>JAZKJV010004342.1:600000-833159 GCA_037367405.1 Ottelia alismoides | reverse complement strand
TCAGATGCGACCAAGGCAAATATCAAATCAAAATTTTCTATCAAGAAATTCTAAGTATGTTACTTATACATTGAAACAGTTACAACTCCAATGAACATTATGCGTTCCTTCGACATAAGATACAGCCAAAGGACGTAACATGATTAGCAAAACTGGCATAGTCCATATCTCTAGAGGCCTGGAACAATACATATAAAAGAACTGATATGCTTTCATGTCTTGGCAGATCTCTTTCTTTTGCCTCCTTTCTTGTTTCCAAAGCTCCTCTTCCCTTTGCCTTTACTCTTGAATGAAGCAATCTTGGTGGCCTTCATCTGCCTACCCTTCCGAATTTGCTCGGGATCTTTTATCTCATCCTTCACATTCGAATTGGGGACAGACCAGCGCCTATTTCTTCCAGTAAAGTTACTTCTATTTCCATGCACACCATGTTTTCCTGCGTAGGGACACCAGCATGTTTTAGATACCATTCTAATAAGCCATCTAACTCATTTCCCCGATCAAGCAAAGATAGATCCATAATATATCTATATATTCTATAATGCACAAGGATGCAAAAAATCAATATTCGGTACTGAGTTGGAGATTTCACTGAATATTATGTATTTTTTTATTTAATGGAGTTATGTAGCTTTGATCATTAATTAACAAGATTAAAATGACAAGTGAAGTTCAATCAAACATTACACATCCTACTTTTAATTAATTAAAAAGTCTGAAAAATAATAAAAATCAATCTTTTTACTGGTCATTTGGCTAGTCAGCTAACAAATTAACTAGTAAATTAAACTATTTGGCCAGATCAACAACTATTTAACTTCCGTTCAGTCCCCGATCAGCAAAAATGGTCTAACCAGCCGGCCAACTATTGCAAGCTCAATATTACAATTAGTGTAGAAGTGCGGAAAGAGACCTCAGCTATAGCTATAGATTCCACAAAAGCTCGATATTGCAACTACTGTTTTTTTAATCCATATATATTCGGAAATAGATATTGAATCCATAAAAGCTTGATATTGAATCACTTCAACGGTCTGGTGGTAATGCAGTGCGCCTACCATCCAAAAGATCAAGGTGCAAATTCCTCCTTGTGGAGATTGAGTTAGGTAGCTGACAACCAGCGTAAAAAATAATCCGATCTTTCAATATGGATTTGAGCAAAGATCCATCATCCATGTAGCTCACCCTACTTAAAGTGGGAGAAGGCTCCGCCATTTTTCGCTGACCCTACTTAATTGTGGGAAAATGCTTTGTCGTTGTATAGTAAAAAATGGCAAAACCTTCTCCCACTATAAGTAGGATCAGCTACATGGATTCTTGTTCAAATTCATGTTGAAAGATTCGACATTTTTTTACGCTGGTTGTCGACTACCTAACGCAACCCCCACAAGGAGGGATTTGAACCATGGTGTTGTTGTATGGTAGATTCAAAAAATATATAGAGATGTATTATGTTATATTATGTCTAAGAAAAAATATAGCAGTTCGTTTGGTATAGGTAATATATATGATTAAATCTGCAAAGATATAGATGGAAGGAAACTGAAGTGTCAAAGACTTACCAGCTATATCTTGATTGGCGTTGCTCTCCAATGATGTCCCCGATAAAGAAACCTTATTATGAGTCTTATCCTTCCACCTTTTGTATATACCCGTCTTTCCACCCATTACCTTGGCTCCACTTTCTGTCTTGACCTACGAACATATGGATAGAGGAACGACAAGTGGATCACACATTATTGAAGAAAGCTACTGATCCTCATAAAAAAGTAGCGAGTAAATGATATATCATTTCACATGCTGAAACAAGATTATATATACAAGTTCAAATGTTCAGAGCAGGAATTAATACTATTTACAAATGGAAAATGTGTTTTACCCTTCCACTAAGACTTTTTTTTCCTTCAACACTTGAAATAAGATCATTGTAATAAAAGATGTCAATTATCAAGATACATCGCCCCGGTATATAGTTCCACTAACTAACTTCTTACAATGATTTTTTGCATACTGTTTTCTTCGATCTCAACTAATACCATATCAACAATATATGCAGGTGCCAAAGTGATATGGGCAAAACAGAGGCGTAGCTTCATAAAGATCTTTTCAAATTTCTCCCATTTTGACATATCACTGTTGAGTAGCTAGAAATAATTTTGTTGGTGATGTTACTCTCCATTAGTGAATCCTTCTTGCTCTTAATCTTGTTTGCTTAGAGGACCTTCATAATTGTAAGATACCTTGTTCTATTCGTATTCTCTTAATCTATTGTGAGACTGGTTCAACAAACTTGGCTTACTTTGTAATCTCTTCTTTGTTAAATCGCTCTGAAGCTAAGATTGCAACATCTACATTATGATTCAAGCTTTATTTTGCCATATCGGTGTTGAGTTGCTAGAAAGAATTTGTTGGTGATGCTACTCTCCATTAGTGAGTCCTTGCTCTCTCTTGATCTTGTTTGCTTTGAGGACCTTCATAATCATAAGGTGCCTTCTTCCATTCGTATTCTCTTAATCTATTGCGAGACTTGTTGAACAAATTTGGCTTACTTTGTAATCTCTTCTTTGTTAAATCGCTATGAAGTTAAGATTTGCAACATCTACATTATGATTCAAGCTTTATCCATGCTAGATCAAAGCATTCCACATTAGATCCGAATTTATGCTTTATTGTATTTGATACCAACTTTATATTTGTTAGGAAAAATTACATAAAAGACCCCAAGCTATACATCAATGTCCAATTATGAACCTTAATTTTCCATATGGAGCATAGAAGGTACTAAATTCTCGTCTTTGGGGATTAACGTCGGCATAAAAGGGTGGCAAAAACTTACAGAAGCATGTTTTTGATACAAAAAAATAAAAGATCGGACCTATCCTTGTTACATTTGAAAAATGAGACCCATAATTGAATATCGAGACATAGTTGAGGCCCTTTCTTATAATTTACCATATTTGTTAATATATACTTTAAGAGTCAGATAAGTGTTAAATAAGATACAAGCTTAATGTGTCAGTTGATCTCTTATTATTCTTGTTATCATACAGATAAATATTCTTATATCTTGATTGCATTTGCCATGAATTAGAAGCTGAAGAACAAAGATCATGCCTTTAAGATCTAGTTTGATTTATTGCAGTCTGCCCAAATGAACAGGGTATGCTAGCACTCCAGATGACAACAAGTCCAACCTTCAGTGTAAGTTCTGGTGAAAGAAGCTTAAAGTACATGGATCACAAGACTTAAACCATAGCCGGTAGGTGAAGAATATCACCAAATGCCTGCCATGTCCTAGAGATGTAGAAGGAGAAAGACGAGAATAAAGGAAGAAGAAATGAGGGATTCAATCAATTCATGTTAGAAAAACAGTTTCATATGAAATACGTAAAATACAAACTATGGCAGCAAGAGGAAAACAAACACAATACATCAAAGACGTGTGAACAGACAAATAAATAAAATAAAAGGGCAAAGCAACCTCTTTTTCTCACTTACCTTTCCTGAAGCTGTGACACGTTCCCCATTGTTCAGCTTGACGTATTTTTTGCTTCTCTGAAGCATAAACAAAAGCAGTCAGCAAAAAATAATGAGAAAAGAAATGAATACATCCTAGTAGTAGAAAAATACCTTATCCCAGTGGTAAACAGACTTCTGTTTCTGCATGCCAGAGCTATCATCTGCAACCAGATCACAAACTGCAGACTCCAATCTGCAAATGCAGACGATGAATTACAGAAAAAAATAACAAGAGTTTCGCAAATACTCAAAGTAAGACCTCTTGAAAATAATTTTTAGAAAAGGGTTCCATCGACTAGCTTATAATCACAATTTTTATGCATATTTGGAAGAGCAGGGAGGAAGAGTGGAGAGTTTGGGGAGGTGGGTTGGGGGAGGGCAAGCAGAGAGCAGGTGGAGAGGGGAGCTGAACGGCAAATAGGGCCGATAATCGAACTGAACACGTTCATATTCGATTAGAATTCATTCGATAATAGTTCAAAAAATGTCCGTTCATTTCTAAACAAACTGAATATGAACTTCAAGTTTTAGTTCGATAGCTTAACAAACCGAACGTGAATATAACATATGTTCGTTCGATAAAAGTTTGAGTTCGATCTACATATGCATATGTGTGTGTATTTGTGTGTAACTTTGTATTTATACACAAGATAAATTTTGGGTTAAAGAAATTATTGTATTTATTAGGCTTTGTACCACTTTAATTTGAATAATTTCTTATTTTTACTGCTTGTCGAACTCCAATTTCGAACTTGTTCATATAAACAAGTTTGAGTTAAGTCAAATTGTTGATGAACTATTATCGAACCGAACTCGAGCATTCGACTTTTAAACAAACTTGAACTCAAACATATTCTATCTAACATTTATCGAAAAGAATTCGAACTTTCGAACTTTCTTATTGAGCCGAACTCGAACATAGGCTCGTTCATTATAACTTGGTTCGATTAGCAGCCCTAACGGCAAGTGGAGTGCGGGGAGTACGAAAGCAAGAGAGTGGAAGAAGGGTGAGCTGACATCAGATGGAGACTGATGGGAAGAGCAAGTGGGATTCAATTATCTGTTTAAATATCGCGATGTCACATATCAATGATATGTAGTTGCCAAGTTAGCGATGCCAATAAGGTTATACTCGTACTTTCAGATATCAAGGTATATATTGTGTATATGCAGAAAAAGTAAGGTTCCTTTACTCCTTTACCTTTTTTATTCCAATTTACCCAATATGGAGTGTATCCAAGGTTTGAAAAAACGAAAGGTGGAATGAAGCGATTTCCCCGAAATCAAGGCAAGGCTTAGTCTCGAGGCAGTCGAGGCGTAAGCCTCAGTTTTCCTCAAAAAAAATATGTAATTTATTTTAAAACTTGTATAATATTTAAGAAGTTATATCATACACAAATCTTCTTACCATTAAAGTAATTAAATGATTTTTAGCAAAATTTTTAATGTCAACAATGAATAAAGGGTCGAATACATTGTGCTAGGGAGTTTTTATATCACCTTTAAGCTTTCTCATGTAAAAATATCGACTACTTTTTTCTACTTCAAAATATGGTTGTACAGTCAACGATGTGGATGAACAGAACACCTAAAGCCCAGTTTTCAACAATCAACTCTTCCATTATCATATTTTGTATCATGTAGTTGACACTTACAAGAAGCTAATAACTTGAAATTCAAATCTTTTTTACAAAATGGCCTTAATTGTTGGTTTAGTTAGAACTTAGAAATTCTTCTAAAAACTTTGCACAAAAAGCCACATCTATGCAGCATAAATAAAAATGATTGTTTGTTACACTACAATTTTCTTTTTCTCCTCTAGTTCTCATGAAAATACCACCAAAGCATCTCCTTCCTCACCATCTCCCATTTAAATTCTGCTAAAATGATGCAAATAATGTAATTATTATTACACGTTTGTAAAACACTAGAAATGAAAATGTCTCCAATATTCGATCTAAACACATCAAACAACCTCTTCATTGAATTCAACAATATCCCCAATTGTAAATCATATAATCTTCTTTTAAAACAAAAAAATCTGAAAGGGAAAAATAAACAGTAAGATTTTAAGTGGAAGATGGAAAAATAAACAGCAATATTTTAAGTAGAAGATGACTGAAAAGCCTCGTGTCGCCTCGCCTCGATCGCATCAGTTCTAGCCTTTCCATACCATGAGTGTATCAACCCCTACTTTCCTCCATGTTGCCCCTAGTTCGTCTTATGAAAATCAGGTCAATATTTGTGGACGCCTACAGAGCATTCGAGGGAGATCTTAGAAGCTCAAACAACCCACCAATCAGCGATATGTCATTTCAAACCCTTTCTTTTCATAAAAGGGACTATCATAGACTCTTTAATCTCTATTTTATTTCTCAACATTGTCAAATCTTGATATTTTAAGTCATTTTATCTATAAAATCAGTTGAAGATTCAACTGGATTTGCTAAGAATTTCTCTTTTTGTAAAATTGTATACTGATGTAAGTTTTTTGAATTGATTTTTATAGATGTTGACATTATTGCTTTGTTATTTTGTAAAATTGTCACATTCACTTTGAGGAGCGAAGATCATGATTTATGGTCCAATGCATCCATGAACATGACAAACATTGTTTACCAGGTCCTAGATGCATCTTCAAGATTTAAAACCAGATGAAGATGAAAAGTTCTTGCAGAAGTGGATGGATGATGATAATAGTGCTCCTTTCGCTTGATCAGAGAGAAAGGATAGTGCTCTTCGCTTGTTGGGAGAGGAAGGTCATACACACAATTGCCTTGCAAATAAAGGCAGATGTCAAAGATTACATGTTCAGATCAGGTCAACATCCAGATTCTGTTGAAGGGTTATAAAGTGAGACGATGGCAGCTCCTCTAAATCAAAATCAGATTGATGAGGTGATGATGCGATTGAGACGGATTCTTATGGAATAACATATTTTGGTAGGGGTGAAGAACATGGTTGTGGGCCGGAACACATATTTGAAGGACTATAGGTCGGAAAAGAATATATGGGCAAACACGCCAACATGCATGACCAATATATTATGAGTCCTCTTCGAAATCCAGATCCTGCATAGCCGAAGAATTACTATCTATATTATGCGTACCCGTGAAAGAGAGGTTGAACCTTTCATATCATAGAAAACGTAAAATAAATGGATCGTATCCGAAACGATGTCCTATCTTAAGTGCAACTAGCAACAAAAACTTTTTCTACCATCAAACCACATATCGATAGAAATGATTTATGTCGCTTTGTGAATCACACAAGAAAGGAATATACTTTTGATGTGTTTCTAGGTGAGAGATATCCTATATGAAGTCTGAACTGATGGACGTTTACTTGCAGATGTGATTATGAGATGTGAATCTCTCGTGAAATCGAGAGATGAGCTTTACCTCATCTTTTCTGTATCAATGGTGATCTGAGGAGATCACGGTGTCCTTAATGCAGGCACCGGTCTCACGAAGTCCGCTTCTCTACGGGCACATGGCACAGAGTAGACAAGCTTCTCTTCCTCTTGCAAGACGCGCCAATAGGGAAATGAGGCAGGGGGCAGCTACAAGGGGAGAAGGAGAGATGGGAAGGCCAATTGGCCTCCTCGTACATGTGACAGACTGAATATAAGCAGTATTTGATGCACAACAAAACCATATGCCAATATATGACATGGCCACATATTATGTGGAATATAGAGACTCAATCAGAAGAATCGAAGATAACAAGAAATATGGCAGACGGATCCATTAAAACACTACAAGTTCTGACGAGCATCCGAAATATACTTGTGTGGTAACTATTAGATTGATATTAGATTGGTCCACATCATTATTTGACATTAGATATACCCAACAAGATTTAGATATAAGTGAGGACAGAATCCATGAACTCAAAAATTGAATGGTTATTGCCCTCTTTAGAAGGTGAAAAGTCACATTTAGTTCTACCCCAATCTTCGAGCAAACAAAGAATTCAAGGGTTCAATGGATTATCTGTGCAACTAATCAGGGTTGTAGCCATATGGCCTATACATAAAGAACTAATGAGAGGGAGAAGCATGCCGATCTAGACTTCTATCATTTCTGAATACGTGTGGGGCCCTAAAGAATCATGTGACTGCTTTTTCAAGTTTTCTTCCTCTCTAGGCTTAATGGAGAATCGTAAATAGACTATTAGCAGATGCGGATGTATTGGGCCATAACAAGATCATGGTCGATCAACACCATTAAATCCCTCTTCACATCCTCTGGGGTGGGGCTCACATGAAAGTATGAAATAACCAAGTAATTGCACATGGCAACTGATGATGTAATAGTTTGGAGGGATCTGCAAGTGGCAACTTTGTGCTACCCGAGGGAATCTCTAGGGTGTTCATGTCAATGTAGCTTTTATGGAGATCTTTACAGGGAAGCTGATGGGACACAGAAGACAAGTTAAGGCGAATGCAAGGTTAGAGACGTGAATATTCCCATGATAAGATTGAGCCAAGCAAGCTGAAAAACTAAAGGGTGTTTTCATTGTAGTGGTGGTGGACGGTGGGGGTACTGAGATATCTCTATTAGCAGTTGAAATAGAGTGATGATGGATGGAAGGACAACAAGCAGGCTTAACCAGCAATTGGGTGACATGTTAGTTGATGATGAGACTGTTTAAAATGTCACAGTGTTTTCGAGTATCAAGGAGTTGGTGATTTCAATCATTGTGTCATTGGTGGAAGGTGACAGTTGTATCTATGGAAGGGGAGGCTTTCGGCCCGTAAAAATTGTTGCGTGCAAAGTAGTTTTGGAGAAGGAAGAAATAAAAGGAACATGGGAGATATTTAGGTGAGTAGGAGACGGCTAATGTAGCACTTCTATGGAAATCAAGCTAAAATGTTGCAAATGAGCACTTAACGATATTTGGGGATATAATACTAACCTCTTCTGTCTAAATTTTATTGTGAAAATCGGGTGAAGATCATTGCATGAAGGTTTAATTTATTCTATCTGGATAACAAAAGATCTGATATGGTCATATTGTCTAGCATGCATGCCATCGCATCAGCATTATAGGAAGTGACAGATTTGAATAATTATCTAGGTCCACCCTCTCTCTATATAAAGGGGTCGGTATGCATTATTTAGGGACAGATTTGAGCAATATAATTTTGGAGTTTTTGCATCTCTCCTGTCCTTTTCCTTCTCTCACACACCTACATGTTTCTCTACCAAAAAATATGTACTACAATTGTGTCTTCTTCTCTCTCCTTTCCCATAATTTCTTTCCCTCATGTACTTCCGATTTGCATTAATTGGTATCAAAGCACATCATTCAAATATTCTCATGATTTGACAATCCTAACAGACAAATAGGAGATCGATAGAAGAGCAAGGAGCGCAAATCTACATCTTATTATCATATGTGGAAGCGTATGATGCGAATAGGAAAACAAAACACCCACTCAGATGTTACAAATACGTTGGCAAAAATTCTAAACATTAAATTTAACGCTAGATCCCAGTCTCGTAATTTGTACGTTACCACGAAGTTGTTTCAATGGATTCAGAAGACCAACAGTCACGGTCCACCATATTTTCTGTCGAAGTTGCCATTACACCTTCGTCAATGTTGCGTCACAACCTCATCCTCACAGAACTATATTGCTCCACAACGATGCCAACCCATCCCCCTATGCCAGCATTTTTTTATAGTAAAAGGAGAAAGTGTTGAGAGTGGGATTTGAACCCAATGCCAGCATAGCCCCACCCCAGTAGCACTATCATCTTTCCTCACGCATCTACCACTCAAATTTGAGTTTTCCACAAAGACAATGCCACCCCCCTCTTCACACATCAATCTTGTTGCAACCCATTCATATACCCCAATGCCGCCACAACCACCTTCTATATGCCACCACTCTCTACATCCCATGCCATCATCAATATTAGTATTTATGTCAGCAAAACCATGATCATACGATATCTAAAGATGAGTGCACCTATTATTCTCTAATACATTTGTCCCCAGCATATCCAATTACGTCATCAACTGCACTAGGAAGAAACCCATGTGTCGTCACCACCTAAACCTCAAGAACTACCGCGTCAACTACATGCATTGGCCTCAAGCGACTTCTGCCGTCACCACCTTAGGCATCAGCATTTGTATGGAGAAGATCGAGATTAAATCCCCTACTTTTAAGAGCATGAGGTTGTTCTTGAAATAACATAAGGAGACCTCTCTCTTACAACATCTTATTATCATATGTGGAAGCGTATGATGCGAATAGGAAAACAAAACACCCACTCAAATGTTACAAATACGTTGGCAAAAATTCTAGACATTAAATTTAACGCTAGATCCCAGTCTCGTAATGTGTACGTTACCACGAAGTCGTTTCAATGGATTCAGTAGACCAACAGTCATGGTCCACCATATTTTCTGTCGAAGTCGCCATTACACCTTCGTCAATTTGTGTCACAACCTCATCCTCACAGAACTATATTGCTCCACAACGATGCCAACCCATCCCCCTATGCTAGCATTTTTTTATAGTAAAAGGAGAAAGTGTTGAGAGTGGGATTTGGACCCAATGCCAGCATAGCCCCACCCCAGTAGCACTATCATCTTTCCTCACGCATCTACCACTCAAATTTGAGTTTTCCACAAAGACAACGCCACCCCCCTCTTCCCACATCAATCTTGTTGCAACCCATTCATATACCCCAATGCCGCCACGACCACCTTCTATATGCCACCACTCTCTACATCCCATGCCATCATCAATATTAGTATTTATGTCAGCAAAACCATGATCATACGATATCTAAAGATGAGTGCACATATTATTCTCTATTACATTTGTCCCCAGCATATCCAATTACGTCATCAACTGCACTAGGAAGAAACCCATGTGTCGTCACCACCTAACCCTCAAGAACTACCGCGTCAACTACATGCATTGGCCTCGAGCGACTTCTGCCGTCACCACCTTAGGCATCAGCATTTGTATGAAGAAGATCGAGATTAAATCCCCTACTTTTAAGAGCATGAGGTGGTTCTTGAAATAACATAAGGAGACCTCTCTCTTACAACATTTTATCTAAAGGTTAAAATTGGGAGTGGATGACGACAAGTAATTTAAGCCAAAAACGTAGAAATTTTGTGATATCATCCCCTTCTCCAGGATAATTACAAAAGAGATGTAGAGAAAAGAGATTGTGGACAACAACCTTCTCCAATTAGGACTAGGAACATTCCACCCTATTATACAAGGATGTTACTAATTACATCTACCCTCACCACGGTCTTGTGGTTGTCTCCAGGCCCAAACACTCGTGCACTGATCCAAAAATCAAGCGACTCAACAAGAGATGGGTTCTTCAAAGATAGTTAACAGATGCAGTGTGAAATTAGCAATTGCGATAGAATTAGTGTTTCTAATTAGATTAGGGTTTATCATCTTTAATTGGACCTCCACAATTTTACTTTAATATGAATAAATGAGACCGCATGTGAAACTAGAAATTACAATAGAATTAGTGTTTCTAATTAGATTAGGGTTCATCATCTTTAATTGGACCTCCACAATTTTACTTTAATATGAATAAATGAGATCGCATGTGATCTCTAACTAGTTATGTTGGTTGAGTAATCTTAAGGATCAATTAGGGTTTGTTATGTTTGCATTTATGTTTGAATTACCTATTTCATAACTCTTCCCCTTTCTCATAAAAGAGTTAAGTATGCATTGTTTAGGGATGAATTCGAGTATTATAAATTTAAAGTTTCTCCATCTCTCCCAACCTTCCCCCCGCTCTCATGCACAAATTTACATGTTACTCTACCAAAACTATGTATTGCATGCACATCTTCTTCATTCTCCCTTCCCCAAATTTCTTCACCTCGTGCATTTCTTATTTGCATCAGATCTAATGAGCAATGATGATGTAATGATGTTAGGCACTCAACATTAACCTCCAAATCAAGTTCAGACAAGCTATCATGATCAATGGCATTTTTACATAGGCTTCCTAGATCATTGTGGGTCACCACATAAAGGAGGCCTTTTTCTAAGTATACTATGTAGGATTGGTGTTCAAAGGGGAACATGAAACTATTAGGATCAGCAACGCAAACATCAACATGCAGATTACCTTCTTTGAGGATGTTTCTAAGGGTCCTACATAAATCTAATCCAATGAGCTACGACGACATAAAAATGTGAAGCACTCAACAAAGTGTGAAGATTAAGTGGAGGATGAGTGCTCTCGTCGAAGGAGATTAGTGAAGGCAAGTAATGGAAGATGATTGTGTTCACCCTTCACGATGATATAAGTGATCCGAATAACAAATACTTCCATTTGTTTGCAAATAACCACATGACAACTAACTACATCGACTGCTTATTTGTTGGTGACAGGAAGGACACTAGTAGGAAAGATATGGATTGTAAGCAGGCTTAAGTCCCTAAGGCCTATTCTCCTTCCGACACGATTTCCCGTGGTACGATTATTCTTCATTATTCCATCTTATTTCACTCTTATTCCTATCTTTATCCTACCTTTAATTCACCTTATTCTCCTTATTCCTATCCTCCAGCCGAACAAAGAATAGACCCTTATTCTCCTTATTCCCAATCCTTATTCCTGCTTATTCCCGAACCGAACGGGTCCTAAATGTCGGTTTCAATCACCATTTCGGTGACTAGTCGAAATGGAATTTCGGCCGAATTTCGATCAAATTTCGATCGAAATTTCGGTCATTTTTTGGACTAGGGCCCCCATATTTCGGTCATTTCGGCCATTTCAATCGAATTTCGATTTCAACAGGATATCGATATTCGACAGAAATTCGATCGAATTTCACTGAAATTTGAGGCCATGCTGCAGGCTTTAAGATTTCACAAAATTTCGGCAAAATTTTGCCGAAATTTCGGTTCGACAAGGGACCAAAATTTCAAGCGAAATGGCGATATGGGACCTTTTTATTTCATTCCTTCACAAATATCGGTCGATATGGGCGAAATCTCGTCGAAATATTGCATTGATATGGTGTCGATGCGATAGCCGATACCCATATTTAAACCCTTGATTGTAAGGTCATGGCACTTTTGTGCATTCATAAAAATGCTTCGCCTAACAGCGTACCCCTTCAATTGTTCTCTCATCTTTAAATACAATGGCCCTTGTTGACCATAACACGAGAAAATCAATCCCTACTTGTAGTCATTGACCTATTTAACATGTTTGGATCGCATCCAAGTCGACATCAAGGGATCGGACCTGGAAAAAGGGAACAAGGGCCCTTTTTCAAGTTTAAGATGTGATTTGATTACATATCCCTCATTTACACAAGGTTTGATATTTATAGCAACATCATGAAACTCAAGAGGGGAGTGTCTCATGAAAATAAGTGAATGATTAGCTTAATGAATACCTATAGATAACTTGTTTACCCTTATACTAAAATGGCTCTGATTGGACAAGTAGGATAACTTGCCCATAAGGCGATCAAGAAAATGCTAACCATACACAGATGCTTTCTGCATTTCTAAACCTACTTATTATGCCCGAAAGCCTACATCCTTGACTCTGCCATCAATGTGAGGAGGCAAGACTTCAGAAGGAAGTCATGGAGATCTCAGTCATTTTAGCAAGTTAGTGGTTCACGGCAAGGATGCCATCTAGGAAAATGGAGGCTAAAAAGATATGTGGTTTGTTTGCAGGTAAAAAGATCTTTTCTCGGTCTTAAAGCACGACAAGTCACATACGACAGTTTTTTATCTTGTGCATATAGACCAGGATACTTATGTGGAAGAGGTTGACATCATTGTAAATAAATTCCAAGTTTTCACATATTGAGTCTATCATTCACATTGTTACATCCAAGTAGAACTTGAAAGAAAATGAGAGGACTACTGTAAATATAGCACTTTCCAACTCAAAGTACCTTACTTGGAAAGGACAAAGGTTGATGGTCATCCAAAATTAGCTTAATGAATACCTATAGGTAACTTGTTTATGTTTACCCCTTGTCCTAAAATGGCTCTTAGTCCGAAAAGAGAAATTTCGAAGAATTTTGTTGAAAACATCTGAAATCATATCAAAACTATGAGCTCTCTTTTTTCAGATTAAGGTTTTTAATGTTCCTAAATCAATAAATGGAATAGAAATACACACTTGTTTGTGGAATAGAGGTGTAAATATAAGTTATGAAGCAATATTATCATCATAATCACCGCAAATATTGATATGTACTAGAAACGTGCTGTCGAGACTCAAATTTGGATCCTGAACTAGAAGCAAAAGCCATGATAATCACCTTTTCAACAAGAATGAGGTGACACGTGCAATAACTGCTAAACAATATATATATATATAAAGAATAAAAAATTAATGTTCTTCAATTAAAACTAGAATTTAACTCTTTAAATTTGTTTTTAATTAGTTTGGCTTGGATTTAGATCTAAAATTTTGGAATTAACTAAAGAAACCTCTTCAAACAACATAAAGCTCTCTAAAAACTCAACACATCGATGAGAATTGAGCTAAAATTCATTGATAAAGGAAAATTCGATAATAACGAATGGTAGATTCCCTTATTTTGTCATCTCGCCGAAATAACAAGCAATTTCAATGATATTTCACTGAACTTTCGTTGAAACTGAGTCAAAATCCTGAAAAAGGGATAAAAGTAGCATTTCGATTTCATTGCCCTGTAGAAATGAAAATATCAGAAAAATGGGATTGAACGGCTGAAATTTGAGGCCATGATTTAAGTGTCAATGTTGTGTCATTTTGTTAAATCATGAAAAGGGTATGCCAACGAAATCCCAATCGTAAAATTAAATAAATTTAAATATATCGAGTTTCTAACTATGCCTAAATACATAAAATAACCCAGTTATTCTTCTTCTATATTTAACGTTGTTGAAATACAAGAACTTAAACTTACAAATACTCGACAAGCTCTTAGTCCAAATAAACAAAACCGCATTGATTCTTAAGTTTCTCTAAAAACGTAACTCTTAAGTTCATGATGTTGAAGACCATGCTGATAAGCACTTCATAGGTTTAGTGTAACTATGTAATATATAAAATCAATCTAAATTCTATTATATGGAGAAAATGAGCAGCAAACATCTAGAATATGCTGATTTAGTGTCAGCTACAAAGTAGTTATTCGACTCCTAATAAGTAAGATGACTAACAAATAACATGAGGATCAAATGTTATCTTCTTCTTATTAATAATGAGAGTGAAAGCATTCTTAAATTCTTAAATCTTCAACCTTCTCAGCATCAAACCTCGACCTCAATAGATGATATTTGCTTCTGATGAAATCGTGTTGTTATAGTCCGTGTAACAAAGGACTATCGCTCCCGGGTTCTGATTATTTAGTTCACTGTCGATCCCTATCTTTTCATTCTCAATCCTCTATTTTGGGAGGCTCAGGTGTCGGGAGCAAAAGCGCCCTAGGCCTTAGCTCTTCTTTCTACTTGTGGGGGGTGCAGGTGGGTTGACCAGCAAGCAGGGGAAAGGCCACACCAAGCCCTCGCAGGTTCGGGGGTGCCACTGTCCCGGGAGAGTGTTCGATACCATAGGTTGATTTAGGACACCGACTCGACAGACCTGAGTCATAGACCTCGTACATTGCTGACTCAGACCTAGCAGAAAGAATCAGAGACCGCTACTCCTAAAAAGAGTCAGAGAGACCGTCAAGTCAATTACAATTATATATCAAGGCCTCAGTCATGATCAATGAGGTCTGGAATCATATTCCTCGATCATTCGCGGAGTCAGCAGAAAGATCAAGTTAGGGCACAATAAACATTCCCTATACCCCCCCCCCCCTTTGAGAGACCGAGGTCTATTCGACAGATTTCCGAGGAAGATTTTCCGATGCGGCTAGGTCTTGACCAGTTGACTGATTAAGGTAATTTCCCGGGAAGTCGATAAGTGAGCCAAGGGCGAAGAGAACTACTTGATGTGAGGCTTGCATTCTTTTCGAATCAATCGACAAGCAAAGAAAGAACAAGGACGAAAGGACGAGGATAGAATCACTACGTGATGTTAATGATTGGACTGAGACTTCTTTGCACATGTCTTGATTGTCGAAGCTATCCTCTGAACATTGTTACGAGTCCATCTCGTTCTATAGAGGGTTGATAAGTGCAAGGTTGTAGAAAGCGGTAATCGGTACTCGGTCGGTAGGATCACTGACTAAGGATTAATCGGCAGTCGGACGACTAATCGGATTTAGTCGGCCATTAGTCGGTTTTGAATTTTTTTTAAAATTATTTTAAATATATAAATCATTTTTTATACACATGTTCTTATAGATTTACATTGATTTGTAAATTTTCTATATTATCATAATGAAATAAAAGAAATGATCATCTTTAAATAGAACATTAAGTATGTTAGAATAAGTTTGCTTTTAAAAAATCAAAAACTAAAAAGTTAAAAATCCCTATGTAAAAGTTGGCCTTGTAGTCGGGTTGACCGACTAATGGCTGACTAGGCCTAGTCGAGTTGGCTACCCCACAGACTCGACTAGTCGAGCCGACTAATCGGCCTAATCGGCCGACTTTTACAATAGTGGATAAGTGCATCAAGTTTTTCTGATTTTCTCTTCAGAGCGGGAAATAACATATCTATAAGTACGAGCCCCCCATACTTGATCTATTGATCAGTCCCTCGATGAACCCGGAATAAATGGAAAATGGAATTTAAGACCATTGATATCTTAAATATCTAAGATTACAAGCATGTTATTCTTCATTAATTGAACTAAATGACTAGCAACTATTTAAATATGGTAACAACGATGTTATAAGTTAAAGCTTTAAAGCAATAAGCTAGTAATATAGCACGCTTAATCAAAACATAAAAAATGGATGTTTACCCCATGAACCCTAGAATCATTCTAAATTACCTCTACGATATTCTAAACATCGTTGTTACCCTCTCAACCTCATAAATTTGCATCATCTTACCCCATGAATCTCGTCGTTAATTGGACAGTTCTTGGGTTAACTTGCTTGGGTTAAAGATGAGTTAATCAAACCACATCAAATTCAACGGTATCTTTTCTTCCAATCTCCCTCCTTATCTCCACATCTTCATCTTCCGGGAGAGGATCCTCTGCTGTAGTGGTTTTTGCAGCAGAGGTGCTGTAAACTCGAATATTGTTTTTTTGTGATTTGAATTTTAAAATCCAACCTTATAGATTGAATCTTAGGTTAATAATCTACATATCCTCCAAATTTCGCTTAAATCCGATATTGTTTGCTATTTTATTTTAATGGTCAAACAATCGGTCAAGATCTAAGCAACTTGAAATCCATTTAAAAAAGAACCGAATCTTGAACTGTTAAGATAAAATAGCAAACAATATCGGATTTAAGCGAAATTTGGAGGATATGTAGATCATTAACCTAAGATTCAATCTATAAGGTTGGATTTTAGAAGCCAAATCACAAAAAAAAATTCAAGTTTACAGCACCTCTGCTGCAAAAACCACTACAGCAGAGGATCCTCTCCCTCATCTTCCTCTTTACAACTGTGCACGGGGAGGGGAGCCGGGGTGAGCTGCAGATGCGCCCCCATCGCAGGCAGCAACACCGTTCCTAGGCGAAAAATTGAATGTTGATGAGAGGAGAATGGAATCCCATCTTAGATCTCGACCCCATCAGAGCACGTCGTGAAATAGGGGAAGGAGATGGCTTTCGACAATGTTATTCAAAGGGACAAGAATCTCAAGTTGGTGTTGAAGATTAGAAGCTTCTGGTGAATCAGACCGACAGAATCACAAGCCTCAAGGAGCTCAACAAGAATAGAAGGGACCTCGGTCTCACCCGGAAGCGCCAGTTCATCCCCTGATTAAGCAGTTTCAGCAGTCTTCGAGATCCTGGAAGAAGGCGTCTACTGACTCAAGTTCAGGCTTACGCCCGAGGCGGAGTGCATCTACCTCGAAGAGCTCAGGTTGAGGAATGAGATGGAGGATATACACGTCGTGAAGTTACATAAATTGTTGATGATGTCCCTGGAGAAGAGGATCTTGATTGAGGAGATCACACGTTTGAAAGGGGGACTCGACCTACCAATGGAATTCAAGGATACCATCTGTCAGAGGTACCCTTAGTACTTAAAGGTTGTGCGGACGGATCGAGGTCCTGTGTTAAAGCTGACACACTGGGATCCGAGCGAGGATGTTGGTGAGGACGGAGGGCTTGAGGTGGTCGAAGTAGAAGGCGTCAGGTTGGCAGAGGTAGAGGAGCTGGTGTCGATGTTGGGCAGTGAGGACGGAGGCGGGGCAGGACCCAAAGCTGTCGTTGTTGATGCGAGTGACGAGGGGTCGTAGTGGGAGAACTCCGGGAGGAGCTCCGCGACGGAGATGGCAAGATTGGGCAGCGCCTCTTGAGGGTGTGGCTATTGGCGTTGGCAACACCGGTGGAGGTGGTGTCGAAGAAGGCCATGGGGGCATTAGGGTTACGGCAGGAAGGCGAAGGCTCCCATCGACACCGAAGGAGGTGGAGGGGAAGGGGATGTAAGGAGGGTGAGGGAGGAAGAGGGATGGTATCTTTTGTAAATTTGCTAAACAAAGAGAGCAATATGCACCTCTTTTTAACAGGATCCGGTTAACTTAAACGCCTAAATGGATGTGAGTTAACCACAAGGTCTGGGGTAAGGGTTAGCAAGTTTACGGGATGATCGTAGAGGTAATTTACAATGATTTTAGGGTTCGTGGAGTAAAAATCCCATAAGAAAAATGATTATTTAATTAGTACAATAGACGTCGCAAAGTAACTAGTATCTTGTGCCTCACAATGTTTGTATTGATATCAACAACATGCCCTCAGCACAAACTGCTGCCAAAGTTATGAGCGGCATGCCACTGACATCCTGGAGAAATAGCATTCCATGTGTATCAATACCATCCATGTTGAGGGCACGGCAAGAAACCATCCATGTTGAGGGCACAGCAAGAAACAGAGGTGTGTCGTGGCACTTGAAATTGTAATTAGTGGCCCATGTTAACCACTACGTTAAACATACTAACTTATGGTTGGCATGTCATGTTGCACATGATTGAGAGGCTTGGATCCTTGTTTGGGCCCGCATGTAATATCAAAACTAAATTAACTCGACTTAGAAATAGCTCGTGCAATCAATGTAGTAACAAAATATATAATCTTTCATAATAAAATAATACCACAGTCTCTTTTGCTCTGATTCTGAATAAAGTTAAAAAATGAACCACCATTTATGGAAAACAAATGGAAATTACCTGTTTGATACAAAACCTTCATTACCCTTTACAGCCAACCCAGCCTCCGAATGCTGGAAAAAAAAATCATGAAAAGATTGTAGCACAAGGGAATGCCATGAAAAGGGTTTAAAACTCTACTGTCATTCCTTCGCCGTTCCTCTTTCTTTTGGATGGCAGTAATTTCTTACAGGTAAGGAAACCTCATGCAAATCATGCAATTTTACACAACTTCCCACAATATGCGAACCTGACTAGATATAACCCTATGACAGATACTAATAAAAACTGAAAGAAATAACGGGAGAAACTAACTTGATTCTTAGGCACAGAGCTTATATAGTATTCCTCGTCCACAAAGCTCTTGGTATTTGTTTTCAATTTATGAATTTCTACAAGAAAAAATAACAAGTTTAAATAATCGCAATGTATAAGAAAGCCACAGAGATTAACATGTTTTATTTAAAAAATGAACAGATTTTTATGATGTAGACCCTTGCAAAAAACTTTCATATTTATGCATGTCATCAATTGAAATTGCATTCACAAACATGAACCATATTCATTTAACATAAGTATCAATTTGTTGTAAAAGAAAACATACAACAAAAGATAAAGAGTCAAAAAGGAGAGCCGACGAAAACATTCATCATCTTGCCTTAAAAATGAAGTTCCCGGGATCAGGAATGGATTCAGACACTTCTCACAGAAAAGCAATGAATTGTCAATTATATTCTAATTATGATAATCATATTAAATTTTGCACAATCTTTTCTGAAAATGGCATGTTTCTTATGCAAAGTTAACTAATAAACTGTGAAAGAGATGGATCATGAGCAAGTATGATTATAAATCTGTCTTTTTAAGGAAAATGGGTGCAGCATCGTATAGACGTGCACCCATGATCATAAAACTTCATTCTCCATCTTAATTGAGAATCAAAAGGGGATCGATCTATTGAAATATAATCTGCAATAACAAAGGTTCTAAATATTATATGGATCTTGTTGATGATCTTGACTTGTATTTTGTTTTGTGGCACCTTGTGAGTAAAGTGAAAAAATCTTCTAGATTGTTTATAGAAAATGATTGGGTAACATTCTAATTCAAGAAGGATTAACCTTCTTTCTTTTTATTACAAGACTAGTTGTCCATGGATTAACCATCTATAGTAATTGTTAATTTATTTTCTAAATCCTTCCCAATGACCATTCAAAATCTAAAAAGAATAATAAGAAGAAGAAATTTATTACTTGCCATAAAATCTGGGAATTAGAAATTCCAGGTAGCCAAAAATACTTAAATTTTGATGATAAATAAGAGGATTTTTAAAAGTTCCGGTTGCTCATCAGAACAAAAAAAGTGAAAATAGTACGAACCAAATCAGTTTCTCCTAATAAACCTCATGTTCTGGTATTTTTTCAATAATAACTCAGTTTCATCCCACTATCACGCCACAACAATGCTGCACCAATGGCAGAAGTAACTTGCACTGTCCAATGATGCTTTTATATTTACGATAACATATATGAGTACTCTCAAAGTTTTTTAGGAAACGGATGGGCACTGAAGAGGTCGACACCCTAAAGTATTCATACAGAAAGAACATGTGTTTGGTTGTGAACTTGCAGCGGGAGTCGCTGCCCCCTCTACCCAATACACACATCCGGATTCTCTCTTATGAAGTGAGCTCTACCAAAAAGCCTAGATATTTTATAGTAATCCTTGGAAAATCCATCTTCCAAATCATGTCAGACACATTCCTTTTCCAGTCAGCCATAATCTCATATGCTAGTGTCATGATTCATGCTTATCATTTTTACTTTCCTCATGTAATCTTACTCATATATGATCGTAGGCCATACCCGAAAACGCCTAATGTTCTTCGTCAATGAACTTCTATTAGATCATCGCCATGCTTAGGCCAACTTATCCAACCCCGCATGGCACACGCTATTATATTCCTTGCAGTATGATAAAGCTCTGATGTACTACCCCCCCCCCACACACACACACTCATGAACAAAAGGTACTCGGTCCAGAAGATTGAACAAGAAATGTAGTTCATTATAACAAAAGACAACCCATGACAGCAATACAGTTCTTCAAACAAGGTAAATCTAATTTAAATATACGGATCATGCAGGAGTTTCCCTACAAGTCAATCTTCCAGTGTAAAGAAACCATAGCATCATCTTCCCCATGACAGAACTTCTGAACACATGACATCAACAAACCAACTAAGATAATAATTGCATTCATTAGGCAATTCAAGACATTAACATTGAGTAAGATATTCTCAAGCTCAACTCTTCTTCATTAAACAGAGAAGAGAAGATGTAATTAAACAGAGAAGAGAAGAATAACCTTTGGGCTTCCTCTCACACGACGCTCCTTCCATTTTCGGTTCCTAAATGAAACGCATATATCAGCTGTAGACTTTTAGATCAGTCCAGAAATTATTTATTTCTTCAAAAAAATGGCTGATAATTAGTCACATATTCTACGGCAAAACAATAAAATAAGCTGAAGAGTTTTTTTAAAGCCAAAAAGGATGAAAATTAAAAGGTTTTATCAGTTGTGCCCCTCTGAGATGTTGCAATATCAGTTATACCCCTCTTTTTTGGGAATATCACTTGTGCCCCTCCAAAGTTTCGCCGTTAGCAATTGTCTCCCTCCATAACATCGCCGTTATTGGGAATGGTCTAATCGTGGTTAGACATGACTCAAGTGCGATAACCCCTACGATTCTTGAGGCAAAATTGTGGGTGGGAGAAATTAAGGTACCCACGTGTCCTAATGCCATGCAAGTGGCGGGAGAAGAGGACTTAGGAAGTACCGTTTCCCCCCAAAATCTGCATGCCATTGTCTCCCTCCCAAAGAAGCTCCTCAGTCTCCAACTGTTGTCTCCCTTTTCTTCCGCATAAGGCTGAGGAGTTTCGCAAGCTGATCGAATCCTCGTGCGTGGGGATTTTCATATTGACGGCTTTAATCGAGTGGGGAGCTTCTCCATTGCCTTCTCCAGGTTAGTTAGGGTTTGAGGATTTTCATATTGACGACTTTAATCGAGTGGGGAGCTTCTCCATTGCATTCTTACTAAATCTTCTTAGCTTCAAGGTTTACCCGTATTGATCGATTTTAGGGTTTTCGATTCGATAGTTTTTGGGTTTTGATCATACTTTTTTGGGTTCGATGGGGAGCAATTCTTCTCGAAATCAAGTTTTACGCATATAGAAGGTGCACCATCTCTTTTGTTGATCTTGAATGTAGGATGGGTTGGTACAATGGAGAGCAAGGTGTGCTGACAGTCCGTGTGAGACACAGCGGGCAGTTTAAGGACACCAAGGGATGTCGGGGAGAAAAATATGTGGACTTTGTGGAGGAGGTGATTGGAATGGACCCCGACTTCACTTGCTGGTTTGACCTGATCGACACTATGTCGAAGATTGTTCCTTGAGACAGTTTTTCTGTCCTATCAATGCGATACAAAGACCCAAAATCGAGAGCAAGTCGTTTTGTTGTTCTCTCAAATGAAGCAGACATGATGTGTATGTTCAATGCCCACATGGAGGGAAGTGATCTGGAACTCATTGTTGGTTTCATCGACATCGGTGCTCTCTCGTGTATTGAAGCTAAGGAGGCGGAGAAAGCGACGAAGAGCAAATTAGTGGTACAAGGATAGGGACAATCATCCAATGCAGCATCAGAACAGCTGGGGATGTCTGATCTCCACGATGACTTCTTCTATTCTCTCTGGGGAGGAGGTTATATGGATGGGGCAGGGGTGATATGGGGGGAGAAGGGGTGATATGGGGGGGAGAAGGGGTGTTGTTGATGAAGGAGATTTGGGACATGAAGAAGTGGGTGTGCCTGGGGTGATGGAAGATTTGGGACATGAAGAAGTTGATGATGGAACACATGTCGTTGCAGAAACACCAAGGACACCTAGAATGCTCCGCAAAGCAGTGGTTACAAGAACACCAAGGTCTGGAAGACAGAAGGCCCAAAGAGAAGAAACAACAAAGAAAGATGTTGCACAATCTGGTATTGGGAAGTCAGCACAATCTGGTACAAAGAAGCGAAGACAGAGTAGTTCATCCATAGCACACGAAGACAACGAACCAGCTCTTCGAAAGTCCCATCAAGCTGCTGCACAAGAAAGAAAAAGATTCACTAGAGCAGCTTCAAAAGAGAGAAGGCGCTCCTTGGAGTAGGAGTTTGATGCAAACCCTGAAATTGAAGATGTATTCAGTGTCGCTTACGAAGCTGACGACGATTCAGATGATAAATGGATCGCCAACTCATCCGAAGATATATCTGAAAGTACTGATGGGAGTTTTGCTAGTGACGAGGCCTTCGACTTAGAGATCGAAAACAAACAGGACTATGAGGGTCCAAATTTCGAAGTTGAGAACCAAGACTTCAAAGTGGGCAATGATTTCGCAGATCATGCGACCTTTCACTTCCCAGCTTACTGCGTACTGCCTAATGAACGAATTCAAAGTGAAGTTTGTCAAGTCTGATCCTACAAGAATCACAGCAAGGTATGCTAGTGATGGGTGTGTGTGGCGCATCCATGCTTCTAGGCTTGCAGGAGGAGTCACATTCCGCATCAAGACCTTGTCGGGAATTCATACTTGCAACTATCAACAGAGTTGATACGGGCATGGCCTCAAATTTCAGCGAAATTCGATCGAATTTCTGTCGAATATCGATATCCAGTCGAAATCGAAATTCGACCGAAATGACCGAAATATGGGGGTCCTAGTACAAAAAATGACTGAAATGACCGAAATTTCGGTCGAAATTCCACCGAAATTCCATCGAAATTCTATTTTGGTCGATACCGAAATGGTGACCGAAACCGACATTTAAGGCCTTGGATACGGGAATGGCAAAGCAAAGGTGGATTGCCAAATTTTGTGAGAAGTGGTTGAGGGAAAATCCCACTTTGTCAGTGAAGGATATTTCAAGTAGAGTATGGGAGGAATTCAGTGTGAGAATTCCCTATCTCAGAGTTTACTGGGGAACATTGCACTAGACTCGATCTTTGGGAAGGTTGAGCTTACCTACCCAAAGGTGTCGAGTTTGGTATACGAATTAAAATCGAGGAACCCAGGATCTATGATTGATTACATCACAGAGAAGGATGATGCATTTTACGAATTTTCATTTGCAGGTTTTCCATAAGTGTGTTTAAAAATGGTTGTAGGCCTTTCCTTGGGTTAGATGGATGCCATCTGAAAGGGAAATATCTTGGGACCTTATTGGCAGCCACGGCTCTTGATGGAACGAATGGTCTTTTTCCCGTTGCTTTCTACATCTGCGAGGATGAGTCCATTGATTCATGGACATATTCCATGGAGAAGTTGCATGTAGCGCTCGGGTCTGAATGTAGGAGAGGGTTGGCAATCATTTCTGATGCACAAAAGGGCCTTGAAGGGGCAATGACGAAAATTTTTCCAGAAGCAGAGCATAGGGCATGCATGAGGCATGTCTACAAGAACTTCAAAAAGGATTTTCCAGGAGAAGACATGGAGAGGCTTGTTTGGTTGGTTGCACGTGCATATGAAAGGAGGCATTATCTACAGAACATGAATGAGATTCAAAAAATATCAAAAAATGCATTCGATTATTTAGCGAGTCTCTCTCAGACATGGAGCTGACACCAGTTCCATGAAGCCGCTCAATGTTCTTGTGTAACCAACAACTTGAGCGAAAGCTTTAATGCTTGGATCTCAAAGGCACGACATCTTCCCCTTTGTGAGCTTGTGGATTGGATTCGATAGAAAATTATGACAATGATGGACGAGAGAAGATGCAGAGCAACACAACTAACAGGTGATTTAGTCCCTCTAGCATCAAAATACATAATGGGAATCACAAGGGATTTGCAGGGCTTTATTGTTAGACGATCCAGTAACAGAGATGCAGAAGTGGAGACGCCTTATGGACAGTATGTCGTTGACATAGAGGCACATAAGTATACATGCAATCGATGGCAGATATGTGGCCTCCCTTGTAGGCATGCAGCTGTTGTTCTCAGCAGCATTCGAGGGGTAAGGTAGGAGAATTACATCTCCCATCATTATAGCTTGGAAATGTACAGAAAGTGCTATGAATTTGGCACAACACCATTACCCGACAAGGATTTTTGTGCCACAGTTAAGCTTCCATATGTTGTCGGTGCACCCCGTACCAAACGGCCTCCAGGGAGACCAAAAAAGAACAGAATTCGATCGAAGGATGAGGTGGTAAAGAAACCAAGAGCTCGTCATATATGTGCTCGTTGTGGAGCCTATGGTCATCACAAAAATACCTGAAAAGAGCCAATTAATCAGCCACCAACAGTGCAGCCATCCCAGAGCCAACAAGATATACAAACCTCCAATGATGCAATTGCCATGGCAAGTAGAAGGTTATCATTCAGACATGTCTTTTTCCTATATAAATTGGCATTACGATCAAATTACAACACTTGTAACAACCTTTACTTGCTTTTACATGTGACTTTGTAGTGGAACTACATCAAGAAAGCAGCCGGTGGCTCGACCAAAAAAACGTCGCCAAGAAAATTGCATGCCAAGGCATCGTGGACGTCCTGGAAAGGCAAGCCAATCGCTTGATCCCGCATCAGATGGTCCATATTGCACCCTCGATTAAGGTATTCATGATATCTAAATGCCAATTTCATCTTATTCGATTGCTTATTATGTGAATGACTTCTCCGGATTTTTTTGTGTGAATTACTTCAAGGAGGCGTGGACATCTTGGAGTTTTTTGGTGTGAATGACTTAAAGGGCAGACTGTTGTGGAATTATAGATGTGTGCACAGAGCCTACGAGGGGGGTGATACTTTGGATCTATTTTTTGGTTAGAGCCTACAACAAGGCTTTCAAGGTCCTTGCAGTCGATTCCGTTTTTTGAGGGCTTTAAACATATGATACAGTGAAATGTTTGATGCCTGTATTATTTCGTAACAAACTTGCATATCTGGTTTGTAATTAAGAACTACTTCGGAGGTATTTTTTGGGTAACGTCTGGTTTCTGAATTCTAAGGTTATGCATCCAAATGACTGTTTTGTAATATTATGACTTTGGGGCTATGTTTTTGTATCATCTACTATTTGGTATGTAACAAACACAACACAAGGGAAGACTTTGCAGTAGAACACATACACATCCATTAGAGGTATGCAACCAATCTCAGGTATCTTTATTCATATAAACATATGTACTTTCAACAACCATCAAAAATATCAGTATCAGCTTCATTATAACAATCATCCCCCTTAAATGCTTCTCTACTTCCACAATTTTACAAGATATTAATGCTAACATCTGATCTGTGCTTGGGGACCGATCCATATGTGCAGCTTCCACCCACTGAAAAAAGTTGCAGATCTTATGGTGGCATGTGTAGAACTTCAATCCTCTACTCCAAGGTTTTCCTGATGTTTTTACCACTGCTGGAATATCGCAAAGACACCTTATTTGAGCTCCAGAATCACCACGATATGATGTTGAACTTTGCGAAGGGGATGCCATCGAATTGCAACGCATAAGTTACCTGTTGCAAGGCAGCTTAAACTGTATACAAAATCATGAAATGTTACAACTATGTAAAGAAATACATGAATCCCTTCTTCATGTAAACTTTCTTCTCGGTTTATTTAATGAAAGAAAGCTTTCTTCATTTCTCCCTTCTTGATTCCTTCTATATGATGAACTGTCAAGGCTTTTGGTGCTGTTAAATAGGTCCATATCTTCCAACGGTCAAGAGCATTCATTTCCTATTTATTTAATACCCACCAACTGCCAAACAATGCATACTAAAATACTATATACAACGGTTACCTACTCTGTTGCTGTCAGTGGCCAAATGTCACATCTCACTGTCATAAACGCCCGTTTGGGAGAGATGCAAACGACAACTAACCTCAGGGGCACAATTGATATTTCTCAAAGTTTTGAGGGGCACAAGTGATATTCCCAAAAAGGGAGGGGTATAACTGATATTGCAACATCTCAGAGGGGCACAACTGATAAAAATCTGTATTTATAATAACCACATCATTATGATCTAAGTATCTTGAGGGCTAATGCGGTTAACATTTAACTCTTTGAAACAAAATGTTGTTACTTTGATCACAATCTAAATGTTAATCATAAAATCAAATACATATTGGACTCAACGAAGGTGCCAAATATAAATTATGCATGAATATGTGTCTTACCTATCAATAAATACCAAACAAAATTTTAAACTTCGTATTGAGTTGAGTCCGGGATGAGTTCATCGAGCCTGAGCATTCCTGACACCCTTATATGTGAGGATAGCTGCAAGGGATGGGATGTAAAACTAACTATATTTCATGATTGCGGATGAGTTTCGATGACAACGGTTGCTATAAAAGTCAAATTTGCATTGGCTAATGAGAAGAACATATCCTTATCGGGTTTATATAAATGATGGGCATCTCTGGCTGATGTCACTTGCCTGTTACATGAGGATGGGAGTGATGCCATGGGTGTGGAGTATCTTTTCCACTTTTATAGTTTTGCTAGTGAGGTTTGGAGAAGATTGGACATACCCTACCTGGATTTGAAACCGACGGTTTTTGACTCAAAAAACCCTACAGTTTTGCAGGCTTTCATGGATGCAAAAAAGCACGAATGATGTGGACTATGTTAAGAGGTTGATCGATTGAAAACACTTTCCGTGCTTTAGGTGATTTTGCTTTTAAGATATGATGTGGCTTTTAGGAATGCAAGGCCACACATGAAAATTTTCCACTCTCAGATCGCTCAATATTAGAGGGGATATGTGATTCCTTTGTTTCAAGGCATTTGTAATACTTTCTTTGATTAATGAATTTTGTGAATGCCCTTTAACATATGTTATTTAATTTTAGGTTTTTATCAGTTGTGCCCCTCTGAGATGTTGCAATATCAGTTATACCCTTCCTTTTTGGGGAATATCGCTTGTACCCCTCAAAACTTTGAGAAATATCAATTGTGCCCCTAAGGTTAGTTGTCGTTTGCATCTCTCCCAAACGAGCGTTTATGACAGTGAGATGTAACATTTGGCCACTGACAGCAACAGAGCAGGTGACCGTTGTATATAGTATTTTAGTATGCATTGTTTGGCAGTTGGTGAGTATTAAATTAATAGGAAATGAATGCTCTTGACCGTTGGAAGATATGGACCTATTTAACAGCACCAAAAGCATTGACAGTTCATCATATAGAAGGAATCAAGAAGGGAAAAATGAAGAAAGCTTTCTTTCATTAAATAAACCGAGAAGAAAGTTTACATAAAGAAGGGATTCAGGTATTTCTTTACATAGTTGTTACATTTCATGATTCTGTATACAGTTTAAGCTGCCTTGCAACAGGTAACTTATGCGTTGCAATTCGATGGCGTTACCTTCACGAAGTTCAACATCATATCGTGGTGATTATGGAGCCCAAATAAGGTGTCTTTGCAACATTCCAGCAGCGGTAAAAACATCAGGAAAACCTTAGAGTAGAGGATTGAAGTTCTACACATGCCACTATAAGATCTGCAACTTTTTTCAGTGGGTGGAAGCTGCACACATGGATCGGTCCCCAAGCATAGATCAGATGTTAGCATTAACATCTTGTAAAATTGTGGAAGTAGAGAAGCATTTAAGGGAGATGATTGTTATAATGAAGCTGATACTGATATTTTTATGGTTGTTGCAGCTACATATGTTTATATGAATAAAAATATCTGAGATTGGTTGCATACCTCTAATGGATGTGTATGTGTTCTGCTGCAAAGTCTTCCCTTGTGTTGTGTTTGTTACATACCAAATAGTAGATGATACAAAAACATAGCCCCAAAGTCATAATATTACAAACCTGTCATTAGGATGCATAACCTTAGAATTCAGAAACCAGACATTGCCCAAAAAATACCTCCAAAGTAGTTCTTAATTACAAACCAGATATGCAAGTTTGTTACGAAATAATACAGACATCAAACATTTCACTGTATCATATGTCTAAAGCCCTCAAAAAACGGAATCGACTGCAAGGACCTTGAAAGCCTTGTTGTAGGCTCTAACAAAATAATAGATCCAAAGTATCACCCCCCTCGTAGGCTCTATGCACACATCTATCATTCCATAGCAGTCTGCCCTTGAAGTCATTCACACCAAAAAACTCCAAGACGTCCACGCCTCCTTGAAGTAATTCACACAAAAAATACATTGGAGTCATTCACAGAATAAGCAATCGAATAAGATGAAATTGGCATTTAGATATCATGAATACCTTAATCGAGGGTGCAATATGGACCATCTGATGCGGGATCAAGCGATTGGCTTGCCTTTCCAGGACGTCCACGAGGCCTTGGCATGCAATCTTTTAGGCGACGTTTTTTTGGTAGAGCCACCGGCTGCTTTCTTGATGCAGTTCCACTACAAAGTCACATGTAAAAGCAAGTAAAGGATGTTACAAGTGTTGGAATTTGATAGTAATGCTAATTTATATAGGAAAAAGACATGTATGAATGCTAACTTTCTACTTGCCTTGGCAATTGCATCATTGGAGGTTTGTGTATCTTGTTGGCTCTGGGATGGCTGCATTGTTGGTGGATGATTAATTGGCTCTTTGCAGGTGTTCTTGTGATGACCATAGGCTCCACAACGGGCACATA
The DNA here is from genome assembly GCA_037367405.1 of Ottelia alismoides. Classification (NCBI taxonomy): domain Eukaryota; kingdom Viridiplantae; phylum Streptophyta; class Magnoliopsida; order Alismatales; family Hydrocharitaceae; genus Ottelia; species Ottelia alismoides. The sequence goes on along the minus strand of JAZKJV010004342.1, from coordinate 803,698 downwards.
TATGATGAGCTCTTGGTTTCTTTACCACCTCATCCTTCGATCGAATTCTTTTCTTTTTTGATCTCCCTGGAGACCGTTTGGTACGAGGTGCACCGACAACATATGGAAGCCTAACTGTGGCCCAAAAATCCTTGTCGGGTAATGGTGCTATGCCAAACGGCAAACGCATAGCACTTCCTGTACATTTCCAAGCTATAATGATGGGAGATATAATCCTCCCACCTTACCCTTGAATGCTGCTGAGAACAGCAGTTGCATGCCTACAAGGGAGGCCACATATCTGTCATCGATTGCATGTACACTTATGTGCCTCTATGTTAACGACATACCGCCCAAAAGGTGTCTCCACTTCTGCATCTCTGTCACTGGATCGTCTTACAATAAAGCCCTGCAAATCTCTTGTGATTCCCATTATGCATTCTGATGCTAGAGGGACCAAATCACATGTTAGTTGTGTTGCTCTGCATCTTCTCTCGTCCATCATTGTCATACTTTTCTGTCGAATCCAATCCACATGCTCACAAAGGGGAAGATGTCGTGCATTTGAGATCCAAGCATTAAAGCTTTCGCTCAAGATGTTGGTTACGTAAGAACGTTGAGCAGCTTCATGGAACTGGTGTCGACTCCATGTTTGAGAGAGACTCGCTAAATAATCAAATGCATTTTCTGATAATTTTTGAATCTCATTCATGTTCTGTAGATAATGCCTCCTTTCATATGTGCGTGCAGCCGACCAAACAAGCCTCTTCAGGTCTTCTCCTGGAAAATCCTTTTTGAAGTTCTTGTAGACATGCCTCATGCATGCCCTATGCTCTGCTTCCGGAAAAATTTTCGTCATTGCCCCTTCAAGGCCCTTTTGTGCCTCAGAAATGATTGTCAACCCTCTCCCACATTCAAACCCGAACGCTACATGCAACTTCTCCATGAAATATGTCCATGAATCAATGGACTCATCCTCGCAGACATGGTTTTAAAAAACGCGCCTCGAGGCACTGAGGAGTAAGCCTCGAGGCGCCGAGTAAGCCTCGAGGCGGTTTTCAAAGAAAACCGCCTCGAGGCTATAGCCTCAGTCTGGATATCTGAGGCGTGAGCCTCGGAGACCCAAAGCGGTATCGAGGCGGTCGAGGCGGTGAGGCGGTCCCGAGGCGCCGCCTCAATCTGTTGTGCATTTTCTTAGGTAAATAAATAAAAACTATATAAAGTTGTACTTTTATAATAATATTAAAGTTATAAAGCATATTTTAGTTACAAACATACAAGTCACAATCGCAATATTGTGTTATAGTATCATCATATGTTATTCACAAAACATAACATTTCATAAATATACAATTATACATTTATATTACAATCACTATTGCATCAAAGAAATCATGCAAGTATACAATCATTGTTTCTAATTAGTATGAACAAATTTTATGTCAACAATTGATATTCGATTGCTTATATCGCTACAATGACTATAATATATGTTTAAGAAACTGTATATTTTTGTAAGAATATTAGAAATTCACATATTTACAATATTAATATTACTTAATTACAAATTAAAACTAGCATATATGGTTAATATGGTATTCTTTGTACATCTATTAGATTTAAAATATTCAAATTTAGGATTTATGATCATATATTTTGTCAATATTTGAAGTTTACGATTTTATGATAATATAATTATGCTTAATAATAATTTTAACATGTATTTTCTCTATAAATCGAGGCTTACGCCTCGACCGCCTCGAGGCTTACGCCCCGCCTCAATAACAGAAAACCGCCTCGATCCGCCTCGCGTTTTTTAAAACCTTGCTCGCAGATGCAGAAAGCAACGGGGAAAAAACCATTCGTTCCATCAAGAGACGTGGCTGCCAATAAGGTCCCAAGATATTTCCCTTTCAGATGGCATCCATCTAACCCAAGGAAAGGCCTACTAACATTTTTAAACCCACTTATGTAAGCCTTGAAGCAAATGAAAATTCGTAAAATGCATCATCCTTCTCTGTGACGTAATCAATCACAGTTCCTGGGTTCCTCGATTTTAATTCGTATACCAAATTCAGCACCTTTGGGTAGGTAAGCTCAACCTTTCCAAAGATCGAGTCTAGTGCAATGTTCCTCCCCCTGTAAACTCTGAGATAGGGAATTCTCACACTGAATTCATCCCATATTCTACCTGAAATATCCTTCACTGACAAAGTGGGATTTTCCCTCAACCATTTCTCACAAAATTTGGCAATCCACCTTTGCTTTGTGATCCCCGTATCAACTCTGTTGATACTGTTGCAAGTATGAATTCCCGACAAGGTCTTGATGCAGAATGTGACTCCTCCTGCAAGCCTAGAAGCATGGATGCGCCACACGCACCCATCAATAGCACACCTTGTTGTGATTCTTGTAGGATCAGACTTGACAAACTCCACTTTGAATTCGTTCTTTAGGCAGTACGCAGCAAGCTGGAAGCGAAAGGTCGCATGATCTGCGAAATCACTGCCCACTTTGAAATCCTGGTTCTCAACTTCGAAATTTGGACTCTCATAGTCCTGTATGTCTTCGATCTCTAAGTCAAAGGCTTCGTCACTAGCAAAACTCCCATTAGTACTTTCAGATGTATCTTCGGATGAATTGGCGATCCATTCATCATCTGAATCGTCGTCAATTTCATAAGCGACATTGAATACATCTTCAATTTCAGGGTCTGCATTAAACCCCTCCTCCAAGAAGCGCCTTCTCTCTTTTGAAGCTGCTCTAGTGGATCTTTTTCTTTTTTATGCAGCAGCTTGATGGGACTTTCGAAGAGCTGGTTCGTTGTCTTCGTGTGCTATGGATGAACTACTCTGTCTTCGCTTCTTTGTACCAGATTGTGCTGACTTCCCAATACCAGATTGTGCAGCATCTTTCTTTGTTGTTTCTTCTCTTTGGGCCTTCTGTCCTCCAGATCTTGGTGTTCTTGTAACCACTGCTTTGCGGAGCATTCTAGGTGTCCTTGGTGTTTCTGCAACGACATGTGTTCCATCACCAACTTCTTCATGTCCCAAATCTTCCATAGTATTCACCCCAGGCGCACCCACTTCTTCATGTCCCAAATCTCCTTCATCAACAACACCCCCTTCTCCCCAATATCACCCCCTTCTCCCCCCATATCACTCCCTGCCCCATCCATATAACCTCCTCCCCAGAGAGAATCGAAGAAGTCATCGGGGAGATCAGACATCCCCAGTTGTTCTGATGTTGCATTGGATGATTGCAAGGCCTTAAATGTCGGTTTCGGTCACCATTTCGGTATCGACCAAAACAGAATTTCGATGGAATTTCGGTGGAATTTCGACCGAAATTTCGGTCATTTCAGTCATTTTTTGTACTAGGACCCCCATATTTCGGTCATTTCGGTCGAATTTCGATTTCGACTGGATATCGATATTCGACAGAAATTCGACCGAATTTCGCTGAAATTTGAGGCCATGGATGATGATTGTCCATGTCCTTGTACCTCTAATTTGCTCTTCGTCGCTTTCTCCGCCTACTTGGCTTCAATACACGAGAGAGCGAGCACCGATGTCGATGAAACCAACAATGAGTTCCACATCATTTCCATCCATATGGGCATTGAACATACACATCATGTCTGCTTCATTTGAGAGAACAACAAAATGGCTTGCTCTCGACTTTGGGTCTTTGTATCGCATTGATAGGAGTCTAGGACAGAAAAACTGTCCCAAGGAATAATCTCCGACAGAGTGTCGATCAGGTCAAACCAGCAAGTGAAGTCGGGGTCCATTCCAATCACCTCCTCCACAAAGTCCACATATTTTTCTCCCTGACATCCCTTGGTGTCCTTAAACCGCTCGTTGTGTCTCACACGGACTGTCAGCACACCTTGCTCTCCATTGTACCAACCCATCCTACATTCAAGATCAACAAAAGAGATGGTGCACCTTCTATATGCGTAAAACTTGATTTCGAGAAGAATCGCTCTCCATCGAACCCAAAAAAGTATGGTCAAAATCCAAAAACCATCGAATCGAAAACCCTAAATCGATCAATACGGGTAAACCTTGAAGCTAAGAAGATTTAGTAAGAATGCAATGGAGAAGCTCCCTACTCGATTAAAGTCGTCAATACGAAAATCCCCAAACCCTAACTAACCTGGAGAAGGCAATGGAGAAGCTCCCCACTCGATTAAAGCCGTCAATACGAAAATCCCACGCACGAGGATTCGATCAGCTTGCGAAGCTCCTCAGCCTGATGTGGAAGAAAAGGGAGACAACAGTTGGAGACTGAGGAGCTTCTTTGGGAGGGAGACAATGGCATGCGGATTTCGGGGGGAAACGATGCTTCCTAAGTCCTCTTCTCCCACCACTTGCACGGCGTTAGGACACGTGGGTACCTTAATTGCCCCCACCCACAATTTTGCCTCAAGAATCGTAGGGGTTATCGCACTTGAGTCATGTCTAACCACGATTAGACCATTCCCAATAACGGCGATGTTACGGAGGGGCACAATTGCTAACGGCGAAACTTTGGAGGGGCACAAGTGATATTCCCAAACAGGGAAGGGTATAAATGATATTGCAACATCTCAGAGGGACATAACTGATAAAAACCTATAAATAATTACAGGGTTACGATGCAGATTTATTTGATATGGAATTCTAACACACTGTATGATATCTATTTAAAATGGCATGGCATCAAATATAGGAAGAATTATGAATATGGAAATAAAAGATAGGATAACACAATACCAAAATAATGGTGATAGATATAAACCAGAGTTGTAAAGAATAAGTTCATCTATATACATTATAAAAAAAACTCGAACATTATTCTTGTCGAGATTCCAGCTGAGTTCGACTCGATTTGAAGTAGGTTCACGAACAATAAATATAGAAATTAACCTACAAAAGATTCATTAAGAGACTCATGACTCGTACTAATCGAATTCAAGTTTGATTCGGAATTCCCAGACTCGTAGCTTGTGAGCTAGCAGTTGATAGTATGCAGGGAGAAGCCTGCTTGAAGACCTTTGACTATAGCAGGAAAACACAAATAAAGAAGCCTTCATTAAGAACAAAGTTCCAACGTTCTAAAAACTACAAGCACAATGAAGACGAGATTCATGAAAACAGTACCAAAAGTTGTACACAAAAACTTCAGACAAACAGAACAAAAAACAGAAACTGAAAACCGATAATATGATTTTTTTTGTTTCCTTGGCATTATTCAAAAGAACCTCCGCACTGCATTGTAAGCATATGGGCTCATTGAACCCAAATCAGAAACAATTCTAAAGTCCTTAATCAATCAATCGTCCCATAGTGACCAACCATCCTTGTTCCCTATAACAAATTCCAGTAAACTAAAGTGATCAAGTCATAGATCCAATAGAGTCCGATCATATATTCAGACTTGGATTCTAATAGAACGAATCATTCTCGATTGCCTCCGACTCTTAACATCTATAGCATGTCTCAAATCCAGATAATAGAGGCTAGAGTTAGGTAGCTAATGACCAGCAGAAAGCTAATGCAGATCTTTGAACATGGATTATGACATACGGTTTTCTCGTAAACCCCTATAAAATGGTAACAAGGTCACTTCAACCAGGTGACTAAGCATCTAGTTAGTTGAATGTTCATAAATCCTGGTGATAATGCATCATACTTCGTTCTTCTGCCAAAAGAAACTAATCGTCCAAAATGAAAATCTTTCTTGACAGAAACAGAAATAGCAGGTCAACAGTTTCCTAAGAGGAACAGCACAAATTTCTATAGCATTTATTTCAGATAGATATCTCTAAAGAAAAAGTTGCCCTGAATGCCAAAGCTTCTAGGAGACAACCCCAAAGAAATACTTCAAGAATTTATTTGATAAATGAAGGCAATAGTGCGTGCTGTACATTTTTCCTGAAAGAAGAAATAAATCTTTGATACCTGATTACTTGAATGTTTCTGTAGGACCAAATTAATCACATTTTCATGAATTGCTCGTTTCTTCTTCATTACATTCAACCCTTGACCAGGTCCCTAAATATGGATTGAACGAATATTAAATAAAATCATATATTCATAAAAAATATAAGAGTAAATTAACACTCAAGGAAGCAATTGGAATTTCACAGAGAAGCATATCTTTCGCCATCAAGTATAGAAAAAAAACTCGGTTAGTTCTATACCAGCATGAAATCAAACTTTGGCAACTAGTAGAAACCAAGTAGCAAGTTACATGCTTACACCAGAACATGTGTGTGCTTTAACTATAACAAAAGGTGTAATTCTTCAACAAAATCATGTGTGCATTCTAAGATTCTAAAGCACCCTCTTGCATAAAAGGCAAAGTCTTATCCCACTTTAACTAGGGTCGTCTACATGGATTCTTGCTCAAATCCATATTGAAAGATCTATTTTTTACGCTAGTTGTCGACTACCTAACGCAACCCCCACAAGGAAGGATTTGAACCCTGGTCCTTTGGGTGGTAGGCACACCACACTACCTCTAGCATAACATATATCAAAAAGGTGAATCTTTAGCAAAGTCCATAATGCCTTCTAAGATGTCTACTTAGCAGGAAAATATATGTTATTTTTCAGAAAAAAAGTTTCACAAAGATATCATTTACTTAGGGGTGCATGGGTTAAGATTCTATAAAAGCAAGAAAAAACTAGGATGCATTACCCTACATCTAATTTTTTTAAGAAAATCCTGCGTCTAGTTGATTGCCTAAATTTTAAATCCCGAAATCGACATGTATATCAATATTTATTCCATCAATTACACCCCCCGCCCCCCGCAATGGACCTAATGTCTATTGAAATGGTAACCATCAGGATAACATTTACTCCATATACCTTAAATTTATCAAGTGGGTCATGCAACTGAGATCCCAAAAATGTATGGAGATTTCGGATAGGCCTTCATTACATCTGAATCATTCTCGGAGAGCAAAATGGAAAGAGGAATGAAGAGAAGAAGAGAGAGAATGTGAGAACGAAGCAAGCAGAGGGAGCTAGAGGTGTTTGGCAAGAGCGAGGCCCCAAGTCATGTTGTCAATCATAGGGATCCAAATTCCAATGACTGTTTCTGTTACAGGGTTACTGGCCAGCACCGCCCTGGGTTGGTCAGCATGTATATGATGCCCGTGTGGCCGACGGAACTATGGTGGATGTGGACCGTCTGGTAGGATGTCTGATGGCACAAGGAACGGCAGGGAGCACTGATCACGTCCATACATTGCTCAGTGAGAAGTTCGTAGGTGGTGTGCTGCTGCAAGTGGACCTTTTTCTGGTGAGAAAGGTGTTGCAGGGGTCGCCAAGAGGTCGCTGTGAGAGGGAAGGTGGGATCCCAGTGGTGATTGTCTTGCCTGGTGACATCATCTCCTAGATGGAGTCCTGATCATGGTTTTAAAAGGCTGGCCTCGAGGCCATCGAGGCATATGCCTCAAGACGAGGCAAAACTTTTTAGCCTCAAGGCAGACACCTCAGGTAGTCTTGGCATGTGCCTCGGGTGAATTATTTGTTTCATTTTAATCTTCCACATCAAAAGATTATGCCACCTTGCCATTAAGATATCCCTTCTAGATTTTTTAACCATAAAAGAAGCCATGAATGTGGCTCCTTAGGCAAAACATCACAAAAATTCACAATTGAACCAACAAATGAAGACCCTTTACAGAGATATAATTTATGTTATTTGTACTGTTTCATATTTTCTATAGTCTTATGGACTCTTGATGTAATTTACCCATAGGCTACTCTCCTATATAAGAGAGCCCAGGGTTAATGGAATAAACAACTCTCTCATTTTTCCCAACATGGTATCAGAGCGACGGTCCTAGACCGGAGTTCTCAAACCAAAACCCTAACCCTAGCCCCCACCTCCAAGCCCTCTACGCCCCACCCTCCCCCCACCCTGTGGCCTTGTGCGCCGCCCCCTGCGGCCCCGTGCCCCTCACGCCGCGTGCGCCGCCCTCGGCCCCGCCTCCCCTCGACCTCGGCCTCGCGTGTTGTGCCGCCTACGTCCAGTGCGCCGCCTCTCTCTCCCTCGTCTGGCACCTAGGTCTCGCCAGGGTCCGGCCAACCCTAGGGTATCTTCGTCATCTAGGAGACTTTCGCCAGCGTCTCCACGTTAATGGGTTTGGTTGCTTGAGTCTACACATGCAACCGAACCCGTGAATGTCAGTATAGACAACCATTTCTTCAGTCTAACCCTAGTCTTCTATTATCATCATGTCAGAAAGCAAGGCAGATATTCCATCTACAGGCGCCTTCAGAGGTCATGCGCCTATTGTGAAGATGGACGGGTCAAATTATGAACTGTGGGCAATGCAGTTCATGAGTATGATGAAGTTGACCGGTAATAAGCACATTCTTACTGAGGAAGAGCATGCTGAGAAGATCGGGGTCAACGCCTCATGGGAGGCGGATGATGCATACGCCAAGGTTTGGCTATCAGGAACGTTAGCAATTGAGATTGCAAATGATATTCTCCATCAGCCCACTGCAAAAGCAATGTGGGATATTCTAGTTGATATATATTCACAGGCAAAGAATGAGATGAAGATTCTGCAACTCCAGCATGGCATCTTTACAATCAAGCAGAATGGACGGCCTCTACACTCATTATACACGTCTTTACGTGGAATGTTTGAGAAGCTCTACAGCTTCATACCTCTCACAGCCACTCCTAAGCAGCAGAAGACCTACAGGAATGCCACTATGGTTGGTGTATTCCTGACAGCCCTTGATCCAGAGTACGAGGCAGCACATTCCCAGATCTTGGCCGATTCCACTATTCCTCCGATGGAGGAAGCCTTTCGCAGACTGAGTCGTATTACTGTTCCTTCATCTACTGCCAATCAGACTGCCTCAGCTATGGCAGCATCTTGAGGTCGTGGGGGTCATCATCAGTTTCGTGGTCGTGGACTTCGAGGTAGAGGGAGTCGTGTTCGGCAACCATGCACTTTCTGTCATCGTTCTGGACATATCGAGGATACATGCTATTCTAAACATGGATTTCCTGCTTCTGCACGAGTAGCTGAACAGATTGAACCTCCATCTGCTTCTTCTTTGGATCAGTTGTGATTTGATGATCTTGTAGCTCGTCTGAGGGGTATTATCCCTCCATCCGGTCCTGTTACATCAGCGCATGCCTCTGAGAGTCATTCTGATGTTGCTGCTTCTGCATCCACCAGTACCTCAGGTAGTATTTATGCATTCACTAGCAGTAGTGGATCTGATATTTTAGAGTGGATTATGGACTCTGATGCAACACATCATTTGTGTGATGGTCGAGATGTACTTACAGCCTATCGACAGGTTCCTCCAAGACACACTGTGGTTATTGCTAATGGGATGCACTCCCTGATTACTGGTCAGGGGGACATGAGCCTGACACCATCTATGCACCTCAAGAATGTGCTGCACGCACCTGATTTTTCTATGAATTTGTTATCCATTAGCCAACTTACAAAGGAATTACATTGTCGAGCAATTTTTGATCCATCTTCTCTCATTTTTCAGGATATCCTTACGGGCAACGTGATTGGGCGTGGCTATGAGCAGGGTGGACTATATCCTTCATTCGGACTCCATATGCCGGAATCTCCTCTTTCCCAGCTGGACCTGTCTCTCCATTCATGTGGCACTTGCGCTTTGGCCATCTACCGCTTCAGAAATTGTGTCGTGTTTTACCCCAGATTTCGCCTCACACGTCCATCCAATGTGAGGCTTATCAGTTGGGAAAGCATCATCGGTCTACCTTTCCCGGTCGTCAGAGTCGGAGCAGTAGCTCCAAGTTTGAGTTGTTTCAAGTTGACATTTGGGGTCCCAGTCGTGTTCCTGATCATCAGAGATACAGGTTTTATATTGTCAATGTGGATGATTTTTCTCGTCTATCCTGAGTCTTTTTTATTAAAGAATAAATCTGAAGCTGGGAATATTATCATAAATTTCATAAATGAAGTTCGTAATGTCTTTTCTGCGTCTGTGAAAATTGTGAGAAGTGATAATGCCTTGGAATTTTGTACTCATACTCTCTCAAATTATTTTTCAACACAAGGAATTATCCACCAAACATCTTGTGCCTATACTTCCAAACAGAATGGAGTTGCAGAAAGGAAACATCGTCATTTGCTTGATGTCACCAGGACGCTTCTCATACAGAGTCGTGCTCCTCATTCTTTCTGAGGCGATGTTGTTCTAACGGCATGTTATCTCATTAATCGCATGTTGTCGTTTGTCTTAGGTGAGAAGATTCCTTTCTCCTTGGTTTTTCATGAAAAAGAATTGTTCTCACTTCCCCCACGTGTGTTTAGCTCGGTTGCCTTTGTCCACCAGTTGTCTCCAGGTATTGACAAGCTCTCTACTAGGGTTGTCAAGTGTGTTTTCGTCGGGTATTCCAAGACACAAAAAGGCTACAGGTGTTAGATCCGCTGCGCAGGAAATACCTTGTTGGTGCCGATGTCACCTTTTTGAGTATGTTATGTACTTCTCTTCTACAAGTGATCGGTTGGTATCCTCAGACACTGATGAAGCCATATACATGTCGCCGCCACCACCTCCTCCACCTACACCTGCACCACTACCTACATCATCTGCACCTCCTGTTACAGTTCATGTTCCCCCATTGCCACTCCACTATACCCATCGTCCTGCTTCCGCTCATGGTCACCGCTCATCATCTAGCTCGCCTGAGGTATGTTCTGAGAATATAATTTCTAATGATGGATCTAATGATTTACCTGAGCAGGTTGTGTTACAGAGGACAGACGAGGATGCAGGTGATTTGGATCTACCTATTGCGCTTCGGAAACAGAAGCGTAGCTGCGTGTCATATCCTATAGCATCCACGGTTTCTTTTGATCGTCTATCTGGTGAATTCAGGAGTTTTGCTATTGCACTATCTGTCATGGATATTCCACGGAATTACCAAGATGCATTGAAGGACAGTCAATGGTGGTTAGCTATGGAAGAAGAGATGGCTGCTCTTCAGTCCAGAGATACCTGGAGCCTTGTCCCTGCACCTACCGGTGTGTCTACAGTGAGTTGTAAGTGGGTCTTCACAGTTAAGCAGAATGCAGATGGCAGCATTGACAGATACAAGGCACGCCTGGTTGCCCGTGGGTTTACACAGACATATGGAGTGGATTATCTTGATACATTCTCGCCGGTTGCTCGCCATTCCACCTTACGGATCCTTCTTTCTGTTGCGGTTATTCGTGATTGGCCATTGTTTCAGTTAGATGTCAAGAATGCATTTTTATATGGTGATTTGCAGGAGGAAGTCTACATGCAACAGGCACCTGGTTTTGCTGTTGAGGGGGAGTGTTCTAAGGTGTGTAGACTTAATAAGGCCATCTATGGCCTTAAGCAGAGCCCTAGAGCTTGGTTCCAGAAGCTCTCAGACTTGTTTGAAAAACAGAGATATGAACATTCCAATGCAGATCATTCCTTGTTTATGCAGAAAACATCCAGAGGTATTATTGCAATTATGGTGTATGTAGATGATATCCTGATTACATGTGACGATATACAAGAAATTCAGCAGGCGAAAGAAATGTTGGGTCGTGAATTTGTCACCAAGGATCTTGGAGTCCTTAGATACTTTCTGGGACTGGATTTCGCCAGAAATCCACATGGACTTGTGATGACCCAGAGGAAATATGTTACTGACTTGTTGAGTGAAACAGGAATACTTGGATGCCGACCGGCCACTACACCTATGGATCCGAGCATGAAATTATATGATGATGACACTGATGAGGTGGATAGGAGAAGATACAGAGAACTGGTGGGAAAACTTCTTTATGTTACCATTACCAGACCCGATATTTCCTTTGTTGTTAGTTGGGTGAGCCAGTTCATGGAGCAACCACGTCAGGTTCATATGGATGCTATACATATGATACTCGGGTATCTTAAATCATCTCCAGGTGCAGGTCTATTGTTCAAGAAAGACAAGGAGATTGCTATATCAGCGTGCGTAGATGCAGACTACGCAGGATGTCCCAAGGATAGGAAGTCCACCACTGAATTTGTTGTATATGTTGGAAACTCTCTTGTCTCGTGGAGAAGCAAGAAGCAAACTGTTGTAGCCAGATCCAGTGATGAGTCTGAATATAGGGCTATGGCCCAGGTTAGTACAGATATGATGTGGGTGAAAGCTGTTCTTACATATCTATATGTAGAAGTCCCACTTCCTATGGCTCTGGAATGTGACAATCAAGCTGCTATATTTATTGCCAATAATCCAGCATTTAATGAACGAACCAAGCACATTGAGGTTGATTGTCACTATATACGAGATATGATTCAGAAGGGTTTTATTTCTACATCTCATGTTAGCTCAGTGGACCAAACTGCAGATATCTTTACCAAGACGTTACTTAGAGGGTCATTCCAGAAGTGCTCGTCCAAGCTGAGCATGATCGATATCTATGCTCCATCTTGAGGGGGTTGTAGAAATATAATTTATGTTATTTGTATTGTTTCATATTTTCTATAGTCTTATGGACTCTTGATGTAATTTACCCATAGGCTACTCTCCTATATAAGAGAGCCCAGGGTTAATAGAATAAACAACTCTCTCATTTTTCCCAACACCCTTCTTATAAAATTAATTTGAATTTCAAGATATTAGTTTCTTGTAAGTATCAAATATGATACTGAAAGAGCTAACATTTGAAAAAAGACTTTCGGAATCCACTCAACCACACCATTGAGCATATACATTTTTTAGAGTTCGAGAAAAGAATTATTGAAAGAGCTAACATTTGAAAAATAGACTTTCGGAATCCGCTCAACACCACCATTGACCATATACATTTTTTAGAGTTCGAGAAAAGCATTTGACATTGTTCACATGAGGGACTTGAAGATCGTATAAAAAAAACTCCCCACAACGTAACCAACCCCTTATTCCTCTTTGACATCAGAAATTGCACTAAAGAACCTTCAATTTTTTTCTAGAAAATCAACTAATTACTTTAAAGAGTAAATTACATAAAACTCCATGAATTATACACCCGATTCAATGCCATACCTGAAATTTAAAAGGTAACAATGAGGTACCCGATCTTTAATATTTGTCTCAATGTGATTTTGAGTTGTTTTGATTTAACATCAACAACAAAGCCTTTTCCCACATTATGTAGGGTCAGCTACATGGATTCTTTGGCTCCACATTAAGTAGTTGTTTTGATTTAAGGTTAGAAAAACAAAGTAATTAACTAAATTTCAATAGTCAAGGATCACATTAAGACAAATCTTAAAGATCGGGTACCACATTGTTATTTTTCAAAGTTCATGTAGGATCTTTTTTATAAATAACTCTTTTAAATGTATAGAGATTGTCACTGTTGTAAAAGTTGGTCGACTAGGCCGACTAGTCGAGTAGGGTGGATAGCCAACTCGACTAGGCTTAGTCTACCATTAGTCGGTCAACCCAACAAATCGGGTCGGCTACTCAATCGACTTTTACATAGAGTTTCTTATTTTTAAATTTTTTGCTTTTTTTAAAAACAAACCTCTTCTATTATGTTTAATGTTATATTTAAAGTCAATTACTTCATTTATTTCATTATGATAGTATAGAATCATTATGATAGTATAGAAAGTGTACAAATATTCTTTCAAAAGAAAGAAAAATGTATACATATGTGCAAATATATAAAAATATATGTATAAAAGATGATTTAGATATTTAAAATAATTAAAAAAATCAAAATCGACTAATGATCGATTAAATCCGATTAGTCGCCTGACTGTCAATTAATCCTTAGTCAGTGACCCCACCGATCGAGTACCAATTACCGATTCCTGCAACCTTGGAGATTGTCACATAATATAGTTTTCTTAATGTTACGTCATATTTTTTGAAAAAAAATGAGGCTTACACCTCGACCGCCTCGAGGCTACACCTCACACTGATTCAAAGGAAACCGCCTCGATATACTTTCCCTTATTTTTTCTATACTTAGTGTTTTCTTCTGTGGGGTACTACTGAGTACCCGAGATCTTGCTTCATTGGTGGTAGCATTACCTCCACTAGGGTAGTTGAAGGAGGAAATATCCCCTAGGTTGAGGCCGGGGGAGGAGGTTGTGATGGTTGTCATTGAAGGCAAGAGTGGCATGGTTTTTTCTCATCAATTGAGCTCCATGTTGGTAAGACCACATTCCAACTTCTGATTTTCTTGACTCTCGATACAATATGGGTGTTAAATTTCATGGTTGACATGAAAGTCAAACTAGCGAGCACGCATGAAGAAGGGTGTTCTCAAACCATATCGGATAGAACCTAGAAGCAACGGTGATGGACAAAGTTGGATGGGATGTTGACAAAAGCCAAGCATTAGAATAGGTTGTTCTCGCGTGCAAGGCAATGTTTAAAAAAATGTAAGGCAGATCGAGATAGTTTCCTATATATGAGGGCGAGGTGATTCAGACTCAGAGAGGAACGATGAAACTAACAACATATATTTATGGCAATGTACATAACTATGAAAACTTATTTTAAATATCTTTTCAACTTCTGAAGTGTTTAATAGTCTACTTCTCTACAATGTCCCCGTAATCCTCAAGTTAAAGAAAGATTGAATCAGGAGTCTCATACTTTACATTCTAAATATTAATAATATTGCATTACTATAGTAGGATTGTAGACAATGTTCTCAAGGCATGAGTTGCTCTCAAGGCATTAAGGATCCAAAAAGCCTGAGGTGCTAGGTGCTCACTTAAGCACCTCACTTGAGACAAGCAAGGCGCTAGAAATATAATAATCACTTGTACCCTTCTTATTTTTTACAATATCAATTATGCCCTCCCTTTTTTGAAATAGCAGATGTGCCTCTAGCTTCTTGCAACGTTATCACTTGTGTCTATCAGTTAGTTTGGTCGTCAATGAGTTGAACTAAAACACGACTCCATCAAACCAATGTGTAGTTAAGAGGTGTGTGATTGTCCAAACACAACTCCCCCATCCCCAAACCAAATCTTCTTCCTCGTTCGTTTCTCTTGTTATTCTCAATCGAGTCCCAAATCTCTTTCTTCCTCTCTGATTTGAAATGGCCTTAAATTTTTTTTGAATAGGAAAAAGGGGAGAGCCCTCCCAAGGCGGGAGTCACCACACCAAAATATTCATTAATTAACGAGAAGGTACATCAGTTGGATATCCAGAAATTATACAAAGCATTACAGTGCGCAAGAACATTTTCAAAGTAAAGCCGATGCCCTTGAAAGTGGTATCATTCCTGCTAAGCCAAATAGCCTAAAGCGCGGCAAAGGGCTTGGAGACATCACCGGAGGACCCAAGTCCCACCACACGAATAGATCTCCAAAAATGTTCCACGCCGGATGTCCGAACCCACGGCAGCCCTAAAGAATCCCACACATTTGCCGAAGACCTGCATCCGAAGAAAATGTGGTCTGCATCCTCCACGTCGTCCTCGCATCTGTCACACTTCAAATCCGTCACACCCAACAATCTACCCCTTCTCACTTTGTCACATAGACGGTCTCTCCTTAGAGACCAAAGGAAGACCTTGACCCGAGTAGGAATCTTAGCCGCCCAAATCACCTTCAAGTCAACACATAGAAATGGCCCCAAATTAATTCCCAAATCGCTACATGGGGCCCACCGTTCACTTCTTCCATAGGCCAAAATTAAAGGCTTCAAGCCTTCCTTTACTTGTAGGTACAATCGCCCCCTTCAAGCTTCATCGGAGGCTTATCAAGCATCAAGAACTCCAAGCGAACCCATTACCAGATCATTAGAGGAACTTCATCTCTGAGCAACAGCCATTCATCTAAGGAAGAAACGACTATTGCCTCGCCCCTCGAGTTAGATCCAAGGTCGGCTCCACCTTGCTCAAACTCCTCCGCAAAATCCCCTACATACCCATATAAAAGGAAGCGCAAAACTGAACAACATTCAAAGCTCCTTTGTCTGGAAGCTTTATCAGCTACACCAAGAGAACGTGAGCTGCTCCAAACCAATTTGAAGATTGTCTGTGAGAGCTTGGTTAGCTCTCGGACCAGGGCGAGGACGGACCTGCTTACATCTATTGCTCGGCTTTGGTGCATATGGATTGGTAGAAATGAAGCCATTTTTGCTCGTCAGAGGTTCTATTCCGAAAACGTGCTCATTTCGGCATCTCGTTTACTTCGCGACTAGTCCGATGTTTACGGGTTCTATGCTGTAATGGGGGTATCTGATATTGATACCTTCTGTTTCTACACGTGTTTTTCTACTGTACGCATACCGACTGTAAGTTTTCTCTTAACTTTTTAATAAATTGGGGCGAGCACCATCGAGTGCGTCCCCCGCTTTTGAGCGTCAAAAAAAAAAGATTGCCCTTGTACCTCTTGCTCAATCAGAAGGGGTAGGAGAGAACATGACCTCCAGTAGCCTTAGCTTATTCCTTCTAAGGGCGAGACTCACACAATCTAGCAATCACAAGAAAATTGCCACCGAAGCTGGACTATCCACCTCCTTGCATCTGACAAGGAAGAGGAGGAACATAGAGCACGGAGATCGAGGTTTTGCATTGCCATCCCATCCTTGAGCTTCTCGATCTTCATAGGTACATCGCTCAACCATCGAACCTCCGAGCATTAGATCTTCAAGCGACGTGGTGGGCAGTGGCGGAGGGGGTTGAAGGTAGGGTTGTCAGGAAAGCTCGAACTCGATGAGCTCAACTCGGGCTCGGCTCGTTAAGGGCTCGCGAGCCGGACTCGAAACCTTAACGAGCCCGAGCTCGAGTTGGGTTCTATAGCTCGTTAGCTTATCGAGTCGAGTCCAAGTTGGGCATTGTTCAACTCGGAAACTCGACTCGATAACTCGTTTTCCATCTTAATAAAAAATTAAAAACATATATATCGAAACTTCCACATTGAGTTTGATATAAAATAGAGGTTAACATTTTTCTTGTCCAAAAAGCTATAGAAAAGAGTATAAAAAATCAAAATTACAAATGTCATTTGCATAATTTAATGTATAAAATGGAATAATGACTCATTAAGAGGTTCATGAGCCTGCTCATTTTGAGGCTCGTGAGCCAGCTCAGAAACTCATGACTCGATAATAGGCTCATGAGTCAGCTCATTTTGAGGCTCGTGAGCCAACTCAGAAACTCGTGGCTCGAAAAGCGGCTCGTGAGTCAACTCGAACTCGACGAGTTCGAGTTCGAGTTGGTGATCCAGGGCTCGACCCTTATCGAGCTCGAGTTCGAGCCGTAGGTTTCTTATCGAGCTCGAGTCCGAGTTGAGGCCAACTCGGCTCGTTGAACTCGATAGACACCCCTAGTTGAAGGACTTAGGGCAAAGAGGGGTGGAGAGGAATAAGGGGGTGGAGGAGATGCCAGAGGAGGTGGGGTCGACAGAGATGGGGGTTTCGGAGAAGGGGGTCAGAGGAGAAAGAAAGTTTATATAGGAGGAAGAGGAAGAAGAGAAAAGTTTTTAGAAAAAGACATCCAACATAGTTATTCAATCTAATTATTCGTGTGTCCCAAAGGTTAACATCTGTTTGGGACGTGAATAGACGGCAACTAACCCGAGGGGCACAAGTAACAAAACTGCAAGAAGTTTGGGGTAAATACTGATATTCTAAAAAAAGGAGGGGAAGGGCATCGGTCATAAAAATACTATAATATATATAAACTCATTATGAAAAATTTGAAGTACATGTATAGTTATATTTACATGTATATATAGGGAAATTATCCAATGAGCCCTATGCCCATTTGAGATGAGATGAGCCCACTCATTTTTTGCCATTATTTCCTATCATTTAGAGCTTAATAGTTATTTGTTTACAAGCGTTATATCATATTCTTACTACTAGTAACTATTTTCAGAAGAAAAAAAACTTAAATTTATACTAAATAATTGTATTATTACTCGTATTACTAGTGTCGTTTTTATTCTTACTAATGACCATTTCCTGTGAATCTAAGGTTTTCTTTATATGAAAATAGTTACTAATAGTAAGAATATGATATAACAACTGTAAATAAATAAGCATTGAACTCAAAATGATAGAAAATATTGGTATAATATAAGTGGGCTCATCTCATCTCAAATGGGCACAGAGCTCATTGGATAAGTCCCCTATATATATATATATAATATAGTCGACGTCAACAAATCATGTCCAGGTGGGTGATTGAGACGAGAAAAGTATGAGCACTCTGGGGAAAGGAAAGTAGGATGTGGGGGATGGAGGCTTCTCGTTGGGCTTAGCCACCTTTGAGGGAGAAAGTGCCACCAAGTATGAGGTTTTGAGGGTCGACAAGAGTGAGAGGGGTGAAGCACACAGAGAACCCAAGAAGGAATTAAAGGTGACTATATCGATGGTAAGGACCCACAGCTATGGGTTTCGCGACAACGATGGTTGGAGTTTCCCTAAATAAAGAACGGCGTCGAACGGAGAAAACCTCAGTGGGAGTATGGAATGGACCTATGTGTTTCCCTTGTGGGAAGAATGGGCATTTGGCTAGAGTATGTCTGACACGTGAGGTATTTTGCTTCCGAATACCGATGTGGTTGTTCGAGGCACAGAAGTTGGACATGTTGGCCACTGAAAACTATCTCCATCAATGCCCCACTGCCAGAGAATAGAGGGGGGTCTGCACGTGTTGACAGATTCTTAATTGGAGAGGGTTTAAAGGGGGGGCTCTTGCACCTGATAAAGAAGGTGAATACAACAAAAAAGGAGGATGCAACGAGGATGCTTTTTCTCTCAGCAAGTCCACCCTCTGCGTCAAAGGTCTTTCGGCGAAGGAGGCCACAAACTTCTTGAAGGATGGTAGAGGGGTTGATCATGTTCATGTTCTTTGGTGCATGCCAAGGCTGAAGAATGATGTTGAGGTTATTGATGGGCATTGGTTTGTTTCCATGGAGGCCTCCCCTTACAATGTTGAAGCATGAACTCTATCGTCGAAGACCTAAAGTCGATTGGGGAGGTAATAGAGGTTATCCAAGATGGATTAAAGCCAAGTGAACATCCCTTCGTGACGGCTGAGGCGAAGAGATCCAAGGCTGATATCCTGCCATTAGTTATCTACCAAGTAATGAAGAGCACTTTTCTGTTGAAACTCGATCTATCGCACAGACCACCGCCGAAGGAGCCAAAGGTGTTTTGGACATCGGAATTGAGGATGAGAGAGGGGGCACACAGTTGCAGCCAGGGGCGGAATTAGGAATTGTATCAAGGAGGGGCCAAGTATACGGGTATCATGTATGCTTAAAATTGAAAAATAATTTATTACAATTTTAAGTGATATTTTTAAATAAAATTAATATTTTCAAATGATATTTTTCAATTTTTTAAACTTACAATTTAAATTTTATTAGTACGATTAGATTTTCAAATAAATTATTATTTTCGGTGGTGATTTTTAAATTTTATTAAATCTAATTATTTAATTTTTTTCTAAATTCTCTAAATTATCAAGTAAAAAATTTAAACAAAAAAGTCTTAAAAGGAAACAAAAAAATTATTTTGTTTATCAGGAGGTCTAGAAATAATATGAGAATAAATGCATTTTAATCACATTTAATATCGGGACTATTTTTTAATAAAAATAAATTGTTGGTAAGGAGATTCGAACCCTATTCCATAAAATATAATAACATATCAATTAACCACCATGCCATTAAGTGGGTTTGTTATTGTGTTTTTACATAGATATAAATTGTTTGACATTTAAGGAGGGTCATATTAAAACTCTAATACATTATGCAAGTAAAACATAGGAATTAGGGAGGGGCCATGGCCACCCTATAGTATATGATGGATCCGCCCCTGGTTTCAGCGGTGGACGAGATTGATTGACCATAAAGAAAATGAGTGGCCAGTTCATTTTTTTCTTCGGTCAATCAAAGTCTGACATCCAATCGTGTGCTGGCTAAAACGCGTTGTCACATCTGTCCCCTTTCCTGAGGCCCCTCATAGCATATAGTGAGAATAATGATCGAGAAACCCGCATTATCAAGAGTCATGCTTTTTGATCATTTACTAACTAGATATAAACAAAAGACCAGGGTTCAAATCCCACTCTTACAGTGGTTGCGTTAGTTAGTCGACGGCCAGCGTAAAAAATAGTTGAATCTTTCAACATGGATTAGAGCAAGAAACCATGTAGCCGACCCTACTTATAGTGGGAGAAGGCTTAGTACTAACTAGATATAAACAAGCTTCGTCATATATAGTTGCGGGATGTTCTTCCTAGGTCTGCTTTTTTATGCTTTCCTGATGCTCTGCATTGTCCCAACAACAACCAACCCCCATCTCTTTCTACGGGGAGCTTTTCTTTGGGCAAAGAGAAGTTTTTGGGCACCTTTTTACCTCCAAGATCAGTGCTTTAGAGGGGCGAAATTACTGGAGAGGGTGGAAGATGTGAATAAAAGGTTGAAGCCTTTTTCATATAAAGAGGTGGTGGTATTAGGGGTTGGATCGGGTCAAGGGCCTCACTTAAATCTAAGAGACCCGAACCCATCTGGTCAGGTTGCTACTTCTAATCGGGTCGGGTTGCGCCCTCATTCGCCTTGGAGGTCCGATGAATGGGCGGATCTGAACCTGATTGTTGGAAGTGTTCTGGATAATATGGAGATAGCCTCGAATCCGAAACGATTCGAACCTAACCTGATTTCAATTGAGATTACTAGTGGGATTTTGCTTAGTAGTTCATGTGAAGCGTCAAGCCCACCTTTTGTGCTGGAGCCGCCGAGTATATGGCGGAAACATGCTCCGACATATCAAACCTCACTCATGCAGTTTGGGGGTGGGGGGTCAGTCTTTCGAATGCTAAAGCAGACTCCTTCTTGCTCCTTCGGAGGGATGGTGAGCCATTGTAGGTGCCTTCATTAGTTCTGCATGGGGCTAATAAATGGGAGCGTGGATAGTGATGTGTCAGAGGGGGGTGAATTGATATTGAAGGGCCCACTCAAGAAGAAAAAATGAGGCTTCGTTGGAGAATTTGCAGGCGGTGAATGCTGACATCCGAGTCTTGAAATAAGTCCGGATGAAAGCAAAGGATGTTGCGCAAATTAATGGGAGCAGAAAGATGAAAAGGAACTGTCAATGGGTTTTTTCCTGAAAGTGAAGAAAATCGGAAACCTTGGATTGGCTCGAACGCAAGGTCACGGATGATTCCACGCAGGCAGCTTCAGCGAGGGTTCAAATAGATAAAACAGAAAATGGTAGAAGCATTGAGCACCGGACCATGAGTGACACTCAAGATGTAGAAGAGAATGATAAAGCCTTGATGATATCCTAAATGGCATAATGTGTTTGAATTATAAAACCAAAGGGGGGGGAAAGCATCTCCAAAATGAAGGTCATCACATGAAATGTCAGAGGATTGGGGGACTGTGAGAAGAGGGTTGTTGTGGGCTCCCTTCTAGGCTCTTGGCAGGTGTGGATTGTATTCAGGAGACGAAGATTAGCAATTGGACATCATCGTTATGAATTTCAATGGTTGGTTCTAAACTCTCCGAATTTCGAGCAGTGATGGCTAATGGATCAGTTGGGGGCATTTATTAGCCTGGAATGGGGACATATTAGGAAAAGGTAGATGAATCTGTGGGCAATAGATCTATTTCAGTGATCCTTATCAGATTATCGGATAGTTCCCGGATGATGATCTCATTTGTTTATGGACCAACTGGGGCAACAAGTGGAAGTACAGCTTGGGAGGAACTTCATGAGATGAGAAATAGGGCCCGGATAATCCTTAACTAGTGGTGGGTGACTTCAACGTAATTATTTATGCTGAGGATCAATCGAGAGGGAGTGGGGGAAGGGACCCGCGGTCGAATGCCTTCTTGGAGTTGATTAATGAGTTGAATTTGGAGGTTATGAACACTACGAATAGGAGATACACGTGGCATAATAGTTCTTTACGGTCATGCATTGACCAGTTCTTCGCCTCGGCTGGGTTGATGGATTCTTTCATGTTGAGTTGCATTCGGGATCTTCCGCGTTCTAGATCTAACCATACACCATTGTGCTTGGATTTAGGGGAGGAGGGTAGTTGAGATCAATTTTCCTTCCGAGAAGTATTGGCTCTTGGAGAACTTTAGAGCCATTGTGGCTGATTTTTGGGCTCAAAAGCCAGCATAAGCTCGGCCACTAGGATGGTGGTGACTAAGTTGTAGAGATGCGGAAAAAGCTGATGAGTTAGAAGAAAGGAGCTTCAGAAGAAGCATAAGGAGGCTAGGAACACAATGCAAGCAGATGACGAGAGGTTGAATGAGGTATAGGGAGACATCGGCCTCACAGAGGAGGAACAAGGGAGCAGAGCGATTCACCTCGACGTTGCAGCAGGGGAGGATAAACAGTGAGAAGTTGAGTGGAGACAGAGGTCTAAACAGAAGTGGATAAAGGAGGGAAACACGAATATGAGATTTTTCCATGTTGTGGCTAGTGGTAGGCATCGCCATAACTATATACACTCTCTATCAGTTGCAGATGAACATGTCACAAGTGATAGGGAAGTGAGCAACACAATGGTTGAGCACTTCAAGAGGGTCCATAGAAGGATACCAGGAAGCGGTACAAGATGGACATGGAGGGGTCGAGTGGGATATCTTTAGGTCAAGCATAGGAGATTACAATGGACTTCACAGTGCAGGAGATTCGAAAAGTTTTATTCGATCTCAATGCGATAGATCTCCGGTCCTAGATGGCTTCCCCATCTTGTTCTTCAGAGAATTTTGGGAAGTAGTGAAGGATGACACAATGAGCATGATGAATGACTTTAGATCTGGTTATGCGGGATTTGAGGTGGTGAATCGATCATTCATTTTATTATTGCCTAAGAAGGAAGAGCGTAGAGGATCGAGGACTACAGACCGATCGCATTGTCAAATGCATTGGTACATGATCGTGGCAAAAGTCTTGGCTAATCATCTTAGATTTGTAATGGTTGGTATGGAAGGTTGACTTTTCTAAAGATTATGACTATGTGGACAGGAAGCTTATCTAGACTTGTCTATACCGTAGGGGTTTCCCGCGTATTTGGATTGAGGGTATGAAGAGATGTGCAACTACATTTTCGACGTCGGTATTGGTGAACGACAAGCTAGAGGGAGGTTTCTTTCAGCCCCAGAAGGGGATCAAACAGGGATGTTCGCCGGCTCTGCTCTTATATGCCAGTGGTTGCTGCTCTAAAAATCATGACCAAGCTAAGACATCTCGATCTCTATCTTACAATATGCAAAGGATACGATCTTCTTCATTGAGGGGGATGCACGAAATGTAGAGGCATCAAAGTAGTGATAGATCTGTTTAGTGAAGTGTCCCCTCTATATGTGAATGGAAGAAAGTCCGCTTTTGTCCCTTTTAATATGTCAAGTTAGATGGTGGGGGAGTGTGTGAGTGTGTCTTGGAGACACCAAGGGGAGCTTTACCAATCTCTTATTTAGGGTTGCCACTAGTAGGGGGAAGGTTGCGGCAAGTTGATTGGACACCCTTAATGGACAAAATGGAGAAGAAACTGGTCGGGTGGAAGGCCTCCTACCTATCTAAGGTAGGCATCTAGAGATGGTGAAGGAAGTCTAGTCAGTATCTTCTTTCTATTTGCGCGCATGTTGCCTCTTGGGATTAGAATTCGTCTTGAGACCTTGAGGATGCATTTTTTTCTAGGCATCTTTCCTGGCATAAACTTGGTGGATTGGAATACAGTGACGCAATCCAAGAGGGATGGCAGGTTGGGGTGTATTAAGGTTGTTGGAAAGGAATAAGGCCTTGATTGCCACGTGGATCTTGTGGATTTGGGGAGACAAGATGACATCCTTAGTAAGCTAATTCGATTTATTTATGGGGTCACTTTAGACCTTTCGGCAAACCCCCAAGTGGTTGTCTCGCCTTCTACATTGTGGAGGTGTATTTGTAGTGTATTCGCGGAGATTATTCAATTTCTGAGGCTCGTTGTAGGTGATGGATATGGTTTTTTATTATAGGCGGATGACTAGTCAGAAGAAGGGGCATTTTGTAATCAAATTCCACAGCTTTTTGTTATGGCAGTAAATAAAGAAGTAAACATACCGGATAATACATGGTCAAATGGAGCATGGACCCCTACATTCGGAGGAAATCTTTCTTTTTTTAGAACGGGTGGGATAGACCTCCATTAGAGGCTCATCCAAAAAATTTATAAATAGAAAATAAACAGAGTTGCGTCCACCAAGTTTCATAGAGGGCTTTGGCATGCCCAAGCACATTCTTAAAATAAAATCTAGCTCTTTCAAAAACAATACAATTTCTGGCTTGCCAAACAGCCCAAACCAGTGCACAACTTTTACCTGATTGTTTTGCTCATGTATTGTATTCATGAGTATACGCAATGTATCGTATAATATTTAATATATATCGATTAAGGTTTTGCTCATGCATTGCAAATCTGCATGTATGCGTATTGAAGTTTTGTTATTATGAATCATCTAATATGCAAAGTTTTTGTGGGTAAATGTCGTTTTGTGGTTAAATGTTAGGCAATTAATGGCATCTACTCAACCATCTAACATGAAGCATTTTTTCTGAGATCTTCTTTAACTCCAATTTGATACATTTTTTTAAGCTCAAAAAAGGGGGAGACACTCAACGGTGTTCGCCCCAATATATTATAAAAAAAAAGAAGAAAAGAATATTACATAGAAGGGGAAGAAGGAGAGAAAAGAAACAGTACTACACCCGTCAGAGAAATCGAATAAACAACAGTACACCACCACCCCCAAAAAACAAAACCCGCATCCTACACCGCACACCAGTCATCTAGAAGGCGCGAACAATGGATAAGAACATTATCCCGGTAGAACCGTTGGCCAGAGAAGAGGGCTTCATTCCTTCCCAGCCATATGCACCATAGCCTTGCAATCGGGGCCAAGATGTCCCTCCTAACCATGTTCCTGTTGCACAATAAAATCTCGCAAAAGGCCGACAAGTCATCCGATCTCGCCCACGGCAGATCATCCCAGATCCCTCGGACCATGTGGCAGCCGAAGAATAAGTGATCAATAGTTTCCACCTCCGATTCACAAAGGACACAAATAGTATCGACGTTAACCAAGAATCTAGCACAGCGATCACGCGTCAACAACCTCCTTCTGCGAAGAAGCCAAAGGAAGAAGCCAATGCGCTCAGCAAGCCTCAGACTCCAAAAAAACCAACAATCACGCACAAGTAGATCGGACCCGACTGGAGGGGGCGGAGCCAAAGCCCGATACGCCTTTCTCGTGGAAAAAGAACCATCCTTCGAAGTCCAGTGATCCATGCACTCATTCGGCCGATCAGAGTCACCGATGGCGTCCATAAGAGAAACAAAATCATCAAGCCGTTGGTTCGAGAAATTCGCGAGAAAACGCGGACACCAGCAACCATCCAACCAGCAAGATGCAACCGGAGCATCTTTGTCAGCCGCCAATGCAAACAATCGGGGAAAGCGCTCCATCAAAGAACCCCTTCCCGACCAATCGTCAAGCCAAAATTTAAAAGAATCCCCCTTCCCCAGCACCGGCCTAAAGAGCGAAACATTCCTAGCAAAGGCATCCAACACATTACGCCAAAACGGAGAATGTCGACCGATCTCCCCCCCCCCCCCCGCACCATCCCCAACCTCGCTTCACCCAGGAACTCCCTGAGAACATAAATGAAGAAGTTATCACCCTGACCCTAAATTCTACTCACCCATTTGAGTAAAAGAGCATCATTAACAACCTCCAGCCTCCGCACACCCAGGCCACCATCCCGCTTGGCCTTAGTAACCTCCTCCCAGGCCACAAGATGCACTCCCCTCCCCCTTCCTTCCCCACAAGAAACGGCGCATACAACGCTCAAGTCGCAAACGAATCCCCATCGGCATGCGACGAATCGAGAGGAAGTAAATCGGAATAGAGGAGAGCACCGCCTTGAGAAGAACAAGACGACCCCCTCTAGAAAGCAGCGCAGCGCGCCAACCAGCAAGGCGCAATTCCACTCGCTCAACAATCAAGCGCCAATCCCGAAGCCTGACCCGGCCCACCACCAGAGGCAAGCCAAGATAATCAATAGGAAGCTCATCTGGAGGAGACCCCAGCAACCCGCCGCACTCCGCCGCCTCCTCCTGCGACATCCCGAAGGGGATCACCTTGGATTTAGTGCCATTAATCAACAGCCTCGATAGTTCGCTGAACAAGTCAAGAGTGATCGCCATACCGGAGACCTCAGAAGGGTCGCCTTCAATGAAGCAAATAGTATCATCAGCGAATTGGATTAAGGGCACACGCAGGGCACCCTTGGAAAACCCGTTTGACAGCCCAGCCTCGATGACACGGTCCACCATACGCGCCAGGACATCCGAAGCCAACACAAAGAGGAGGGGAGCGAGGGGACACCCCTGGCGCACCCCCCTTCTCGGCTGGAAGAAGCCCCCGACCGCCCGCCCATTGATCAACACAGAGAGAGATACGGTGGTCACACACCGACGCATCCACGCAATCCAGACCTTAGGGAATCCCCGCCTTTTCAAAACCGACCACAAAAACTGCCATTCCAGGCAGTTGTACGCCTTCGCAAAGTCGATCTTCCAAAGAAGCCCCTTCTTGTGATCATTCTTCCAATCAACGACCAGCTCAGATGCCACCGCGATGCAATCCGAAATCTGCCTGCCCCTGATGAAAGCAACATGGGCTGGAGAGACAAGTGAGTCCAGAACATGAGCAAGCCGTCTGGCTAGGACTTTAGCAACGATAAGATAAATGCCATTAGAGATGGAAATAGGACGGTAGTCCTTGATACGTTGCGTCGCCGTGGATTTAGGGGTCAAGACAATGTTGGCCCTATTAATCCTATCAAAACCAGAGTTCCCAACGCAAAATTCGGACACTACCTCCATAACATCATTGGCCACCACCTCCAAAAAATCACGACAAAACGCCACCGAAAAACCATCCGGGCCCGGGGAGGCATCATCGTTTAAGTCCCACACAGCCTCCTTTACCTCCTCCAAAGAAATTGGACGAGTCAAGACTCCTGAGTCCGTGGCCGACAAAGAAGGCGCCCAAAGACCAAGCTAACGCCACCTGCGCGGGGAGCGACTCGCCGAGAAGCGCTTGAAGTGATCAACAATGGCGATCCCCATCTCCCTCTCCCCACAAACATGATCACCATTAATAGAAATAGAACGAATCGTGTTGGCGCGCTTTCTACTGCTAGCCACACGGTGAAAAAAAGCCGTATTGGCATCACCTTCTTTGATCCATTTCATACGCGACCGCTGACGCCACTCAGTGTTCCTTTTCTTGTCCTCTGCCGCAACCTGATTTTGTGCAGCGAGTCGCTCATGAAGTACCTCTGGCAATAGGTCCCTATCATTCTCCGCCCGATCATGGCACGCAATAACTTCCTCCGCCGCCGCCCTGGCGGCACCACGCGCCAACCTCGACTCCTTCTTGAATAACGCAAGAGCTTTCCGCAACGACGCAAGCTTCTGATCAAGTCTATGAGCCGCAGACCCATGGAAGGTCGTATCCCAATATATCGTCGATATATCGACGATATATCGGTATCGACAGGTCACCGATAAATCGCCGATATGTCCGATATCGGGTATCGACATGCAAAAAAGGCTAGCCAAATCCCGGTATCGGCGATATGGCGGCGATATATCGGTATCGACATGGTACCGATATCGATACCGATATCGATATGTCCTTCCATGCGCAGACCCCACAAAAGATGCATGAGCCTAGTGCTCCATGACCACCTCCTTGAAATTAACCTCCTGAAGCCAGCATTTCTCGTAGCGAAAGAGGCCCCGCGCCCGATGGCCCTCACTAGACTCCCACAAAATAGGAGTGTGATCAGAGGAGCGGGGGCAAGAAGACACCGAGCAGAGAGGGAAGGCCTCCAACAGCTTCCCATAGGCCAAGAACCGATCGATCCTAGAGCGTGTAGAATTATTCCTCCAAGTATAGGATATATCATGAGGCACCAAGCCCTCCAGAGCAAGCTCAACCAGAATCTACACAAAATCAAGCGACCCCAAGTCCTGGCCACCCCTGCCCCGGGGGCGATCCGAAGAGTGAAGTGTAACATTGAAATCTCCCCCCAAGAGCCAAGGAAGCCCCACAAACGCATTAGCTGCATTGCGCAGATCCTCCCACAGGTCCTTCCTCAAAATGTGACAAGTTGGGGCGTATATACAGGAGAACACAATAGGCACAAGTGAATCAGCCCGGGTCAATACCACCGAAAGCATATGTCTTCCCGCCAGCACAGAGGAGAAAGAGAACATCGCAGAACACCAAGCAATCAAGAATCCCCCCGCCGACCCAACCGCGTCAACCGCTCGGAACTCGTCCAGAGGACCCGCACCAAAAGAGCGCCAAAGAGTATCATCCACCCCCCTCAATTTCGTTTCTTGAATAAGAGCAATATCACAGCCCCAATCATAGAGACGCGAGCCCAAAGTGTATCACTTGTCGGACTCCCCAAGGCCCCTAACGTTCCAGGAGAGAACCTTCATTAAAGACCATCAGAGCTACCCCCAAGGACACTGAGACCAGCCGCCTCCGCCACGGCTTCCCACAGAGTCGCACAGGAATGCTTCACCAATGTAGCCGGCCGAGAGCGATTACGCCTCCGATATCTTTTTCCCGCGCGCCTGTCTGAGAGGCCCCCCACATCAGTAGTTGCGGCCTCGTCCGAACAAGCCCCCAAGGGGCAACCAGAAAGAGTCATCACCGACGAACCCCCCTGATCCACAATAGTGGGGGGAAGGGGGATCGGTCATCTGACGAAGCCAGCGGGGTCGAGCAAAGCACCTCCAAATCTGATTGTGACCCCAAATCTTCCATCTGAAATCGGTGGGCCAAATCCGAATGAGACTCGGGTAAGGTAATCGGGGCAGTGGGCAACCACGTCCTCGGTCATGATCCGAAATTGAGAGACCCGCCAACGCTCAGCGCTCCACGACCCGAGAGTGGACCCGAGAAGCGAAAATGCAAAGCAGTAGCCGACAAAACCGGTCGAGAATGAGGAAACGAATCCTCCTCAGACGCCCCTAAATCAAAGAAACCGTCTCTTGCAGACAAAAGGCACAATAACCGATGATGCACCTCGAAGGGACAAGAAGAGTCGAACACGGCGGGCGACGCTTCGGAATATCCCCCGAAACGCGCCACCTGGCAGCCAGATGACGAGGCGACATCCCCAACCCCCGAGCCCACCGGACCGGCCAACAAAGTCGCCCGATCAGAAGCAGCCACCGGCGCCGGCGACGGGGCGACGACCGAAAGCTCCACCTTAAAGCGCCACCGGCCAACTTTCAAGGACCCGAAGAAAATCTTGCCAATTGCATCGTGGAGGAAGCCCTTGATGCACTCCATGAGAACCCGAGTAACCCTCCAGTCCGCAGTCGGCGAGAGACCATCATCCACGATCGCCAAAACTTCTCCCCACCGTCGGAATGTCTTGCAAAGGCAAGGGACAGTCCTAGAGAGGAAGGGAACACCACGAAGCTCCGCCACACAGACCTCAGTGTCTGAGAAAGCACCATCCGCAACGCGAACCAATCTCCAAACAACACCTTCTGTAGCACCACTCCGAATAAGCCTTTCCCGCTGCTCCGGGGATAGGCCACGAACACAGCAGCGAGAAGAATCTAGAACTTGAATATCCCCATTGAAGAGGGGGCCCAGGAAGCCAAGAAGGTGAGATCTGACAGCAGCCCAATCCACGCAACTCCGACGGGCAAGCCCCACAGCCGCAACGCTCCTGCCCTCACCATGCACTCCCTTCCCATGCACCGCCTTCCCATGCACACCCACTCCATGCGTGCCAACAACCAAAGGCGTATCTTCTCCTACTACGTCCACCTCTGTCGTGGCAACATCGCCACCCACCTCGACACCCGCACCACAACGACCATCGCTAGACGAAATGACGCGAGACTCCACCACCTGAGCGAATGATCGCATCCCCCTCCAAGCAACAGGACCGGAGCAGGCCGACCGCGAGGCCAACATGCTCCTCGGTTTCCCCGAGAGGGAATTCATCTCGGAAGGTTGAGTGTCGCGACCAAGAGCGAGCCAGCACGATGCTTGCCGATGATCCGGCTTCCCACAAGCATAACAACGAGCGGGTAGACGACAGAACGAAGCAACATGACCAAGTTCACCGCACCGAAAGCACCTCTTCCCAGGCTTCTTGTGAGAGACATGCACCCACTCGTCCTCCCCCTCCCTCCGCTCCCCGCCACCTTCCCCACGCAGCGGAAACCCACCAGCGACCACGGCAACCACCCCCTACCCCTTCCCATCAACCCCCCCTGGGAGAACACCACCAACTGCACCCGACCTTTCGGACGTCTCCCCGCCTTTCGCCTTCGCTCTCCACCAACGCTCCATCCCCTCCTCAATATTTTCTTTCGCCGAGGTGCTCTAATACTCTTTCATTTGATACATTTTTACGAAAAAGAGGGTGAGATCCCGAGACGGGATTCACCATGATTCATTAATAGAGGGTTTAGATGACATTATATGGAAGACCAGAAATGAAAAAGAGCATTACAATGAGCTGTTCAGTATTCGATATTAATGATATACATATATTCAGTATTAATGATATTTATAGATATTTATTTATTTTTAAATTTCAAATTAGAAAATTGCATAAAACCGTAAATGCCCCACATATGCTCCTGCACACCGCTTATTCAGTATTCGGTGACTAGTCCGAATGTATACTCATACCATTTTCCTGAACCTTGGTGTTGCTTACGTTGTGAGGAGGAATTAAAGTATATTGACCACATCTTCTTCAAGTGTCCAGGCTCAAGACAGGTATAGGAGTCAAGATTACCAGGTGTATCTTTTGAGCACGAAGAAACTTTTTCGGCTTCAATTGGTGAAGGCTGGAGGGGTTTGGAGGAGGGTAGGCATAGGGCCATTGCCACCATCTAGTCTATCTGATTGGCCAAAAATGAGGACATTTTTTAGCAAGAGCATTTTTATTACGAAAATGTGATGGCTTATACTCGAGTGCAATTCGATGAGCAGTCTCTGAAATACGTTGTAATGGTGTATCGTTGTGTGGCTTTATTATAATATAAAAGTGGGCTAGTGTATACATCTTTATGGTGTGCACCCCATTTTCCCTCAAAAAAATATGTATGATTTAGTCAATAATATATTTGCTACTTTCTTAATCTAGTTGCATAACATGTTAGTATGCATATACATGTTTGTACATACAAACATATATGCTAGTACACACTATGTTTGATTGATATCTACATACTAATACTAATATGCCCATGTGAAAAAAGAGAACTTGTTTATTGTGTAAGCCTAGACCCCTCTTATATGAAAGAGGAAGAGTCTACTATTTAGTCGAAGATTAGACAAGTACCCATATCCATTAAGTCGGATATATTCGTTCATAATAACATCCCCAGGCTCATAAAAAACCAAATTGCATATATATTTACAAAGCACTTCTCCTATCCAATTTGATCATTATTTATCCAAGCTGAACATACTACATACGTATGCTCTATCTTACCGAAAGAGTTAAAGGATGCATTTTTCTATCTTTCTTTTTATTTTTGTTATTGTCCCTTGAGTCATCAACCGTGAGAACAATAATAAGATAGTAGGGGGAAATCAACAATAGCTTCTTTTAAATATGTTTATATATCGAAGTAAGCAGCGGTGGGCAGAAAAGTAATTACCTGTGGATTCTTCGACTTGGAAGCTTCAGCCTCAGCTTCCAAAATAGTTTGCTTCGGCCTGGTTCACAACGTAGTGGAAGGAATACGTTATAGAAAAATAAAAAGAGGAATAATAACGATGGAAATGGGAATCCATGCAAAAAATATCAATAACAAATAAATTGACAGATATAGCTAAGGGAAGTATTTTTCCGTTTCTGGTTCCAGAGCCAGACAAATGTTTACAAGACTTTATGGCAAGCGGTGCAGATGGGAGTTAGATAACCTCAAACATGACGAGAAAATGAGAATAACCAACGACGTGAAAGTACTTGGTAGATGAGGAAATAAAATTAGGGATGAATAAGTTTGCCATCATTGTTATTTGCTGATTAAAATATTATAATATGAGCATTATTCCCTTCATAGAGTAGATGGAGGGCTAATATGGCTGACTAAAAAGGATGGGATTTTTATCCCATGACCATAAAATCTTTGTAAATTATCTACTCGGCCCTGTAAACATCGTTACTACCTCCTCAATCCTGTAAAGTTGCTAACCCTTATACCACAGATCATGTGGTTAACTCTCATCCACTTACCAATAAATTTAATCGTTATTATCCCCTCAACCCGTAAAGTTGTTAACCCTTATACCACAGATTATGTGGTTAAGACAAGTATTTTTTCCATTTCTGGTTCCAGAGCCAGACAAATGTTTACAAGACTTTATGGTAAGTGGTGTAGATGGGAGTTAGATAACCTAGAACATGACAAGAAAATGAGAATAACCAATGATGTGAAAGTACTTGGTAGACGAGGAAATAAAATTAAGGATGAATAAGTTTACCATCATTGTTAGTTGTTGATTAAAATACTATAATATGAGCATTATGCCCTTCATAGAGTAGATGAAGGAATCATATGGCTGACTAAAACGGATGGTATTTTTACCCTGTGAACCATAGAATCTTTGTAAATTATCTGTTCGACCATGTAAACATCGTTATTATCCCCTCAACCTCGTAAAGTTGCTAACCCTTACACCATGGAAGGAAATATCGCAATATATCGGCGATATATCGCCGATATATCGATATCGAGATGAGACCGATATCTGTATCGATATGGCGATATATCCTCCTTTTCAAGCCTTTCCTTTACAAAAGTGCGTCGATATGGGCGATATTTCAGCGATATATCACCGATATTTCGTCGAAATATCGTATCGATACGATATCGAAATGATATCGATATCGATATGGCCTTCCATGCCTAAAACCACAGACCCAACTCTCACCCATTTAACCATTAAATTTAATCAGATTCCGTAAAAAAGTTACATATTGCCTGATTTCACCCTCCTCACAACCCCTTCCCCTCCACCTCCCTCAATCATCCCCGGCACCACCCCCCTCCCCGCATCGCGCAACCTCCGGTCCCCTCTCCTCGCACCGCCCAACCTCCGCCACGTACATCGTCAACCTTTGGCCACCTTCCCGCACGCCACCCAACCTCATGCCCCCCCCCCACCTTTTGCGCTGCCACCTTTGAGCCTAGAGGCATCCCTTAACTGACGATGAGGATCAAATCCTCTTGACAAATGGAAATGGGGACTCAAGGGAGCGAGGGAGCGACAGGAGCGAGGGAAAATAACTCGAAGGAATCTGGCGAGCGAGAGGTATGGTGGCAGAAGCAAGGGAGCAAATCTCATGGGATGCAACGCGATCGCACTCCACGAGTGTGGAGGCCTATTGAAGAAAGGAGCTGTCTAGGGGGATCCTTCACATCGAAATTCTTCAAGTGCAGCAATCGGGGACATAGCTCGTTTGAATGTAGGAACGCAACTATGTGCTTCGTTTGCGGGGGCATTGGTCACCGCAGGCGGAACTGCACTCGTCTCGCCGTGAAGGAGCTTGAGCCTATTCCAACAAGTCTAAAGAAAGCGACGATTACAGAAAAGATGGAAATGTGTCCAGGCATGGAGCGAGCCTTGGACAATATTATGGTGGGCATATGTCCTTCGGCAGCGGACTGACTGCCTGCAGTGGGCGATGGCTGACATCGCGCGGAAAATAGGCCCATCATTTGGCGGGGATGTGGTGCAGATGGAACCACCATTAGTCTACGTGCGAGGTCTTTCGACGAAGGAGGTGACTATGCTCCTACCACAACCCGGCGGAGGCGGTTCGAACGAGATGATATGGCAGAGACCCGCACTTCGGGATGGGGCTTCGCAATCAATGTGCTATAAGGTTTTGACTCTTGATAGGAATCTATCTCAGGGACCGCGATCTTAAATCCATGGAGAGGTTGCTCGTTGATGTGGGGAAGGTGATCACTATTCTATAAGATGGATTGGGTGCGACACGCCGGACGTGAGGGTTTAAGTGGCGGCCAGGCGGGCGAGGATACCCTCAGAGCTACATCCTGAGGGTGGGCAAAGCCTCATTCCCGATTATGGTGGCAGAGACGACCACAGGCGTGGCGGACGTCAGGCCTGCTGAGGCATGCAGAGCGACAGGGCAGGTGGTGAGAAGCGCAACCGACGCGACTGTTGAGGTTCCCGAAGCACAAACCCAAATGGTGATCTTTAAAGTGACGGACTCAGAGAGACTTTCAGGGCGGGAGACGGGAGTCAGCTCGGTACCACACTCTGGTGGATCCATAGGGGGTGGAGGCATATACTTGGATCCGAGTGGCACCTCAACTATCCAGTTGGGCTAACTTTATTCAGGCGGAATTCTCCGCCCGGATCGACTCTAAACCCGATTGGGCTCGATTTTTCGGGCAGATCGGGCACCTCGCGTCGGGTTCATGAGGGCTCAAAGTTGTTGGACTCGAACGCGTTGGGGGCCATCTCCTCAGGGCTGAGATGGTCGAGTTCCTCGACGATCCACGCAATGTCGGCGATGGCCATCCTTGAAGGGGAGATTGACAATTTGGGGGCAGCGGGAATAGTTGGCGATGGGAAGAAACAGGTCAGGCGAGGCTCGGAGCGACGAAACTCCGATCAAGGAGATGCTTCCGAAGGATGCTCCAGCCAGAGGCGGGGTTTTGGGCAACAGTACTCAAGGTTGTCAGCAAGAGAGCGACGCAGGCGGCTCCGAATGGCTATTTTGAAGGCGTTTGGCGAGGAGGAAGGGTCCCATGAAGAAGTTGATGAAAGCAGGGGTTGGGAGGGTTCTGGAAGTCGGCAACTGATTGATGGGGTGAGCGAAACGTTATTTGAAATGGATGCTCCATGAATAAGTTGTATTGGGGTGATCCCCCCTCATGTGGTAACACACAACTTATGAAGATCTTAACATGGAATATACGCGGGATGGGGAACTCTGAGAAGAGAGCGACGGTGTGGAAGCTGTGCAATGAATCAAGAACGGAAGTTGTTCTTATCCAGGAAACTAAGCTAACCCTGGATCATGGCAATGTCTTGTCCGAGGTCAGAGGAAGTGTAATTTCTGAATTTCGTGAGTCCCCATCTGATGAGGTGTCCGATGGACTGGCAGTGGGATGGAAAGGTGATGTGTTCGAAATATTGGGGGAAGCCATATGTGGCCGAAGATGCCTATTTGTGATGCTCAAGAGGAAATCAGATGAATTGTCCTTGTTATTCACAAATGTTTATGAGTCATGACAAATTTTACAATGATATGCTGGTGTAAAAGGAAGGAAGGAAATGTTTAGAATGTAGTGGGAGAATTAGGAAAGAAGAAACGGAGGTTGAGAAAAGAGGAGAGAATTGAGATAAGAAGAAAGTATTAAGGGAAAAGAGGAGAGAGATCTTCAGTGAAGACTGGATTGAAGACCATCGGAAGGTTCGCAATTTTTCCCTCAAGCGTACTGGATCATTGGAGGAGACATTAACACTACCCTATTCCCCGACGTCCACCCTAGGAGGAGGGGCGGAAACGATAGCGGCTCGCAGATGTTGGCTGAATTTGTGGAGGAATATGGCCTCGATGTGGTTGATGCTGATGGTTGCAGATACACTTAGAGTACTAGATCCAGATCGCGTCTTGATAGATTCATGCTTTCAATTGAGATGTTGCAAAGGTTCCCGTTGGCTCGTGCATGGGCCCCACCTTGTTCATACTTTGATCATACGCCACTTATTTGGTCTTCCGGTGAGAATGAGGCCCCTCGAACCTTCTTTAGATTTGAACGTGCATGGCTATTGGAGGATGGCCTAAGGATATGGTTACTTCTTTTTGAAGTGACCTACATCTTACCGGTTCGACGGGGCGCACTTTGCATCTAAGCTCTCCTCCTACGAAGACATTTCTGGGATTTTAATAGGCAGTCTCGTGAAACAAGAAGGGCTACTAGGAGGCTAGCCCAAGAGGAGGTGGTCCGCTTGCACCAGTTAGAGGACACATGTGATCTATCAGTGGAGGAAGCATAGCAGAGGAACAAATGTCTTAATGAAATCCAACTTGAGGATAGAAAACAGGAGGCGAAATGGAGACAACATTCAAGACAGAAGTGGCTTAGGGAGGGCGATGAAAACACGAGATACTTCCATGCGGTGGCAAGTAACAGAAGAAGGCGTAACTTCATCCACCACCTTGGGATTAATGGGGAGGAAATTAGAGGCGACGCTGAGCTAGGAAGAGCTCTCAAGAACTGGTTTATTACACACAGCAGACGGGCCACCAGAAAGGGGTGGGGTGGACAGGGAAAGGGGTTCGTAACATTTCGACACCACAGGTTCAGGCGCTTGTAGCGGCACTCACGAGGAGGAAACCAAAAAGGCGGTTTTTGTACTGAATGCGGATGGCACTTCCGGGCTGGACGGCTTTTCGATCGCTTTCTACAGGGAATTTTGGGGGGTCATCAAGGGTGACATAATGGAGGTTTTGCAGGAATTCAGAGATGGAAACCGGGGATTTGAAAGGCTAAACAAGGGACTCTATCTTCCTCTTGCCGAAGAGGGACAACCCAACACGGATCGATGACCTCAGATTACCTCATCATTGAGAAGGTCTTAGCGAACAAAATGTGAAATGTCTTGGACGATATCATACCTCCGGAACAATCAGCCTTTATCCCTGGAAGGCTTATGGCGGATGGATGGATTCTAACATCTGAGATTATACATGTGGCAGCAGCACCAGGCTAAGGGCATAGTGTGGAAGGTGGATTTTTCGAAGGCATACGACTGCTTGGACTGGCGCTTCATTTAGGCATCGTTTGAAAAGAGAGGCTTCCCAAGACTGTGGATCTCTTGGATGAAAAGGTGCATTACGACGGCGTCCTTCGCGGTCTTGGTGAACGGGCACCCCAAGGGTGGTTTTTTCAACCACAGTGCGGTATTAAACAGGGATGCCCCCTGGCCCCCTGTTATTTATCGTTACAGTTGATGCTTTAGCAATTATGGTGAAGTTAGCGCATGAGGAAGGGTTGTGTTCGGGTTTCCACAAGGAAGACATATCGATACCGATATTGCAGTATGCTGATGACATGGTTCTATTTCTTCAGGATGACTTGCAACAAGCTAAACGGACATCAAAGATTTTGGAGATTTTTGGAGACATTTCGGGGCTCCAAATTAATAGGGATAAATCCATTTTCATGTTGATTGGCTTGGGGCAGGAGTAGGCTAGAAGGATGGGCGAAGCACTGGGATGCGGGAGGGGGGATCTACCAATCACTTATCTTGGTTTGCCCTTGGTCGGCTTCGGAAGTCGGATTGGCGTGTGGTGCTTGAGAGACTGGAAAATAAACTAGCAGGATGAAAGGCTAGGATCATATCCAAAGGCGGGAAGATGGTGTTGCTTAAGCATGTGTTATCGGCGTTACCTATTTTTTTCAACTCATGTAGGAAACTGCCAAAGGGAATCTGTGAACCGATCGAACGACTTATGAGGAGGTTCTTATGGTCAGACGGTAAACAAGAACACAGAGGCATACATCACTTGGGATGGGAAACAGTTACCTGAAGGAAGAAGAATGGTGGCCTCGGCATTCTTAGACTTCAGCACATGAATAAAGCCTTGATTTCCAAGTGGATCGTGAGATTGTGGGGAGCTGAGGAGGATCTAACTTCTAGATTGTTGCGCAAGATATACTCGATTGGGGGCTTTGCCGTTGTCACACATTAGATGCCCCTCCTCACGTTGGCTGGGGCTGAGGGACACTTTGCCTGAGATGAAAGAGGCATTGTGCCCCATGATTGGCAATGGTCAATCCTTTAGATTCTGGATGGATGATTGGGGCAAATTTTGGACCTTTGAAGGACCGCTTCCCACGCCCCTTCCGACTATCCACAGACAAATTGGGTAGCATTGCGACCGCTTATTCGGATGGTGCATGGAAGCCTTGTTTCACAGCGTCTATCTCGGAGCAACGATTTCATGAATACATGCAATTACTTGCGGACCTCGAGGAGGTGGGTGGACAGATTGGTGGTAGAGACCATTTCGCGTGGGCGTCCGGGAAAATTTAGCTAGCGAGATAAGGAGGATCTACATTGGGATTATGAAGGTGGGATATACTTGGTTAAGTGGAATGAGCTGGTAGGAAAGGAAGTGGAGGTTCACTTATGGGATCGTGGCAAGCAAGGGAAGAGGATCAATTGGAGGTGGTAGTCGAAGAGAAGTATTCATGGAAGTAGTTCACAGTAGGTTGAAGAGCTTACCATGGATTTCACATAACGAGAGATGTTGTAGACATAAATGAGAACAACACATCTAGACCAAATAAATTCCCAATGTTCTTTTTAAAAGAGTTCAAGGAAGTGG
Source organism: Ottelia alismoides (assembly GCA_037367405.1). NCBI lineage: Eukaryota > Viridiplantae > Streptophyta > Magnoliopsida > Alismatales > Hydrocharitaceae > Ottelia > Ottelia alismoides. The sequence continues at coordinate 765,277 of JAZKJV010004342.1, read as the reverse complement.
AAAAGTGGACCGTCTTGCAGCCACTTAATTCTATGAGGTCTAATTTTACTCGCATATACACGACATTGGTTTTCTTTTGCCAAAGGTTGGTGTTATCGAGATTAAATATTATATTGTGCTTTTGAAGGTGGCATACTTGCTAATTGCAAAGTTGTTGGCTAACATACCTAAAGGAGTACTAGAGTCAATTAACATCAGATTGCAAACAGTTTTCATACCTAGAAGATCTATGGTTGATACCCTACTGATGACCTCAGTGATGATTACATATTGGAAAAGGAGGAAGATGACAATGCTACTATGGAAAGTTAAACTTCTCTAGAGCATGCGCCTACATAGATTGGAACTCCTTGTGGATTTCAATGCATAATTGAGGCTTTCCCAACTCTGAATTGCATGAATGAAGAGATGTGTCGCTAATTCACCTTTTTCAGTGTTGATCAGTGGATGGTCTCATTGGTTTATTTCAACTGCAACAAGGTGTCAACCAAGGATGTCCTCCACCCCTTTTCTATGAGATTAAGGTAGATGCTCTCACCATTTCTACTGAATTAGCAATCCAGAGCAACTTTTTCAAGAGATTCACTGCTAACTGATGCTTCATTCCCATCTTACAGTATGTAGACACTCTTTTCTTTATGAAAGGGACCCTTGAGACAAAAACATTATCAACACTAGTAAATAATCTTTAATAGGTTTCTAACATGCCTAATAGTAGGATAAAGTTATCTTGCATATCATTTAGTTTATTTGAGGAAGAGGTGGCAAACTGTGAGGAGCATTCGAAGATGCCTAAGTGTACATCATCGATGCAATAATTGGGTGTTCCTTTGGATATAGGGACACTATGTGTGGAGGACTGGATTTTGCCAGAACTTAAGTTCACGGGTTGGAGAGCAAAATCTATTACATACATTAAAGCTGGGTTTTTACCCAGCTTTTCGACACGTGGAGAGGCCTCCTGCCTATCTTTTCTTCCAGCGGTGAGAGGGAGTGCCGCCTTTCTCTTCCATCCATCTCCATGCCACGTGTAATCCTTCCTCTCTTCCCTTCCCAAACTCAATCCCTCTCTCCCTCTCTTTGTGTGTATGTACACACCTATCCCGTGAACCCCTCTCTCTCTCCAGAGACGATATCCTTCCCTCCCCTTCTCTCTCTTTCTATATATAAAACATTTCTTTCTTTGCAATGTTCTATTTTCTCCCCCATCTCTCTGACTATATTTAGATTTATCATAATGAAAGGTGAGATGGCAGACCACATCCCTCTCCCTCTCATTGATGTTTTGTTTGTGTGACCTTCATTTGGGTATGAGAATTTGTATAGGTCTGATAGAGAGTTGATGTCAAATCTAAAATAATATTCTTCTCCTGTCAAATTTCATTGTGAACCTAAAATAATATATTCTTCTTTAAAGCGATGTTTTTTTCCCTTTTTGAACTCAATAAAATATTTACATAACAATACTTTCATGTGCATATATCTTCCGAAAGATCTGTATTTTGTTATAGCTTCTGTGAATTTCAACTTTAATTAGCTCATGTGTAAGATCTTCTTATGTTGTTATTAGGATGTTAAGTCATGCATTAAATTTAAATTTCGTACGTATGTTTGTGTTAGTTTCTGTTACCAAGGTCCGGCGAGAATTTAAAGTCATTGTTACATATTGTCATTTTTAAAAGTTGGTGAGTTTGTGTATGAGCCATCATGGGTTTTACAGTAAGAACAAATGTATTCTTCTGGTTATTCATGTCGCAGCTGATGCTTTATTAAGTTCCGCGAGTTTGGCATTGTTTTTATCATGTTATTTTTTTATGTTTTTACTCTGTTATTTTACGAATTTGAAGTGAAAAAAGTAGATTACCTCGGTATATACATTGGTTGAAAGTTGTAGCGGATGTGTATTCTTTGTTCAATGTTCCCAATCACATTGAAACAAATCTTTAGATAATGTACTAAATTGTTATTTACTTTATCTGCTTAATCTAGATTTGGTTCTTTTTACTCTTCGTGTTTTTTGGTTGATTCTATTCTTTGTGAAGAGAAATTTTATTTGAACAAGTTATTTTTCAAGATTATCTTTCTGTAATCGGTTCTTTTTACAGTAATTGATGTCCTTCTTCGAGTTTTATCTGCACGAGAACAATTCTTCCCCATCCGAATGCTTAAAAGGTATTTTCTGCATGGCTGCTGCTACATGTATAATCCCTTATTATGGTACAATACCCAATAAATTCTGCTTTTATTATTTAGGTACACATATTAGGCAAAATTATTTTATTTCACTTTCGATTTATCATTGGTCCACAAGAATTACACAATTATGTTGACTTGGTTAGAACCTACGATAGTCTATCAACATTTATATCAATGTCATCACTTATAAACATGTACTAAGCCTTTCTCCCACTATAAGTAGGATCGGCTACATGGCTTGCTCAAATCCACGTTGATAGATTCAACTATTTTTAACACTGGCAGTCCTAGATTTCTCCCATTATATTTTGCAGTATAATTTACATTTTTATATCACCAAATCTTTTTTACCTAAAAAGTTTGTGGTACATTTGTATAATTGCTTATGAAGAAATTTTATTTCGTTACCTACAAGATCAACTCAATTCTATTCCGCCGCGAAGCGCGGGCAACATCCTAGTATCTTTTAATAGGTGGATGATTGGTCATGCTAAATCATTACTATCGACAATTATAATCCTCTATCTCGCCTTATTTCACTTGCCCCATAAGATGTTGAAACGTATGGAAATGGAAAGAATGCAAAGATCTCGTCTTATTTCACTTGCCCCAAAAGATGTTGAAACGTACTGAACTGGAAAGAATGCAAAGATCTCGTCTTATTTCACTTGCCCCATAAGATGTTGAAACGTATTGAACTGGAAAGAATGTGGAGACAATGGAAGAGTTGGGTGATGATTGTTCCAAAGCTCCAATGGGCAGCTCAGGGCTAGAAGGTGTACGTGTGACCGCTCAAATCATCTTCGCATTGAAGTTAAGCAAGAATCATCCCATCATTTTTATATTTATTATAATAAGAAAAAAGGGGCATGGGACTAAACCCAAGCTTGTAAAAGTCGGGGGTAGCCAATTTGACTAGGCCTAGTCGGCCAACCCGACTAATCGACCGACTTTTACATCGAGCTTTTTTTTTAGTTTTTTTTTGCTTTTTTCTAAAAGCAAACTTATACTAATATGCTTAATGTTACATTTAAAGTCAACTACTTCTTCTATTTCATTATGATAGTATAGAAAATATACAAATCTATGTTAACATTTAAGTAAATATGTATAGAAAATGTACAAATCTATGTTAATATATAAGAATATATGTATAAAAATGATTTATATATTTAAAATAATTAAAAAAATTCAAAACCTACTAATAACCGACTAACTCTGATTTAGTAGTCCGACTAACGATTAATCCTTAGTCAAAGACCTCGCCGACCGAGTATCGACTATCGCTTTCTGCAACCTTGACTAAGCTCGTGGTGTGTTCTAACTGCATTTGGAAATGAAAGTAAGGAATGACGTTAGTAGCCTAGGTCTCGATCTCGAGACCTGTAAACGTAGGCTTGGACTTATTCTATTGCAAGATATATACAAGGTGTTGCTGGCAAAGTGGGGATAATGACATGTTAAATCAATTGGTCTGGATCATGTATGGGTCATCACTATTACTAATATGGATATACAAGTTGATTTGGCAAAAAGACCACCAAACTTCACGAGACGTGTTTGCACAATGGTGCATGAAGTTGTACCACACCTTCGTCTATGATGGGTAATGGTAGGTCTTTCCAAGCCGATGGACCATAAAAGATGAACTTCAGAGTGTTTTGTACTTGCAGCAAATCGAGAGGCTTCAGTTGTTGATTTATGGTCCCCTTCATACCAAAAGAAACACATGATTGTTGCTCCGCAAGTCAAACCTCTCGAATGAACATACATAGGACTTTAGGTAGATGATGGAGGAATGTGTCTGAGGAGGGCCCAAGTAAAGAGCATGACCCTTGGATGTGGTTCGAGACATTCACTGTAAAGAAGGCTTACAACATTTTGGCAATCCCATGCCCTACAATAAATGTAGATTTGGCTAGCAACTACATGTTAAATTGGGTCACTATCTGTTTGCCTAAGGCGGATGGTGGGCTCAGTGTGAGGAACCTGGAGATAATGAACAAAGCACTTTTGTTGAAGTGGGTTAGCCGACTGTGGGGCAAGGACAGCGGTATTTGTTGCTGCCTTTTGCGCCGGATATATGACATTGGCATCACTGGTGGTAGTGCGAAGCATCTGCAGATAAGGTCCTCTGTGTTCTGGAAAGGGATCTATCCGGTCTTACCTGGTTTCACGACCGGTTTTCTCCAGTGATTGGGGACGGTTGCTCCTTTTCCTTCTGGAAGGACAACTGGTCGGGGGATGGTGCTCTTTTTCTCGTTTTCTGATGTTATTTGTGTTTTCGGCTAACCAAGATGTGCATGTGGTGGAGTATTGGATCGATGGGAATTGGATGCCTACCTTTGTGACGGATTTCTCGGGCCAGCGGCTGGAAGACTTCCTCATGTTGCTTGATGTTCTTAGTCTATGTAGTACGCCCTCCATTGGCAGGGATCACTGGGTGTGGAAGGATAATTGCTTCAGTGTCAGGAGGGCTTACAGGGCCATATCCAGGCCCCTCCTCCTCGCACGGATTCGTTGATTCGTGACTGCAACTTGATTTGGGAGTTGTGCCCACTAGTAGGATTGGTTTTTTCATGTGGTTATTGAGAAGAAGACGTATCTTGACTAGGGAGAGTTTTGTAAGGCTTTTCGTTGGCATCTCTAACTGTTGTCCTCTGTGCAAGTCTTGTATCGAGACGATGGACCATCTCTTCTTCAGAGGTTCCATGACTGAACCCATCTGGGAGGAGGAGAATTTGAGTTGGATGAATACTCAGGAGCTGGACCTCTTTTGGGAGTCGTTGGTCACCGCGAGGAACTGACCTCGCCAGGACCTTCTTCGCCCGATGGCATTGATATGGGCTATTTGGTTGGGCAGGAATGACCTTCTGTTTTCATATGTGTTCTACAAGAAAAATGTATTGTCCCATTCTAGATGTCTTGTCGAGTCATGGTCATTGTAAGTCTCTCTGTAACCCTCCTGCTTTCTAATATATTGGGGTGGTCACCATAGCGTGTTTACCCCTTTTTGGCTCAAAAAAACTATATGTTAAATTGGAAGGTATGTGCCCTCTAAAGGTAAATATCATCATATTGCTATTTGTTAGGAAGAGATTGGTTATGAAGGCATTTAGGGCATGTTTTATTCTACACTCAGAGGTATGCTATCTTGTTTATGTGGGGAGGTCATAGGGCGTTTACTACTTGTTCATCAACTGCAACATTATCTTAGAGATTTGGAGGAGTGACAGGGGTATTTTGGTTGGAAGCTTCACATCTTGAGTAATTCTAAAAAACCTTGGGGCCAGAACCTACCGATCTAGGGATGAGTGAATTAGCTATGTTTTCATTTGTTGTGCAATTTGAATTTGCCAAGAATGCTTTAATCTTCAAGGGTGAGGCACTATATTGAAAATGTATTGGCATATGTGTGATTGATGTACGACTCTACCTAGATTGGTGGCAATAATTGTTATAATAATAAATAGATTTTTCAGATAAGCACCTAAATAGGGTGCTCCAACCTTGTTTTCGAAAAATTACTACGTGAGCGGAAAAATTACTCCCATGCTCTGATTCCTCGTGTCCCCCTATTGCATGTTCGTCTTTGACTAAGGTGTCCGTCCTGAGTGTGGTCGTTCAGAACGAGCCTCCTGCCCTTGGAGCCGGTGCAGATGGTGCTGATGTGTCCTACTCTTTGGAGTGTGGCGCCACGCCAGGAGCGCAAGCGGCGACGGATCCTGGAAGTGGGGTGGTTTCAGGTTCGGCCTTTCTTTCCGAGTGGGACATGGCGCTGACCGGGGTGCCTGACTTCCCGGTTTCTCTGTTTGATGAAAGCGGCGCAATTCCTTCCACTTCTGTCATTTCTTGCTCTATGTCCCATGACGAGGGGACTGGAAAGAAGCTTAAAAGATATCAGCCTGGGAAGAAGCTGGCCCAAAAGGTCTTACCTAGTCAGGGCATCTCGGATGAAGCCGTTATTGTGGGATCTGCAGCAGGGGTGGTGCAGATCGAGGAAAAAAATTGTTGTCAAAATGAAGGTTCTAACTTGGAATGTGAGGGGTTTGGGTGACCTCGAGAAACGGCGGGCAATGGATAGTCGTTTTGTTGAATGAGTTTGTGATATCATCTTGTTGTAGGAGACTAAGCTCTCCTCGTGTTCTGTGACGACTTGGAATTTTTTCGGATATGGGTTAATCTCTGATTTTCGGGCTTTAGATGCCGAAGGGTTGGCAGGAGGTACGCTCTTAGCATGGAAGGACTCCATGTTCTCAGTTCGGTCAGAGCTCAAGGGGAGACATGTGATCAATGTTCTTCTGGAGAACGTCCAGGAGGGGTCGTTTCTTGTTGTTTCATGCGTATATGGTCCTTATCTGCCTTCAGCGATGGATGAATTGTAGAGTGATATTCATGATGCCAGGGCTACCTTTCCCGATGTTGCTTGACTTTTGGGTGGCGATTTGAACGTCACTTTGTTGTCATCTGATCGTCCCGGCTCGCGGGGGGGTCGGGACCCGGGCTCGGTGACGTTTGCTGAGTAGATTGGCAGCCTTTAACTGGAGGTAGTCGACGCCAATGATACAAGATATACCTCGCGGAGCACGAGTTCGCACTCTCGTATCAATAAATTCTTAGGCTCTCATGAGCTTTTGTTGCAGTTTCCTCTCTATGTGTACTTCTCTAGGCCTCATGCCTGCTCTAATCACTCTTTGTTGCTATGGGAGTCCAGTGGAGAGGTGGCCCATCGAGGCTTTTTTCGTTTTGAGAAGGCTAGGTTGTAGGAGGACTCTTTCAGAGAGAGCGTGCATCTTTTTTGGTCATATGTCGATGTATCTGGCTCTGCGGCATCCCATTTTGAGCAGAAATTGTTGTTGCTTTGTAATTACATGTGTGCTTTTAAGAAAGAGCACACATATTCCAGACAGGCTCGTCGCCTGATGGCGAAGTCGAAGGTATGTAGAATTGATACCCCTGAGGATGCCTGTGAGCCAAGGTTTGAAAAAAAGAAAGGCGGAACGAGGCATTTTCCCTGGAAACGAGGCGAGGCGTAGCCTCGAGGCGATCACGGCGTAAGCCTAAGTTTGTATAGAAAAATAATTATAAAATATATAATAAATATATTTATTGGTGAAATAATATAATCTGACAAACATATAGTATATAACAATGTAATATATGATAATATTATGAAGATAAGAACATGAAAAAAAAGGATATGTCAATGCAATAAACCTTTCTACTAAATTTCTACCCAATCAAAAGGAAATCATTGGCTATAACTATCATTAAAATATTTTTTTATCAAAAAGGGATTGGCTATAGTTGTCACTAAAGATATCCAATTTGTTGCTATGAATCATACGATTTGAATCCTAATCGTATGTCCTACTGAACCAGATGAAGAATAGTATGATGTTCCCCATGTGCCACCATACCCTACCAGGTTGCACCCCCTTGCGGGGGTTGCAGGGGGCAGCGTCCCCATCCAAAAAAAATTTCTTATATGAGTATTCGAATTCGTATACACTTTCTTATATGTTTAAGGGTGTAATAATAAGAGTTTACTGAAATAATTGAACATGTTAATGTTAAATATGAATATGAAAGAGGTCAAATTTAAGCATATGAATATGAAAGAGGTCAAATTTAAGCATTCATCTTGCATAAATATATACTCAACAACAAGACCTTTATAAACATATGAAAATACGAATAAGACTATTTTTTTCTTTAAAAAGATACCTGAAAAAGCCCCTGACGCCTCACCTAGCGCCTCGCACCGCCTCAACGCCTCGCCTCGCCTCGACCGCCTCAGGCATCTGAGGTGCACGCCTCGGCCAGGGGGTCTAAGGCAGTCGCCTCAGGGCGATTTCTCACCGCCCTGTTTCGCCTCGAGCGACTTTGCGCCTCGAGGCGCGTTTTTTTAAACCATGTTGTGAGCTGGAGGATGACGAGCAGGTTGCAAAGTTTGTGGCTCAAAAGATTGTTATGGAGGAGGATAAGAAGTGGGATGTTAAATGGAAGCAGCGTTCTAGGCAGAGATTGCTTAAGGAGGGGGATGCCAATACGGCATATTTCCACAGGATTGCGTGTGGTCGCAGGCATCATAATACCTTTCGATCCATGAGGGTTAATGAGGTTACAGTGGAAGGCGATCAGCAGATGGGAATGGCTATTGTTGATCATTTCCATGAGTTTTCCAGGAGGAAGGATTCAAGAGTGTGAAGATGGACTGGTAAAGGAGCGACCCGGATATCCGTTGACCATGCCAACAGCCTCGTGGTGAGCTTCACCTTGGAGGAGATTAAGAATGCAGTGTAGAGCTTAAATGTAGATATAGCACCTGGTCCCGACGATTTCTCTGTTTTCTTCTTCCGTGAATTTTGGCAAATGTTGGGACTCGCAGAGGTTCTTGAAGTGGTGAACGAGTTCGCGGAGGGTAACCATGATTTTGGCATATTAAATAAGGCTTTGATTTTCTTACTGTCAAAGAAGGACGTGGTCGAAAGAGTTGAGGATTTTAGACTAAGTGCGCTCTCCAATGTTATATACCTCATTATAGCTAAGGTTCTTACCACTCGTCTGAACAGGGTTACGGAGCACTTCATCTCCCTGTTGCAATCCGCTTTCATAGCATCAACGCATATTAGGGATAGCATAGCCATGGCCTCTGAGATTATTGCTGACTGGAAGCATCGTAGTGTGAAGGGTGTTCTTTGGAAGGTGGACTTTTCGAAGTCGTGTGATTATGTTGACTGGCATTTTCTTTGGACGGCTCTTTGCAAGCATGGTTTCCCCCATCGCTGGATTACCTGGATGAAGCATTGTGTGATCACGGACTCCTATACGATTCTGATTAATGGTCGTCCTGAGGGTAGTTTCTCCCAGCCTCAACGTGGTGTTCGTCAGGGTTGCCCTCTCGTGCTCCTTCTGTTTACCATTGCGGCGGATATTTTATCGTGTATGGTGACTCGTGTAGTTGAGAGGGGCCTAACCCGTGGTTACTCGAATGGTGACATATCTATTCCGCTCTTGCAATACGTGGATGACACCATCTTCTTTGTGGAGGGCGGCAAGGAGGAGGTAAAAACCATGGCTCTTGCATTACAAATTTATAGTGAGATGCACGGGCTTGGATTGAATTACAGGAAATCTACTTTCGTGTCTTTCGAACTAACTGAGATGGCTATGAGAGATTGTGCCGAGGCGCTCAGTACAAATTGTGGTTCTTTGCCTATTAGCTATCTGGGGTCCCTCTTGCGGTAGGGAGAATCAAGATTGCGGATTAGCATCTACTTGTGGAGAAGATGGAACAGAAGCTTGCTAGCTGGAAGGCAGTCGTCTTAATGCATGGGGGAAGATTTGTGCTGCTCCAATCGATTTTCTTCGTGTCTAATCGCCTATTGTCGTGTGGTATCAAGACCAGAATTGAGAAGTTGATACGCAGATTTCTGTGGGGCAAGTCGGGCCAGAATTCGAAGGGGATCCATCTTGTGGATTGGGCAATTGTTTGCTTGCTGAAAGATGTTGGGGGGCTCGATGTGAGGAGCTTGGAGAATATGAACAAGGTGCTAATTCTGAAGTGGGCGAGTCACCTCTAGGGCAGAGATGAGGATATTTGTTGTCATCTCCTTCGTAGGATCTATCAGATTGAGGACCGTTCCACATGTATGCATCATCCTCAGAGATGCTCTTCTGCCTTCTGGAAAGCATATGTTCGGTCTTGCCTCAATTCCACGACATGTTCTGGGCCGAGCTTGGGAACGGTCAATCTTTTTCCTTCTGGAAGGATGAGTGGTCTGGTAAGGGTGCGTTGGCCGTTCGCTTTCCTCGCCTTTTTGCCTTGTCTACCGATCGGGATGTGCGGGTTTCGGAGTGTTGGACTGATGGGAATTGGATGTCTGCTTTTGTTGCTGACTTCTCAACAAACCAGCAGCTTGGGGAATTCATGTTTTTAATTGACTCCCTCCGCATCTGTAGTCAACCTTCTTTGGACATTGATTACTGGGTGTGGCGGGGCAATTCTTTCACTGTCAGGAGGGCCTTCCGGGTAATCTCTAACCCCCCTTCCTAGATCGGACCTCTATGGTTCATGAATGCAATTTGATCTGGGAGCTGCCCATTCCCAACATAATTGGCTTCTTTCTATGGCTGTCGAGACGCAAACGTATCATGACTCGGGACAGATGTGCGAGGCTTTTCCCCGATATTTCCGATCAGTGCCCTCTTTGTCATTCTTATATTGAGATTGTGGATCATCTCTTCTTTCGTGTCAGAAGACTACGACTATTTGGGGTGATAGCAATCTGAGTTGGGTGAATATAGTGGACCTTGAACGTTTCTGGGAATCATTATATTTTGGCAGAAACAGAGCTCGTTCTAACATCCTCCTCCCACTGGCTCTCTTATGGTTTGTTTGGGTGGGCAGAAATGCATCTCTGATTTCTAATGAACTGTTTTATTGTGAAAATGTAATTTTCCACTCTAGATATCTCTTAGAGTCATAGTCACTGTAAGTTTTATTTAACATCTCTAACTTTTAATACAATGAGGTGGACACAATAGCGTGTTTCCCCCTTTTTGGCTTCAAAAAAAAGTTTGAATAAATGCTTAAACTTAAACATTGATCACTTAATTGATAAATGGATAGGAACGCAAGTTTGGCTAGGTGGACGAGAGTCGAAAGACAAAAAAATTTGCATGTGTGTGCAAAAGCAAGCATGGTGGAGGAATGGAATTAAGTGTAATTGTGCCAATGTAGGCATGTGCTCATGAACAACCGTCATGCAGGGGGGATTTTTAAAGAATCACAGGCATACCCTTCTTGTAAAAGTAAAAGAATACTCCCTGAATAAGGTGATTCAAACCCTTCTTCATTCTCAAGTGACATAAATGCCTTACAACTAACAAAACAAACAACATGAGAATTCATCCTGTTTCCATGCCATGAGCAATGCACTAAAGGACATAAATAAGCCACATTAAAGGTGACCCGCAGTAGATGAAGAAGAGTACAATGTACATAATTTCCTAATATGAGTATATTATAAAATTGTTTTTTTGAAATATTATATTAGAGAAATGAAGTGATTGTCTCACATACTTTGGGACAGTCACGACAATAAGTAACATAAAAAGCATACCTGAAATTTTTTAATTGTTCCGAAAAAGCGAGTGCTGTCAGCTCATTCGACTTCAATACTTCTCTGAAGAGTGGATGCAATCCTTCACGAGGTAGACTTTTTGCTCTTTGAATGGATTCCCTAGACGGTGAAGGCTTGGTCTTTGAATATAAGCGGAACGCATTAGCACACGTCTTCTGCAACACAAACAATTCCGAGCTGTTTTCAATGACCTCTCGAACTCTATCTGATACCAGATCTATTGTTGTTTGAGGGAAACGGCCATATATAGTTTCCCCTTTCGCAAGTGCCTTGTCTATTCCCGATAATACATTCTCCATATCATTAAGAACCTCCTCTTCAGTAGGAGCCGGACTGATTGGCTTTGATAGGAAAAGATGAAGGTCTAAGAGATATGGTATTTCATCCAATGTCAAGAAGGAATACGCTGTCCCCGTGCGACCAGCTCGAGCAGCACGCCCTACCCTATGGACAAAAATTTTAGGTTTAGGAGGAAAATCCCAGTTCACGACATTATCGAGCAAAGGAATATCAATGCCCCTCGCAGCAACATCAGTGACAATCAGTAGCATAGTCTTCCGAGCTCTGAACTTGGATATATGTATTTTCCGAGCATCTTGATCCATATCTCCATATGAAACAGATGGTTCTATGCCTTCCTCCCTGAAGAGAATGTTGAGAAACTCCACATGATGTTTGGTAGAAACAAATATCAAGGTTTGCTGGTCAGAACTGATGTGCTCTCGTACCAAATACAAAAGTGCAGCAAACTTCTCTTCATGCCGCATGGTAAGGAATACCAACTTGAGATCCGGACTAATTTTGGTTTCCACATCAAGGCGCACAAGATGTGGTTCGCGTAGTCCTGCCTTTGCGAATTCAGCAAGAGCACTCGGCATAGTGGCACTAAATAGCAATGTCTGGCGATTCTCACTCAACTGCGACAGAATCTTGTGTAACTGCTCGGCGAAACCCATCTCAAAAAGGCAATCAGCTTCGTCAAATACAACATATTCTACAGTTCGCAGCGACATCCCTTCAATCTCTTCCAGATGATGCATGAGACGGCCCGGAGTTGCAATTATAATATCAGGGCTTTGTGCTAAATCTTCAAACTGATCTTCCATGCTATCACCACCCACCAGTAAGCTAGTGCGAAGATCTGCAGAGGTGAAACCGACCATCAAGAACTAAATGTTAGAACTCTTTTATTGCAGGGAATAAATAGCTTTCGAAAAAATGGTGAATTTCCATCCCCCGTGGTTTATGCATGACAATATGTCCATTCAAAAGGTTTGTATTTTTCATACTAATCAAAAGGTTTGTATTTTTCATACTAATCATTTTCCTTAATATATAGGTTGCATAATTATCAGGTGTAAGTTAAGTTTGATACTATATTGTTGAGATATTAACTATCTTTAGCATTATTTTTATAATTTTCTATGTTTCTTTTCTTCTTTCTGTAATTTGCTCAATAGGTTCTTCTCCTATATAAGAGAACCACTGGGCATCTCATAATGTATCCCATTATTTTCCCTTAACATGGTATCAGAGCAACGGTCCTAGATCGGAGTTCTCGTATCCATCCCTAACCTTAACCCTTCCCTACCCCCAGTGCGCGCACCCGCGCCCTGCGCGTACCCCTGCGCCCCATGCACGCACCCCCCCCCCGCGCCCCTGCGCCCGCCCAGGCCCCATGCGCCCTCCGCAGCAGACCCATACGCCCCCCCCCAGCGCCCATAGGCCCTTGCGATCTGATTTTCTACCGGAGAGCGCGATTTAGGACCTCTGAGTCACGTTTTCCGGCCCTAGCGAGCAATGAGGATTAACAAGGATGGTTGTATGAGTCTACACGTACAACCAATCCTTCGTATGATTATGTAGACTCGTTTATATCGGTCTACTCCCCAGTTGAATTCCGTTATTTGGCTATTTTATCATCATGTCAGACAGCAAGGGTGATATCTTCTCGTCCGGAACCTTCAAGGGCTCGGCTCCCATCACTAAGATGGATGGGATCAACTATGAGTTGTGGTCCATGCTATTTCTCATCCTCATGTAGTGCAACAACAAGGAACACATCCTGACAGATCCAAAGCCAAAGGATAAAACTGGGGCAAATGCTTCTTGGAAGCAAGATGACTATGTGTGTGTTTGGCTTTGTGGGACTCTTACTACAGAAATAGCCAATGATATTCTAACTCAGCCCACTACCAAGGCAATGTGGGATACTTTGGCATCCACCTATGCACAGACGAAGAATGAAGCCAAGATCCTTCAACTACAGTTTGATATCTACAATACCAAGTAGAATGGCCGCCACCTGCATGTTTACTACTCTTTGCTGCGTGGCATATTTGAAAAGCTTCATAGATGTGTGCCCATTACGACATCTATTGAGCACCAGAAGACGTATAGGAACTCCACGATGGTTGGAGTTTTCATGGTTGGACTTGATATAGAGTATAATACTACATGGACTCATCTTCTTACTGGAGCTACTATTCCCCCTATAGAGGAGGTCTATAGCCGTCTCAGCCGGATCATCATCCCTTCTACAGCCACGGCTTCGTACTCTTCAGCGATGGCCACTTCTCGTGGTCGAGGTGGGGCGATCCAATCCAGATGACACACACCTCAAGGAAGAGGCAGTGGACGCCAACGTGGTCCATGCACCTATTGTCGCAAGCCTAGACATGCAGATGAAACATGCTATCAGAAGCATGGATATCATGTTTCTGGTCGAGCAGCAGAACAGATTGTGTCTTCAGAGGCTTCAGCTCCCCAGGCCAATCCTCGCCTGGATGATATTATCTCTCGTATTCGAGAGATCATAACTCCTACTGCTGACACCACCACTACATATACCGTTGCAGCAGCCAGAGCCTCTTCGAGCTCCTCACGTATCACATATGCCTTTACTGGTAATATGAATGCCAACATGATGGAGTGGATTATGGATTCTGGTGGTCTCACTACTTGTGTGAAGACAGAACGCATCTGAGGTCCTACAGGGCTATACCACCTGACAGATGGGTCGTCATTGCTAATGGCGACCACTTACCCGTTACAGGACAGGGGGAGGTGCATTTGACACCATCCATGCGCCTGAAGAATGTTTTATATGCCCCTACCTTTCAGATGAATTTACTTTCTATTAGTCAGATCACTAAGGATATGCATTGTCGTCTATCTTTGGCCCTTCATCTCGTGTGTTTTCAGGACATACTCACATGCAGGGTAATCGGGTGTGGCCGTGAGCAACAGGGACTCTACAGACTGGTCTAACCTCCTCATGCTAGTGTTTCCAATATACCTACTGGACCTGTCTCTCCTTATCTGTGGCACCTTAGGTTTGGACATCTTCCTCTGCAGAAGCTATGTCAGGTTCTCCCTCAGATTTCTACGAGATCCTCCTTTCAGTGTGAGGCATGTCAACTTGGGAAGCATCACCATTCCTCTTTTCCATCCCGTCAGAGTCGGAGCAGTTCTCAGCTATTTGAGCTCCTTCATTTAGACATTTGGGATTCTAGTCGTGTTCCTGATCACCAAGGGCACCATTTGTATCTTGTAGCTGTCGATTTTTCTAGACTTTTCTGGGTCTTCTTGTTGAAGAATAAGTCTGAGGCTGGATCCGTTATCAAGTATTTTATTAATGAAATAAAGAATATTTTTCTGCCAATGTCAAGTATCTCCGTTATGATAATGCCTTGGAATTTTACACCTTACAGCTTTCTGAGTTACTTAGATCCCATGGCATTGTTCACCAGACATCATGTGTCTACACGTCCCAGCAGAACGGTGTTGTCGAGCGCAAACACTGTCACTTACTTGTTGTGATCAAAACATTGTTGATACAAAGTCGTGCTCCTCATGCTTACTGATTGACATTGTCCTTATTGCTTGTTATTTGGTAAACCGTATGCCCTCGTCCGCATTAGGAGAAATGGTTCCTTTCTCAATTACGTTTCTCGAGAAGGACCTTTTCTCTCTTACACTTCGTGTGTTTTGATCCGTTGCCTTTGTTCATGATGTCTCTCCAGGGCGTGACAAGCTCTCTCCTAGACTGTCAAGTGTGTGTTTGTCGACTACTCTCATGCCCAAAAGGGGTATCGCTGCTTTGATCCACTAAGCCAAAAATATTTTGTTAGCATGACATTACTTTCTTTGAGTCTGTCATGTATTTTTCTCCTACAGGCTACAGGTGACAGACTTGCTACATCTGACTATGATGATGAGATATACATGCCACCACCTCCTACAGTTGGTCATTCACCTTCATCTACTCCTCTTCCACCACCTCCACCACCTCCTCCGTTGGTTCAGTTCTTGCCTCGTGTTTTCCTCGCATGTCTCGCTCTGTTCGCCATGCTCACAAGCCTTGCCCATCATCCAACACGCCTCAGGTATGTAATGAGCATATTGTTTCTATTGATGGCACTATTGAGTTGACTGTACAACAGGATTCTAGACATGAGGAGCAGGTACCCTCTCAAGAGGGAAATTTACAGGCTCCGGACTTGGCAGATGATCTTGGCGTGTCAATTGCTCTGCGAAAGCAAAAACGGGTGTGCTACTTACCCTCTTGCAGTCTAGGTTTCTTTGAGCAGGTTGTCAGAGGATTTCAGGAGATTTACTTTGGCACTATCAGCCGTGCAGATACCACGGACGTATCAGGAGGCTCTCAAAGATAGCCAGTGGAGGTTAGCCATGGAGGAGGAGATGGTTGCGCTACAGTCATGTGGTATGTGGAGCCTTGTTTCTGCTCCTATTGATACATCTATTGTGGGATGCAAATGGATGTTTACTGTGAAACACCGTGCAGATGGAAGTGTGGATCGCTATAAGGCGAGACTTGTGGCGTGAGGGTTCACCAAGACATATGGGGGGGAATATCAGGATACTTTCTCTCCAGTTGTCAGACATTCTACTCTGTGTATTCTCCTTGTTGTTGTTGTGACACGAGATTGGCCCCTTTATCAGCTTGATGTGAAGAATGCATTCCTCTATGGTGATCTGCAGGAGGAGGTCTACATGCAGCAGCCACCTGGGTTTGCTGTTGAGGGGGAGTGTCAAAAGGTTTGCAAGTTGCACAAGGCTATCTACAGCCTCAAGCAGAGTGGAAGAGCACGGTTCCAAAAGCTCTCAGGCTTGATAGAGCAGCAGAGGTTTGTGAGATCAACTGTTGATCACTACTTATTCGTACAGAAGACCCAGAAAGGTACTACAGTCATTCTTGTTTATGTTGATGACATCATTATTATAGGGGATGACGAGCAGGGTATTCAGAGTGCCAAGGACTTCCTAGATCAGCAGTTTGTGACCAAGGACCTTGGACATTTACGTTACTTCCTTGGACTAGAGTTTGCCAGGAACCAACGGGATCTTGTGATGACCCAGAGGAAGTATGTTGTAGATCTTCTTTCAGAGACAAGCATGGCAGATTGCAGACCTGCCACTGCTCCGCTTGACCCAAGCATGAAGTTCTATGATAATGATACTGAGGAGGTCGACAAGAGGAGGTATAGAGAGCTTGTTGGCAAGCTATTGTATGTAACTATTACCAGGCTCGACATATCATTTGCCATGAGCAAAGTGAGACAGTTTATAGAGCAGTCCAGACAGGCACATATGGATGCAGTCCATATAATTCTGAAATACTTGAAGACTTCACTTGGTATTGGACTTCTTTTCAGCAAAGGCACGTCTCTCTCGATTACAGCATGTGCAGATGCAGATTATGCTGGGTGTCCAAAGGATAGAAAGTCTACATCTGACTTTGTTGTGTTCATAGGGAATTCTCTTGTTTCATGGAAGAGTAAGAACCAGACTGTGGTTGCTAAATCAAGTGCTGAATCAGAATACAGAGCCATGATGCAGGCTAGTACAGAGATGATGTGGGTCAGATCCGTTCTTACTGACCTGACTATAGAAGTGCCTCTTCCCATGCATCTCCAATGTGATAATCAAGCTGCTTTCTTCATTGCAAATAACACATCCTTTCATGAGAGGATGAAGCACATATAAGTGGATTGTCACTACACTCGTGACATGATACAAAAGGATATTATCATTACTACGCATGTCAGCTCTGGAGACCAGACAACAGATATACTTATAAAGGCTCTAGCGAGAGGACCTTGTAAATAAGATGTTATTCCAAGCTGAGTCTTATTGATATCTACACTCCAGCTTGAGGGGGAGTGTTGAGATATTAACTATCTTTAGTATTATTTTTATAATTTTCTATGCTTTTTCTTCTTTTTGTAATTTACCCGATAGGTTCTTCTACAATATAAGGGAACCCTTAAACCTCTCATAATGTATCCCATTATTTTCCCTTAACATATGTAACGCGAAAAAAAAGTTTTAGATATGATATCTCCTGGTTTATTAATGGAGAAAATGCCTTTACCAGTGGACTTGCCGAGCTCCTTGGTGAACTTGAGGGTCTGGAGGGCGAGGTCCCTGGTGGGGGAGAGGATGAGAGCCCTGACGCCGGCCTGGGGGAGGTGTTGGCGGAGCCTCTCGAGCATGGGGAGGAGGAAGGCGGCGGTCTTTCCAGAACCGGTGCGGGCCATGGCGACGACGTCGGAACCGGAAAGGATGAGGGGCATGGTCTTGCGCTGGATGGGGGTGGGGACCTTGTAGCCCTTGTGCTTGATGCCTTTGTAAACGGGCAACGAGAAACCCATGGATTCGAAGCCGCCGGACTTGGCCTTCTTCCTCTCCCGCTCCCTCGCCCTCATATCTGCCTTCGAGCTCACGCCCACCGCCGTCTCCTCCCTTATCGCTCTATTGGACATGGCGATGAAGCGAGGCGGGCTACAGCCGTGGAGAGGTATGTGCAAGAGGAGAACGCCTTATTAGGGTTTTAGGTTAATAAAAACATTTCACCAAAGAAGATCGTCTTTAAAAAAATAAGATACATATACACGTACGCTTGTAAAAAAAGAATTGTTACATGTTTACAACATTTTGCCCCTATCTATTGTACAATTACATGGTGATCCCTAATATCCCTACCCCCGACATGTACCCACATCATTGAGATAAATTAGTTTGATCGCTATAAATAATTTCCAACTGAATAAAATGAAATATTTTTTAAAGGATTTTTATGCCGCAAACTCTAGAATTTTATAAATTACCTTCTCGAACTTGTAAACATCTTTATTATCCCCTCGACCCACTAAAGTTGCTAACTCTCACCGTACATACCCAGTGGTTAACTACCATTCATTTGGTTGTTAAAACTAATCGGATTCCGTTAATTTGTTTTGCATAATACATATTTTCTTTATCAAGATTACAAAGAATGTCATCTTTCATTTCTCCCCCATCACCATCCCCACCTCCCTTTCCCCACCTAGCACCGATCTCCACCAACCTCCTCGACCTCTGCCCTCCACCACGCCAGTCGACCCTCAACATCCGCCCAGGCTTCCACTCCAACAAGAGCTGTGAGATGGATACTCCAGTCTTTCGGCCACTTGGGTATGGCTACGCGTGGAAGAAGAAGAAGAAGGCATCCAAGATGTGGGATTTCCAGCTTTGGTTTTGTGAAGATCATGGATGTTGCACAGTAGAAGCGTGAAGGTTGTTGGTTCCTCTTTGCTCGGACCAATCAGGAAAGAGCAAGTCGTGATGTCCTGGTTTGTTGCAAAGTAGAAATGGAGAACAAAATCCGTAGTCGCTAGTAAAGCTTGACGGCTTGGTGCTTTATGCTTCTCCTGCTTGATGGATGCAGATGAAGTGTTGGGATTCAGTAACCTATAGGTTCTTCCTCCCCGGTGGTCTACTACAGGGACCAGACCTCCCCTCTGTCGCATAGACCTCTCCTCCCCACTCTACCTATGCACAGACATCCCTCCTTCCCTCTGCCTACCCCCCCTGACCTCCTCCCCAAAGACATCCCCTCCTTGCCTCCATCACCGGACCCCTAATCCCGTCGCCACTAGCCCATGTGCCTCCAGCCTTGCCAGTTCTTTGTGATCATCGTCCGCAGCTTCGATCTCTCGAAGAAGGTCCTTCACGGCTTCCCCATAAGCTCGTTGTGCAGATGGTGGTGCTGAAGGAGGCATTCAAGAAGGATATGCCAGTGGAGAAGCATCCCGTAGTGAGGTTGAGGTATAGGTACATGAGGATCAAGAAGAGGGATTTTGATAGTCTAGTTATATATGTGTAGAAGAAGATGATGAATACTTGGGAGGAGAAGAAATGAGAGAGGGAGATGGAATATCCAGCATTAGTTTTTCTTTGATTAGATTAACTCAAAAGTTAAAGTTGACAGTGGGATTTCTAGGGGGTAAGACGATGCACCTTTACGAGATCGAGGGGATGATAACAATGTTACAAGGTTGAGAAGGTAATTTACAAAGATTGTAGGGTTCGTGGGGTAAAAATCTATTTTTTAAATAAAGTAGGTCCCTGAAGTGAATGTGTGGTCATACATGCAAAGATCGTATTCGGATTAATGCGGTCAGGAGGAAAGTTGATATAGCTCCGATAGAGGATAAAATGAGAGAAAACTGTTTAAGATGGTTTGACTGTTTGCAAAGGAGGTCGGTTGATGCACTATTTGGGAGATGCGAGTTTCAAGATCTTGAGCCGGCTAAGAGAGGGAGAGGAATGTGTTGGGATGAAACTATCTGAAGGGATCTTATTTTTTGATCTAGGCTCAAGAATGACTCTAGATAGATCTGAACGGAGGTAAAGAATATATGCAAGTCCCTAAAGGATAATTTAATCTTTTATTATTCTTCTTCTGATCTTTTTTCCCCGTCGTCCACCATTACCCCACTCGTTGGACCCCACCTCCCCTCTCCCGGCTACCGTACAACCTCCCATATCTGATGCAGCTCTAATATGGCTTATATGCTCCTCCTAGTGAGGTCCAAGAGGTCTGTAATGCCCCAAGATTTCAATTCATCATGAGAGTCTCAAAATCGATAAATGAGTACACATTTTCTTAAGCTAAGAATATTGAGTTATTTTAATATTGGTAAAAGGCACCCAACAAACAAAAATATTGTATGGTTGACGAACATCAATCACGAATCGGCTAAGATAACATGCACTCGTTGTAGCACAGGCCTATTCACAATCAACAGAACCAAGTTGATCTTCTCAGCGAAGAGGACTCAGCTTTTTAATTTATAGCATGGGAAGTCCATAGTCAAACACACGGATACAAAGCAACTATTTAACCAAATTCAATGATGATTAACTAATTCATTGATTTCAAGAATCTTGATTAAGCTCTATGCATATACACACAAAGACAAATGCATTTTTTAAATCATTTTATTATGCATTTATTTAATAAGATAAACCATCACGCAATGAAAAAATGAAGACATGTACTACAAAAATACATCCTGATTAAGTAATCAAATACTTATGATTTTGGTTAAATAAATTATTGATAACTCAGTGTCCAGATCCACACCATCCTGTGAATAATTTAGATCAATTTAATATGAAGGCTAAATAGTAAAAATGGAACATCTAAAATCAAATGCGTGAAAGTGTCGTAAAATTTGTGATTTAAATACACTAAATTAAATAGGATTAAAAGAGCTTTCCAACAACACCAAGTTTATTATAATAAGAGGTATATATCACAAGATATTGTTAATACAATGCAGGGGCATAACTGAAAGAAAAATATATTTATTTTTATTACAAACATGTCCAGAAATGACTGAAATGTAAATACACAAAATTGCACGGGTTCATATGCAAATTGCTCAATGGTGGGGACTTATCTATAATTATAGAAAAGTTGGAGGGTATGCCTGCAATATTCCCTCGAGGGCACATAATAAGGATATGCTCAGAATCTCGTGCTCAGTCCAGATGTCACCTTCTAGAGGCTCATTTGTGGCTTGGGTACTCCTGAGGCTGCTATCTGAATGCAGCTTCGGTTAACGACGTGGAGAGACGATAACTGCCAGATCTCACCCAAAATGGGAGATCCAACAGTGCATGCAACTTTCTTCCTCATCGCATCTTCTCCGCGGGCGGGGTGTAGAGCATGTGCTCCGGTGAAGTGTCCACTCCTCATCTATACCTCTTATCTCAAAATGAATGTCCTGAGACCTTCTTGAAGCTCCCGCGAAGATCATGTTACTCACAAGGCTTGATTGGAAGTCTTGGATCCCTAGTTCAATGTAGGCTCGTCGAAATAAAAGTTCTTCAAGTTGAGTCCGACCAATTTCCAGTCACTGAGGACCTGCGTGTCTTAAAATGAAGCACACAACAAGGGAAATCTATTGGGATGCTAATGAGATGAAATGAAGGTCTGATTGTCGTGGAGATGAAGCCCTAAATGGTTTCTTATTCATTCAGAACAAGAATACGAGTCGACATGATCACATCGATGGATAAACGATCGATCATACTGAGAATGCACGCAAGGGTCTACGAGGAAATGTGAAGATTTGCAGGTAATCAGAACGTTGATTCGAACATAAAAATCGATAGAATAAAATAATGAGCATGAAAGGAAACTGAGGACAACTACTTACATGGATGTGCAGATGGAATGAAAAGATGAAAGATAGGGGCAAATTAGTATGATTTGAAGCTAGAAAGTTTCATGGATCGTCGCTTAAATTCGATGGTGGGTCGAAGAAGCTTGAGCTAGTACTGATGTGCTGAAGCAAGGCTGATATTTGCCTTGAACCTCACCGGTGTCAAAGCTCTATCGTCGCTCGTTTGTATCAAGATTCTCTATCACAAAAGGAGAGTGAGTGGTCGAGAGGTTATGCACGAAATGGCGGATGCCAGTTACAAAGGTGGAGGAAGGGATTTGAACATGTGGAAGTTAACAACAGGAGGTTGTCGCCCGGTGGTTTCAACCACCTACAGCGGGTGATGGTAGATGGGATGAGGGGAATTAGAGTACACGCGAGGATAAGGGAAGTTAGGGGAGTTTTAGTGTTGCTGAGAGTTGGTTGGTGGATTGGCTAAGATGGCAGGAAAATATGAAGAAGTTGGCGTAAATTGAAGAGATGTGACTCTTAGAGAAAGAGGGTGGGAGGTTGACGAAGGTCAGGGACCGTTGGATCAAGATCCAACAGCCCGCACGTGGACGCGTGCGAGTGGCTCAGATGGCTTGATCAGGACGATCAAGCGGTTGTCAATAAGACGAAAGGAAACTGAAGAATGACCGTTGATCAAGATGATCAGACGGTCCAGATTGCATGTGGACTGAAGTAAAGAAACAGTCAGATGGAGGAAAAGGATTGGGCCATGTGTTCCAATCAAATACTCATAAAATCAATAAAATAGAAGAAAATTCCAAAACAATTAATCAGAAGAATGATTAGGATAAATTATGAAGATGAAAGTTGTAGATCTCGATGATATATATAACTTTCATGTAGATTTCAAAGAGAAATAATGTCAGTCGTACATTAATAACAATTTACAAGTAATTAAAATAAACAAAACAATTTCTTTTATTTTATTTTCTTGTTTTTTATTTTTACTTTGTATTTTATGTTAAATTAATTATGTATAATATTATTCTAATTTTTATTTGATTTTTAATATTAAGGAAAGACATAAAATAATATCACAATGATATGTTATATAATATAATATAATTAGGTTAATTATTTTACAACACATAAATTAATAATTAAGGTTAGTTGATATTGAATATTGGAGAGTTTCTTAGGAAAGAGAGATAATTATTAGCTCGAGGACGAGCTTAGGAATTAGATTAATTAATGAATTTCTTGACATGTGCATGTGAGTATACAAGGCTTGAATGACCCGGAACACCTGATTTTTGAGAAATCCTACAGCTCTAAGCTGAACTTGTCTTAATCAAAAGGAATTCATCTCCTCTAATTATCAGACTCTCGATGTATACATATATGTAAAAGATATGTCTTAATGTGTTGACTGCATTCACAAGAGTAGAGTCTATATGTCACCTAAAGTTTCAATACCAAAGATTCTCCTAAGGACCTAATACTCAACACTAGGGATTAAACATATTCTTGCTTCATTTCACCCTCTCTTTAGTTTGCCAGACTTCAAAAGGTGTAAATGGATGGCTAGATAATTCAGTGAAATAGGATTGTGCCACTTTTTCACCTCTTCTCATTGGAATAAGATTTCTCTCAAGTGCCAATACTCAACACAATTGTATATTTTTAATGTCAAACAATGTGTTCGTTAAAAAGAGATTGAAACGCATGTACGTGTTTTCCTTGGATTACACCGGAGTGCGTCTTTTTAAAGTATCTAATATACTTGCACCCAGACTTGCAGCACTAACAATGCAGAGTCCTTTTTGAGGTACTAGCCCAACTCATAAAATCCTGATGTTTTGTTCCAAATGGACACTTAAAGTTTGGGAGCGCTCGTCTGATTCGTAAGCTCATATGATGTAAATTTTCAATGCTTTGAGCTTTTCTCTTTCATCATTGTCATCATTTTTTAATTTTCATTCTGGTTAGTTTCACTACTTTTACCAAGGATTGGGACACACTGATCAACAAATTAATTTAATAATAACATATCCTGACACTCAGGTTTTGATCAAGGGATTAGTATGAGAACCAAGTCTCATACTGGCTAAGATGCCGATACTCAAGTTTCATGGAGCCTTCAATAATTGTATACCATCCTCGAGTATCATAGAATCATGACCAAACCAGCATTACTCCGTCTGACCCAAAATTCGACCTCTTAATAAGTTGTTTTAATGCGTTGTAGCCGACCGAATTGGATCCATAAAAAATCGCTCAATTGAAATCAAACGGTAGATTTTTATTTTACTTGGGTAAGCCCAAGATCGAACTCAGGGATACGAGCTTCTTAAGTAGGAATTTAGACTCTTATTATTTTGATCGAGTGTCGAATTAGAAATCCATAGGTCAATGCACACGAAGACACAAACAACGCAGAAGGAAACATGTATCAAACATTTTTTATTTAATTTCTATCATAATGCTATGTTATAAGTGCAAATATGCCCTACCTAGGTGCACTCGTTGAGCAATTAATATGTAAGCAATTTCAAAATATATTTACGAAGCAATCTGCATTGACAAGTTACATAATAGCATAAAGATCATTGAGCAAGCGAGACTGTAATTAAAATTAATCAACATAATCCAAAGTGTCCAAAATAGAAAGATAGTTATGCCAATAGAAAGCTCATAAAACAAGCTTCGAAATGCAACTGAAAACAACTCAAATGGAGCTCGAATGCTCAATATATTCATAAAAGAAACTAGGGGCATAAATGAAGGATATGGGGAATCCTCAAGCGCATCACGGAAGCGTGGTGATCGAGTGCAGCGGAATTTAAAAAAATTTTAAATCATATGATGAAACCACATGATCACAAGAATGTTTCTTGGATCGTTTCATCTAACCACACAGTATTAGAAATACCTCTCGAAGCGTGGTTGCGATCACTAGATCTCTAAAGCAAGAGATCCTCCTGACTCAAGTCTGATCTACGAAGATGGCACTTGCGGGCGCGATGATGAGACGCGTGCTTCCCGTAATCCTCGATGAAGATCCAAGCCTTGAATCTCCTGATTTCGTCCAACGAAATCCGACGTCTTCTTCTAGAGCAAGAAGTCCTAAAGGATATGGAGATCCACGAGCAATCGGAGCGACAACGCGACAGCGTAGAAGGGATTGCTATTTCCTCAAAATCGCATGGTGGACGGCCACCTTTAGAGAGAGAGAGAGAAATGATGAGAATGAGAGATGATAGAAGGAGAGAGAGTAGACGTGTACCAAGTTGTCTCTTCAAAGGGCTAGGGTGGCCCTCTTTATATACTAGTTTGGGAGTCCATGGATCACAATTCATGGCATACACAAAATCAGTGGTTGGATTGATATGTGTATTTAATCAACGGCCATGATTATTGTTGTTTAAAAACAACAATTTATTTATATTAAATCAAATATATGTTGTATTATCATTAATATAATCTAATTTAATAAAAATCAATTATCACAAGATAATAAGATAATGATTAAAAAGAAGATAATAATCCATCCTAAAAATATGGGGCGTCACCCATGACCAAGACGCCACCTCATTTTGGTGGTGGATTATCTCCTTTTTATTTTATCTCATTATCTCTTAACAATTATTGCAAAATTATCCACTAAATTAGTTTCAAATTAATCAGTGAATGTTTCAATCATGCCATTGAAAATATGTGAATCATATTCACAACCCAAACTAAATTATAAATTACATTTCCAATTAATTGCTTAATGTGAATCCAATTCACGCTAACAATTAACAAATGTTATTTACAAATCTGATCTCTCTAATATATTATAAATCATATTTATAATATATACACAGATATTATGGATAGCACTATCCACAATCTGCATTTCCTTGATAATTAAATCTCATTAATTATCTTGGATAATCATTCTCACAATATGAATCTTATTCATAGTATACTTGATAATTAAATCTCATTTAATCATCAACATATTATTGCTTGGATACATAATTCATCAAATGAATTATTCTTGAACTCCTTCAAGAATAATGTGCTTTCTCCGCAGATGCTTGGAGATAAGGACATGACGATTGTATTGTTCCACGTATAGTGACTTGGATGTTGAGATCTCATCTCAAATCCAGATCTCAAAGACCTCCCACAGGTGCTTTATTAAATCAAGGCTGCAAATCTAATCTTCTCATTGCATCTGAATCTCATTCAGACCAATGTCCTACACTTGGACCAAGATCAGATTACTTCTCTACTGAGAGGAGCCACTAAAATCCAGACATGTTTCATCACTCCTTCGGAATGGAAGCGTCATTGTTATACAATCGTTTATAATCACATCACCCTCAGGTATTCCCAATACATGTACATCCTGCATACTGGAAGACCTATGATCAACCTGAAGATGTAGATCAATTTTACATTGTCTTCTTCAGGGTTTGATCACGAAGTTTCTCAATCTTGGTCATTGGGAATTGGTATCGATCATATCTTTCCCAAAGCATATATCATACCTTCAAATTCTGGTCATGCTTCCAAAGCATGATGATCATGTACGGAATTTGATCGGTCCCAATACCTCATGAGTGAGCTCATGTCTTCCGGTTCATAAGTGAACATGTATGATCCCTTTGAGAGATCGTATTACTCATATGCCCTTACATGCACATTAGCTCGCCGGTGTATAGACCTTGGTTAGGTCATCAACCTATTAGCCTGCCAAATGTACACACTCAGATATATAGTAACACATCTGTATCTGGTTAGAGGATGTGTGCCTATGCTGTGACAGTATTCAACATAGGACTTAGGTTATCTCGATCTCGTCAAGTCAACCCTTTGACCTAACTAATCTGATACCTTCGAATCACTATTCCCATGTAGAGGACCTGCATTAATAGGTCGGTCAGATATCAGCCTCTGCGAGAAAGGATTGCCATCTCCTACTCAGGCTGGAGATCATCTCTTAATAATCATTTGACGGTGCTTGATGAGTCCTTTATCTAACTCTTTAGATATTCATCCAAACACCAGACTCTATGATTCATTCAATGAATCAACAACTATATGATTATCAAGACGGTCATGGTACATAACCCTAATTGTACAGAGGCACCTTATAGTGCATTCATTCATTTAATTTCAAAAAGGGAGTGAAACAATCAATGACTTTTATTGATAAAACATATTTATTACAGTAACATTTATTGTAAGAATGATTCACCTCAGGTTCACATGGCTAACAATCTCCCACTAGCCCTCACAACCATTCAGGAACAATCCTTATACCCATACTCATTACATGCTGGTCGAAAACCTTCTGTGTCAGAGGTTTGGTAAGAGGATCAGCAACGTTGTCGGCAGAGGCCACCTTGGTGATGATGATATCACCATGCTTTTGAATCTCCCGAATGATGTGGTATTTCCTTTCTACGTGCTTGTCTTTTGATGCCATATGGGTTCCTTTGCCTGGGCAATGGCTCCCGTGTTATCGCAGAGTAATGGGATGGGAATATCAGAGGAAACTACACCAAGCTCCAAGATGAACTTACGCAATCACACCGCCTCCTTTGCAGCATCTGATGCGGCAATGTATTCTGCTTCTGTTGTTGAATCCGTTGTAGTGTCTTGCTTCTTGCTTCTCCAGCTCACAGCACCACCGTTCAATAGGAATACAAACCCTGATGTCGACTTTCGATCATCAATATCCGACTGGAAGTCTGAATATGTATATCCCAAGACTTGCAGATCACCATCTCCATAGACCAAGATGTAATCTTGCATCTGTCTTATATTTGAATATGTTCTTTACTGCATTCCAGTGTTGCTATCCATAGCAGGATTGATAACGACTTACCACTCCCACACATCATGGCGTACATTAAGCTTCCTACAGCTGACGCATACGGGCATCCAGCCATGGCCTTCTTTTACTCAACACTTGAGGAGCCATCCCTTTAGACGGATGGATACCATGTCTTAAGGGGAGGAATCCTTTCTTGGAACTATCCATACGGAATCGTTCAAGAATCTTCTTAATGTATCCATGTTGTGATAATCACAATATCCTCTTTTCTCGATTTCTGAACAACTTCAGGCCTAAGATGTAAGAGGCTTCTCCAAGATCTTTCATCTCGAAAGTATGAGATAGCCAAATCTTTACATTGGTCATCATCCCTTTGTCATTCCCAATGTTAAGGATATCATCTACGTAAAGCACGATGAACACAATGGCGCTCCCACTAAGCTTCTTGTATACACAAGGTTCATCAGGATTCTGCACAAAATCATAACTCTTTATGGTTTCGTTAAATCTGATGTTCCAGCTACGATAAGCTTGTTTGATCCCATATATGGATTTCTTTAGCTTGCATACTTTACCATCCTCAACTATGAAGCCCTGGGGCTGCTCCATATATATATATCCTCCTCGAGGTATCCATTGAGGAAAGCTGTCTTGACGTCCATCTGCCAGATGTCGTAGTCAAGAGATGCAACTATAGCTAGCAGTGTCCTGATGGACTTAAGCATAGCCACATGAGAGGATGTCTCATCGTAGTCGATGCATTCTCTCTCCATGTAGCCCTTGGCTACAAGCCGTGCCTTGAAAGTCTCTACTTTCCCATCAGGTCCCCTTTTTCTTTTGAAGATATATTTACACCCAATGGGTTTTACCCCTTTAGGTGGATCCTCTAGGGTTCATACACCATTCTTATGCATGGAGTCAATTTCTGACTTCATTGCTAGCATCCATCTATCCATGTCATGATCCGCGAGTGCTTCATCAAATGAAGTAGGATCATTGTCAGTCTCACTTGACACATGGAATCCATACCTTTCAAGTGGTGAAACTACCCTCAAACTCCTTCGAAGAGGTACGGGTGTTTCATCTTTATTTATCTCTTCAGTTTCTGGTTCAGTAATCTCAGAATCCTCAGGGGATTCAATGAGTTCCTCTACTTCATTTCTATCTTGACTTTTAAGGAAATCATCCTCCAGAAATTTTACATCTCTAGAGACAAAAACTTTTAGGTCTCAGGGTCATAAAGTTGATAACCAATACCATCTTTAACATACCCAATGAAGTAGCACTCACAAGTGCGAGATTCTAGCTTACATGCATCCACATTCTTCGCATGGACCAAACAACCCCAAACCCTCAAGTGTTTAACACTAGGCTTGTTTCCATACCAAAGCTCGTGAGGAGTCT
The DNA here is from genome assembly GCA_037367405.1 of Ottelia alismoides. Taxonomy (NCBI): domain Eukaryota; kingdom Viridiplantae; phylum Streptophyta; class Magnoliopsida; order Alismatales; family Hydrocharitaceae; genus Ottelia; species Ottelia alismoides. The sequence goes on along the minus strand of JAZKJV010004342.1, from coordinate 736,223 downwards.
TGGGTACAGATTTGCTAGGAATCTTATTCAGGATATATACCGCAGTCTCTACTGCATATCCCTAGAAACTAAGAGGTAAACGTGCTTTGCTCATCATTGAACGGACCATGTCCATGATGGTCATGTTGCGTCTTTCAGCAGCACCATTAAGTTGGGGATTCCAGGAAGAGTGAGATTGGAGACAATTCCATTCTCTTTAAGGTATTCCTGAATTCATCTGAGAGGTACTCGCCACCTCGGTCAGATCGAATCCGTTTAATCTTCCTATCGGTTTAGTTCTCAACCAAAGCCTTAAACTCTTTAACTTTTCAAAGGTTTCAGATTTATGACGTAGTAGGAAGATAAACCGTATCGCGAATGGTCATCAATAAATGTCAAATAATATCGATATCCATTTCGAGTCACGGTACTGAAGGGGCCACATTCATCAGTATGTACTAGGTCAAGAATACCTTCACATCTTATAACCTTGTTACGGAAAGGCATCATGGTCATTTTACCTCGAACGAAATGTTCACAGGTAGGTAAATATTGAACCTGTAGAAAATCTAAAGGTCCATCCTTTATCAATCTATTGATCCTATCAACAGATAAATGACCAAGCCTTTGATGCCAAATCATATTTGAATGATTTCCATTCTCCCTATCTCTTTTGGGGTTCTTATTAGTGGTAGTAACATTCATGACATGTTCATCAATGCACAATAGAATCCACCAGAAGTCAAAACACCATCCGCAATAAATTTATCATAGTGATTAATGACTAACTTATTACATAATAGGAAGTAATATCCATTTCTAACAAGTTTAGATATAGATATCAAGTTCCTCCTGACTTCAGGCACATAAAGACACTCTTTAAGTACTAAGACTCTACAACTAGATAACGATAGTCGGCAGGTCCCAATGGCGATTGTTGCAACGCTTACATCAGATCCCATCTGGATGACTATCTCCCCTTGCTCCAGATTCCTAGTTTCCTGAAACAACTGCAACGATTTGCATACATGAACAGAAGCACCAGAATCTACAACCCAACTTCCTTCTCGTACAATAAGAAGACTAGTTTCAATGATGAAAGTAGATTTCATACATGCTGGGGCTTTACCTTTGTCAACCGACTTTAGGTATTCTGGGCAGTTACGCCGCCAGTGCCCCGACTTCATGCAGTGGTGACAGACATCGGTCTTCTTTGATGTCATTAGCATGGAAGCACTAGAAGATGAACCAACTCCTTGATTTTTCTTCTTTCTCTTCTTGGGCGGGCCCTTCCGAGAACCTTGCTTCCGACCGAGCTTTCCTTTTACTTGTGCAACCATTGCACTAGCAGAGGGGCTGTCCTTCCTCATTACATCTTCTGTAGACTTTAATGCAGCTAACAGCCCGGCGTTACTGAAATCACCTTTGCTTATGTGATATGACACGACAAAGTTGTTGAAAGACTTCAGGAGCGATAGGAGAATGAAATCAGCCTGTATATCAGAATCCATGTAGGCTCCCAGGGTTTCCAATTCAGAGAGGTACCCAAACACTTTGAGTACATGTTCTCTGACAGAGGTCCCTTCCTACATCTTGCAGCGAATAAGCTCTTTCATCACATTGTAACGTTGTGTGCGGTTTATTTCACCAAACATCTCTTTCAGATTCAGCATGATTTCTTGGCAATGGTTCATTTCCGCATGCTGCTTCTGAAGCACATTGGACAATGAGCCAAGGATATAACATCTTGCTAAGTTATGATATTCATCATATTTCTCATTAAAAGATTTATCTTCTAGAGTCTGAGGGTATGTTGTATTGTTCTTGGATAGCACATATGAGATGCACTCCGCAGATAGGACAAGATCCAAATTTCGGATCCAATCCGAATAATTTGGTCCGGTCAACTGATTGACCTCCAGGAGCCTGCTCAGTGGGTTCTTGGACTTCATTTTGAAATTAAGAATGCACTATATCGGAACATATAATTATATATTCATATTAAAACATTTGATTAAGGCATTTTAAATCAAATTTATCTTGTTATGTCCACGATGAAAGATTATTCCCTAATCGTCTTTCAAAGTAAGAGATATACTTACCTCTATATCCCAAGCAAGATCTGGGATCTCCTCTCTATCTTTATCATATCCTAATAATATGAGAACTTGTGACTCGAATAAAGAGAAGCGGGAACGCATTCCGCCTTGCAAGTCCAACTTGCATCTCCCAATTCGGTCTTTAACACCCGGGCCCACCACCCCTTAGATGATGTTGACCCATCATTAATTGAACCAACAATCAACATGCTTAATACTCGCTATACGCAATCCAATATCGCCCCAATAATACGAGGACTCGATATTGGGGTCACTACGTATACGGCCTTACTCTTTCGAGAAGCAAAGAACCCGATCCAAATAAATCGTATACAAGATCTATCACTTTGGACAGACATCTCCTGTATACAACATCTGGCGACAGAATTCTTTGCCTTGACGGGAGACCATGGATGTCACTTATGTGATCCTCCACCTCATATTCAAATTATAATTAATTATCGTGAATCATATTCACATAATTAACTCTTCCAAGGGAAATACATATCTATTCATAATAGAGTGCTTTTAATAGGATATAATTAATTTAATCACATTAAATTAATTATCAATCCAATTTTCAATCAACAAACTTGATTATTTCTTGAATAGTAGGTATAATCTCAAAGTACGTATTATTCGAATTTTAATAATTAGAAAAATACACTTTGATTTCTCCGGCATTATCGAGTCCCTACCCGTTGTCATGGCCAGTAACGACGGAAGTGGGATAGACCGCAACCGGTGCAACCCGCTACCCCAATGCTCCCTGAGTAGACACCATATCCACCTCAGGAAAGGGTAATGCCAGATAGATCATTGTGTACTTTGAGATGCTCATCGGTTTTTCAACCGAAATTAAACCATATAATATTCATCAAAACAATTTTGATAATATTATAAGGAGATTTGCTAAACAAATCCCCAATCTTGTTCAAGCAAGTGGGTTTTGCATGTAAAAGTTGTCCTACAACTATTGTAGGATGACACTGCTCCCGCTACCCTTGTTAATTTAGGTAAATTAATGTTCAAATTAATTACCAATGTTCGTTGCATTCGGATAATGAGAGGGAATCAAAAACCACTTTCAATTATATTCAAGTTAATCTCGAGCGGCAATTTTTTTTTACTTGGTGGAAGTCCAAGGTCGAACTCAGGGAGGCATCTGTCTCCTTAGGTGAATTTTTAGCAAAGTCCAGGTGTTCGATTTTCAGAGGGAATATTTTTTTGGTCTTTTTGAATTTTTTATGCAAAACACATGCAAAGATCAGGCCAGTTTTAAGGTTAAATCAAATAAGTGTTCAAATTGAATCCAAAAATTATGAAACTTGGCCAGATGATGAAATATGATGTAATTAAGCTACCCTAAATTTTTTTGGAATTTTCTGACACTAAAATAAATTACTGTGAATTAAACATGAATACATGGTGATTTTGACTAATTTAATTTTAATAAATATCAAATCACAATATTTTTGGGAATAAAAATTATCCTAGATAGATCTAAAGATGAGGAATCCAAGAAAATTATCACACCTTAATTTTGATGTGAAATGAACCTACTAAAAATAAATTGAGAAATTCACCAAATAATTTATTTAGGCCTCGAAATGCATGCAAATGAGATGAAATTTTTATGCCAGGTGAAGCTAATTATCCTAGATATAATGTGATTTTTTGGGAATTTTTGGAGTCACAGAGAAATTAATATTAATTAAAAGGTGAAATTGGGCAAAATATGACAAAAATGGACCAATTAATTAATTAAAAATTCCACTGTTATTACAAAAATGTGCCAAGTGTCACATAAGATAAAGGACAAGTTAAACTACAACATGCAATTTTTGGAATTTAAAAATGATGAAATATGGACACCTAAATATGCGTGTAAAGACAGGGGTATAACTGCAATACAGGAATTAAAAATTGCTTAAAATAAAATATGCTGACAGGGACCTTTATGCAATTACCTAGAATGTAGGGGGGTGGAATGCAATTTCTCTCACGAGGGGGCGCTTCGCAGGGACTGATTTGTAATTTCAGAAACCTTCAGGGGCCTCAGTGCAATTTGCCCAGGCCGCACGTGCTCCTCACGTGGGGTACCCTAGGCTCGGTGGACGTCTGCGGCTCGGGACGAGGCTCGGGTGCTATGGAGGTTCGGCTGGAGGCGCGGATAAGCTTCGGGGATCCGAGCCTAGAGGTCGGGGAAGAGGCTTGGATAGAACGTCGTAGCGTGATTTGGACCGTTGGATCAAGGGCGATCCAACGGCTGATGGCTGAAGACGTGTGGCAAAGATGAGTCCGTCGGATCGCAAGTGATCCAACGGCGACGGTTGGTTCCTGAGGCGAAGGTGTGGTCGAACAGTGCCCGTTGGATCTAGATTGATCCAACGGCACCTGGAGTGCGATGAAGCGGTGACATGGCTGATCAACAACCGTTAGATCGAGGAGGATCCAACGGCCTTGGACTGCTCTGGATGATGGCGACGTGGCGTGATCCTGACCGTTTGATCAATATGATCGAACGGTGGCTGAACGTCTTCCCCAACGGCCCTCCGCCTCCTGCGGAGGAGAAGGCGGGGCTCCGACGAAGCTGAGCTTGCTCCGCCCAGTCCTCGAGGCATCGATGAAGCTCGCGGGGGACTGTAACGTAGCCGGGAAGATGCGGGGCGAAGTGGCGAAGCCTCCGGTGGCCTCAAGAGTGGAGGAGGAGCGCTGGAGCTCGATGACAATGGAGCTCGAAGGGAGATCCGATGAGGTTCCGGCCGATCAAGAAGATATCACCTGCATGGGTTAGATCTATAGCCGAAGCACGCGGAATGTCTGTGGAGTTGTGCTGAGTGAGATGAGAGGCCTATGGCGGAGTGAGGGTGGTCCGGTGATCGGGCTCCGCCCGGTTGGCGGAGCTGGCGTCGAGCGAAGATGGGGTACGGTGTTTGAGCAAAATAAGGGGAGCGCGAAGATCGGAGCTCCATCACAGAGCTCGGAGAGATGATGGTGGAGAGAGAAGATGGTGGTGGAGAGCGAATTAAATCAGAGAAATCAACGGGAAAATAAAGAGAAGATCAGAGGAGGATGGAGGATGCTACCTGGGGAATGGAGCTCAGGTTTGAGCTCCAGGTCGTCGCTCGAAGGTCGGTAGATGTCCTGAGCTCACGCAGCTTCGCGGAGGAGGCTGCAGCACGGCGGAGGCGGCCGTGGATCTCGCCGGAGAAAACGCATGCCGTCGCTCGAAGATACGGTCAATTGATGTCACCAATCGATTGCTCTGAGCTCAAGGGTTCCTCACGTAATGGCAGATGGGCGTGACAGTGGCTGAAAGGCGATGATTTATAGGGTGAAGTTGATGGCAGGAGTCGCTGGAAGGTGGAGTTCGTGGAAGATGTGGCACGACTCTGGTGGGAGTTGTGGTGAGTGAGGGAGCTGGCGAGGATGAGGGAAGAGTGGCCTCCATCGTGGCGGTGTTGGCGATCGAAGAGGGTGGCTGGAGTGGGGCCAAGAATAGAAAGGGGGCGACGGGTCGGCGCAGCAGAGATCGTGGGAGAGAGGGCGATCGGAGGTAGAAGACAAGGTCCTGGCTGTTGGATCTTGTGATCCAACGGCCGGAAGCGCGACGCTAAGAAGCGGCTTAGATTAGATCAAGGCGAGGCGATCTAAGGGTGTAATTGCGCCACGTGGCGCGTCGAAGGCGAGGCACCAGCGGACGGATGGGATTAGACTAGGGCTTCGATCGGAGGGTTGGGATCATAACGCCAGTGGACGGTGTAGATCGAAGAGCTAAAGGCGAGATCTGATGGCGCAAATGCCGCCACGTGGCGTGAAGAGATTAAGGCGGAAGTGAATGGCGGTGATGAAGCCCTGGGAGAGATCTGACGGTTGAGAGTAATGGCGTACGTGGAGAGAGCTAGGCCGTTGGATCGGGATGAAGATCAATGGATGTAGGCGCGGGCGGCTAAGGCAAGGGGAGCGGGCCGCGTGGCGCAATCAGAGAGTGCCACGTGGCCAGCTGTGAGTGGCTGTGAGAAAAAACGAGTTTAGAGAGAGAAGGAGGCCGAATTTGGAAAAACTCAAAACATGAAAGTTGCAGATGTCGATGAGATCTACAAGTTTCATGTTGACCAAAGACGGAGATGAGGTCAAATATGATACAAAAATATAGGAATACAAATATACGCATATATAGTATACATAGAGGCCCAAAAACCCAACTTCTTCCTACGAGCTCCAAATTGGATGAAATTAGTCTCATTTTAAAGGTCTTTGAATGTGTGTTATTCTGAAAGTGAGTAGACCTATTTTGGAGTTGTATGAGGGAGTTATGGGCCTTCTAAGATCCAGAGGTTTTAGGGCTTTATTGGGTGCTTCTACAAAGGAGATCTCTGAACTTCTTCCTTATATTATTAACTAAAGGTGTATATTATAAGGAAGGTGTTATTTTAATAGGTGGATATTTTACAAGTGATCTTGGCTTCTTATTTAATGCAAATGGAGTGCTAAAATGCATAAATTATGCTTGCATGTATGAATGCTAATTGTGCAAGATAAAGGGAAATATGTTGTATTTACTCGGGAACAAGCCTCTATTTTCAACTTTTAGAGTGATGAATCACAGATTCATCATAGGATAAACTAGAGTTTTGCATGAAAAATAGTGTTTGTTGATGTTTTCATATCAACCAATTATGATCAAGATCAACTATCTTATCATCTTGGTTAGTGAAGTGTTATTCAATGAAATAATTATCTTTTTAAATATTTCACAAATACTTATCAATAATCATTTCAGAAAATTAACAATTAATTTTCATCAATTTATTTGAATGACTATCACAAGGTTCATGATAAAGTTTGTCAATTTCCAACAGTGAACCCTACTCACTAAAATCAACTTATCTTGATCAATTTAAATCCAAATTTCACAAAATCAGTTTCCTAAGATTGCTAATTTGATTATGACAAAATTCAAGTGATATTTCATGCATTTCTAGGTGCATCAAAACAGTAACTAACTCATTAATCATGTTCAGATTTGCAGTTCCCGCAACAGTGAATACATGTTTATTCAAAGGGCCATATCTTGAGCAAATGGAACCCAAATTACATAAACTTGGATCCTATGATTTCCTTATTTAATGGGGAACAAAAACAATTGAATATTTCGTGTTCAAACAATTTAAACAGTGCCGAAAAAAATCAATTAATCAGAGGTGCGAAAATTAAAATGCGATAAAACTTTCGCAACCCTTTCAAACCCAAGTCGTCCAAGATTTACGGATCGTATCCAAAACCTTTTCCGACCTAAGGCTCTGATACCACTTGAAGGATATGAGGAATCCTCAAGCGCTTCACGGAAACGTGGTGATCGCATCTCATGCGATCAAGGCGACTAGTCGCACTAGTCGCTAGGTGCAGAGGATCGGGCTATGTTGTGGGGTAGTCGGAGAGTGGCTAGGGTGGATGAGGAGGCGACGAAAATGGAAATGGGGAAGTGTGTGCGTGAGGTGGGAAACATGGGTGAGAGGGGGTTCGGAGGAAGAAGATGTCAGGAGAAGGGCGCGCAGATACGGTTCGGATTAGATCAATGAAGGGCGTCATCGATAGCTAAGAGAGCACCACGTGGCGAGCTGGTAGGCGAGCGAGAACAAATGGATGGGATGTGATCTGAGGGTGGATCAAAGGGTGGAGAACACGGCACATACGTGCTGTTGAGATGGAGAGTTTGGAGGAGATCGGGCGGCTACGGACAAGACACATGGCAAGATTATACGCGGGCAGGAGCGGACGATCATGTTATGATCTAGAGTAGATCGTAGGGTGGTGATCAAAGGTGGGAATGTGCGGTGCGGTCTTGAATGAGGTGCTTTAGAGCGATCGGGCAGCTATGGAAAGTGACGCATGTCGAGATGAGAAGAAGGCAGAGGTGAACGTCCGTGATGCAATCTGGAGAAGCATCAGAGGGCGGAAAATGAAATGGGTCGATGCTGGAGGCGACATGTGGCAAGATGGGGGAGAGGCGCTGACGGGCGGTCGAGATGCGATGTGGGCTTTGATCTGATGGTGGAAATCGAAAGCTGGAATGAACGACTGGGATGGAAGCGCCTCGAGTTGATCGAATGGTGGAAATTGGTGGACACGTGGTGTGAAAAGAAGCGGGTCACGTGGTGCAACCAGAAAGCGCCACGTGGTCCGATCAGGTTATTCAGATAAAAGAATGCAAAAAGTAGGGAGAAAGAGACCGAATTTGGAAAAACTCAAAACATAAAAGTTGTAGATCTCGATGAGATATACAAGTTTTATGTTGACCAAAAATGCAAACAAAGGGAGAAATATTTTTATTAGCATTTTAAAGGGTATAAAACACTACGATTTTTCCTTTTTGTTATTTTTTGGTATTTTTTATTTAATCTAAGGCTCATATATATACAATGATTTATCTGGTTTTTATTGACACTTAATCTAAGCTAGGGGTTAATATCAACGAACTAATACAGTGAAACTGAGTTTCATCAATCTCAAATCTCAGTTCCTTTAAGTGAAACCTCAACTCATATCAATCATGAATGCAGTCGTGTATGTGAGTGATGGTCAATTTTTCAAGAGGAGATTAAGCATGCAATATAGCACACAAATATTTCTAACTAGGAAGTTTGAATTATTAACTCCAAGACCCTAATGATTAAGACAAGTTAACTTGAAATCTCTAGTTCTCATAAACCAAGTGTTAAAGAACATCTCAAGCTCTAAGTGCAAAGTGAAAGTGTCAGGGAAGAAACACCAACTAATAAGTTAGCAGATTAAGAAGTCAGATATTACTTGAAGAAATTTTATTAACAAGAACATGTACCCTTAAGAAATAAATAAAATAGACGGAAACATGTCTGACAACACAAGGATACCCAAACACAACACAACTTCAGTTCCTCAATATCAAAAATCTGACTTGAATCTCTGGGATTTGAAATCACGTGCTGCCTTATGCTTCACTTGATTTTTCCTCACAGAAGTAAATCTCAAAATCTGAATAAGAATGATCTTCATCGACTTGGACAATGAATCACCTAGAATGATGTCATTCTTTTTCAAATGTAATATCCATATCAATATGTGAAGATCTAAAATTCTCTAAAATAGATGGAATATATATCTAACCCGTGGTCCTTGCAACAAACTTATGGGTTTTTCCTTAAGAGAGAAGAACTCGACACAAGAGGACAACCTAACTTACAAGTAAGACGACACTCACTGACTGAATATCCTCAGAGAAAGGTGTAGGCTCCTCTATATCTAACTCTTATAACAAAATGTTTTCTTCCTCAAGCGACATCACTCTTTTCAAAGAACTTTTTATCGACTTGATCTTCTAAAATATAGAGTTTAGATCAAGACTCTCTTTCGTGCTCAACTTTGCCAAATACCAAAGACTAGACAACTTTCTATAGACTAGAAACCTGATAGCTCAGTGAACTGTCACACCCCCTCAGTGACTCAAGGCACTCAATAGAAACTGATGAGACACAAAGATTAGTCTTTATTTAAAAGTTAGATCCATTTACACCCTGAAACTTTGAAAATAATTTTTAAAACTTTTTACAAACCATGTCACACAAGTATAGGTTTTCCAAATATTTTATAAAGATCTCCAAAACAAGTCAAATTGTATCTCACAAACCCATGTAAAATACCTCGAAAACTATGTCTAATCGGTACATAAATTTTTTCAAAAGCTTTTCAAAACAATTTGTACACAAACTCAGTTAAAAAAAATACGGTATCCTTAGCTTCAAAAGTTCGAAAAAGTTAAAACCACGAGCTATGACTAAAGTACATGTGAAATATATATGGTACACCCCCTTATACTTAGCTTTTATTATGTCTGCGTAGAACTAAGTGATATGAAACCATAGCTCATGATAAATACGAAGAAATGTACAAAAAGAAATGAATCAATAAGTAAGGTGTAAGGAAAAATGAGAAAAATAAGTAAAAAATGAATAGAATGAAATGCCCCCCATACTTAGGCTGACAATAGCCTAAGTACGAAAATGGAAGGAAAAATAAAGTAGAGAAACCAATAGAAAACAAAGTGAAAAGTGATCAACAACTGTCCCGGTTCCCCCCCATACGTATGCTGAAACTAACCTAAGTTAGAAGCAAGAATCTACATATAGGAGAAACTAAACCCTAAAAGAATAAAGTTAGAAAGAATCAGAATCTGTGTGATGTTGAATCTGGCTGATGTCAATCTTCAAGATGCAACTTCATGTTATATCTGAAACATCTGCAAAGGACTCAACTGGCATGAAGTCGATAACCTCAACAGGAATCAACCGTTCTTTGTATTCTACAAAGTGTTTAATAGCTTTCCATTGACCAAGAGGCGCGACCCGCTAAGGACTAGAGCCAGAAAACCCAGTATGTAGTTGCCTCGTGTATCGCCTGGATTCTGAAGTATTGGTGCTTCTATCGTACGCGACCGAGTAGGGCCTTGTCATCGATGGTATTCTCATCTTGTGTAGAACCTCGACTTGGTCCGAAGTACCGAGCTTAGGCCACACCCTCATGGGTGTCTCTGTCTCATCGATTTGCATCTGAGTTGGTCCTTGCACGCTCACGGGTGATTCCGTTGCGAGCGAGGTCCGAAGTAGTGATTTCGCCTATCGGCTTCCTCCCTCTTATTCTTTGGTTGAGTAGGGATCCAGGAAGGGTTACATGAACCTCAAAAAGTACAGACTAAAGGTTACAACAGAGGAGGACAAGTACAAGATACTTTTCCGATAGTACTCTCGCTCCTATAGGATTAGCGTCTAAGGACTTGTTAAAAGATATGCCTAAAATAACAAATCTAAAAATGACAAGATAAAAATAGCTGATCCTTTTAAGGCTTCACATGTGTAGAGTTGGTGAACCCATTTTTTATTGTGTATTTTATGGATCTAGACTAAGGTTCAAAGATCAAAGTCCTGCGCATTGGTACAAATTTTATCATATATGTTTCCTCTTTGACCCCTTGCTCGTTTTGAGCCTTTCTACTATTTTACACTCCTTTTATTCCTTGTTGACCATAGTATCCTTCCTCATGCATCGATCTTCCTTTTCCTTTACGATGACGATCCATGGATGGTCAAGTCAGGACTCCACCGACACCTTCATCGATTCCATGGACTCGGCATCGTTAATAATTCAAGGTGATTACTGAGAAACTGATTCATACCTTGCGAATCGATCTTTAAACTCCTCATCTTATTTCCATCCTCCTTCTACTTCTTAATAAACTGGGACAACTCTTATCCCATGTCCATCCCTTACGAATGTATATCGATTTCAGTTTACATCTTTTTATCCATTCACAACTATCTGGGATGGACCCTAATATCATATTCATCACTGCAGCTGGCACTTAGTTTCACAAGTGGTCTGATTGGGATTCCCTTGCATTGCAGATAGAAGTCGGTCTTGGAGCCCAATCCAGAATTCTTTTCTTCGAATTCAAGCCTAGAGATGGCTCCTTAGGGCAAAGGGAAAGGGCAACAACCTCCCCAGACAGAGCAGAACCAGATGCCCAACCAAAACCAGGTGAATGCTCAGTTACTGGCTTCCATCTAGGCCATCCAGCAACAACTGACTGAGCAGGCAGTCGTGCAAACCACATTCAAGACATGCTGAATGATACGAGGAACATACCTTGAGGAGGAGGAGAGGATGAAAGACCCTGTGATAATAAAAAAGAAGAGGGACTGGGGAATGATAACCCCAAACTGACGTTGAAAGAGATATACAACCCTGGAGACAACATATGACTAAGTGGATCCACATTCCCCCGGTGTATGCTCACTTTGAGATAAAGCCTTAGTTCCTAACATTCCTACCCTTATTCCACAGGAATACCAATAAGGAACCATACATTCACCTGTAACAGTTCTCTCACATTTGCAGAACTACCCACTACCCTAACATCCCATTAGGTGTAGTCAAAATGATCGCATTCCCCTTCAGTCTCTAAGACAAGGCCCTATACTTGATCAACCATTTGGGAAAGGTTGTGACGACCTGGGAGGAACATAAATCTACGCTCCTTCAAAAGTTCTACCCTCTCGGTCGGCTCAACCAGAAGTGATCCATAATTAACAACTTCTCCCAGGCTGCCCACGAGTCTATTCATGAATCTTGGGAGTGATTCACTGATCTGTAGGAGAAGTGCCCCCGCCATGAGATACCGATGACCAGCTTGGTCCAGCAATTCTTTGGGGGCTTGAATGTCGAACGCCAGAGATTAGTTGACACTACCTATGGGGGATCCCACTTTAACAAGGATGAAGATGTAGTCTGGCAGATCTTTCAAGAAATGGATGAAGGAGAGGTCGCCCTCTCTTCATCTTGTGTGTATTAGAGACAACCCCAGGTCCTCCAGAAGCCAGTGCACATGGTAGCGTCTTGCGAGGCAGAGGGAGATGAGAGCTCCAATCTCAACATCATTGGGGGCCATCTCTCTAAAATAGATATCATCGATAATCGATCACAAGATCCGGAAAAACTCATTAAGATCGAACAAAGAACACATAACTTGGAAAATTTGGATCAGATTACCAAGCAACTGGAGTTGCTGGTGAGTACCATCAGCGCCTGCCAGTCTGCGACTCCACCGCCCGAGTCTCCTGCAGAGAAGAAATATGAGCCTGTCCCGTCGCATCAGCCTCAACCCAGTTAGCAGCAACCGACAATCCAACACGTTTACTACATGCATACCCCCAACCAGGAACCACAACATCATCAACAATTGGTGGTATACCAACCAGAGCCCTTGTCTTCCTATAATCCATTCTCACCTCCACCGCCTCTCATTCAGAAGGTGAATGATGTTTGGTCGAACGACACGTAGCTGGCCTGTCTAGACGGACCTCAGCAGGGCCAACATGCAAATTCTTGCTTGTTCCCTCAACATCAAGGAGGGAGATTTGTCCATTCCCAGTCTCAGCCTCAGTACAACCAATCTCCACAATTCCAGAACAATTGGAGATAGAATCAACAGTACTCGCAACCATCGTACTGCCAGCACCTGCCGTATCATCAGTACGCGGCTGCACCTTACCACTAGTATCCTCCTCCCTACTTGCATCAATATCATCTTCCTCCACCTCAGCAATAATACCAGATGTACCCATCTCAGCCTCCGCACCATCAGACACAACGTGGGCAACACGTTGAACCCTCTGAGGCAGTTTCTGTGAACCTGAGCCTTGATTGCCTGGCCCAGTTAGTAAAGGGCCTAACAAAGATGACACATAAGCTGGACGACCTCATGACCACGAAAACTCTAATACCAACCTAGGTCAAAGCTAACCCCAACAATTTTAAGCGCAAAGAGAAGGTAGAATGTGAAGTCCCGTCTATGTCTGTAGAGTCAGAAGATAGTGATTTTATTTTATCTAATAGCGTTTCTCTCAGGAGTGATAGGACCTTGTCTCTGTCTGCCACTATTAGGGGGAAGAATAAAGCTTCATATGGTGAATCATCATCATCTATATCCGTTGTGCCAGCTACAATCAGGCAAGGAAGAAGAAGAAGGAGGAGCCATGTCAGCTTCCATCCACCACCATCTCAAAAAAAAAGAAAAAATCAAAAACATTGAAAAATACTAAAAGACGATTGTAATCAAAGTGAAGCCGTGCCAGCCATGGAGGAGGCAGTCCTAACAACCGATCCAATGCAAGCCGATAGAGCGGAGATTGCAGCTTTTGGATGTCCATCCCTTGCTCGAGATTGTACACCTTTTTGTAGTCCGGTTGTACATGATGTTGCGAACATGAATTCTGATGTAAATAAGAACAATATTTCAGATTTCAATTTTGTACATATTCCTTTTCCTGATTCAATAGAAAAATCCAAATAAATTGCAAAACAAAAAGTGCATTGTCTGATCCAGATGTTGTGGATATTCTGGAAAACTAAACTGTTGAGTTACCATTACTGAAAGCCATGGAGTACATGCCCACCGTGAAGAAAGCTTGAAGGAAGCGTGTACAAACAGGTGTCGATCAAACCACAATAGACGCCAGTGAGTAGAGAAGCACGTCCTCACCATGGCTACAGTTGCAGCCATCAACAATCTCCCGGAGAAGAAGCTTGATAAAGAAGCATGCTTGATTAGATGCAAGATTTTCACCAAGTCTTCGAGCGAACTTTGCTTGACAACGACTCTTCAATCAACCTCATGCTTGCCTCATTGCTCACAGAAGTTTGGCTGGGATCACTCAAGCCGACACGCTAGATCCTTCAGTTCGTTGATAGATTAATCAAGCAACCCCGTGGTTTATTAGAGGATGTCATCATAATAGTGCATGACATGCAGTTTCCTGTCAATTTCGTAGCTGTTGATATGTGTTCCCCTGCACTGTTACTCTTGATCCTGATTAGTCTTGGTCGTCCATTCCTGCGCACTACATAGAGTGTGGTTGATTATGGGTCTGGAAAGATCATGTTCTACTCTAGATATAACAAATTGACAATAGATATGGTCAGTGAACCCAAAGTCGTATCTGAGCAAGGTCAAACAGAATCATCTGAAGCAGACCGTGATTTCAGGGAAGAAATCAGAGATACAGATTTTTCTTTGAAGAACAAATGGGTTCGGGAAACCCTCTCTACAGAGGATGACCTGGATAACACAATCGATACATGCTTTGAATTCAACTGGGAGATAGATTCTTACTTGCTTATGGATCTTTTTGAGACAGAAGATTCATGCCAGAACGAACAAGAGGAATTCATTGACGATTTGTTCGGCATATTATCAGTAGAGCCAATAGTGACCGAGGTGAGAAACACCTCCAAAATCATGACAGATCGTCTACATACTAGTTCAGTTTATGAAGTGACTGAGAAACATGATCGATCAGAATCAGAATTAAAGCCATTTCTGGCATGCCTCAAGTGTGCTTTCCTTGCGGGTGCAACAAACATATATCTGGTTATCATCATCAATCGAATGAACCTGAGAAAAATCGCAAGGCACTTGGTTGGCACATATCAGACCTTCGCAGGATAAATCATGTTCTGTGCTCACACCGTATTTATTTGGAAGAAGATGCCAAATTGTCCTGAGAATTTCAGAGAAGGCTGAATCCTAACTTGCAGGACGTCGTCATGAAAGAAATCATGAAATGGTGTGATGCAGGGTTTATTTATCCCATCTCTAAATCAAAATGGTTGAGCCTCCTACATGTAGTTCTAAAGAAATATGGTCTCACCATGGTTACTAATGAAATAGGAGAGGAGATTTCCACTCAGGCACCAGCATCATGGTGCGTGTGTGTCGACTACCGCCACCTCAATGCTGCAACGAAGAAGGACCACTTCCTCTTGCCATTCATTGATCAAGTTCTGGAAAGATCGGCCGGCAAGGAGTTCTTCTGCTTTTTGGATAGGTAATTTTGAGTAAAACCAAGTAGCAATCTCCTTAGAGGACCAAGAGAGGACTACCTTCACTTGCCCATTCAACACCTGAGCCTTCAGGAGAATGCCCTTTGGTTTGTGCAACACACCTACCACATTCTTGAGGTGCATTATTGCAGTCTTCTCTGATATGGTTGGTAGTTTTCTTGAGGTGTTTATGGACAACTTCTCCTTATATGGTGACAACTTTGATTCTTGTCTTCATCACCTAGACAGAGTACTTAAGAAATGCCGAGAAGTCAATCTCGTGCTATCATGGAAAAAGAGCCACTTTATGGTCACTGAGAGGATTGTGCTGGGCCATGTCATTTCCAAGCATGACATGGAAGTCGACCTGATAAAGGTGGATGTGATCTCCAATCTTGAGACACCTCAGAATGTCAGAAATGTGAGGTCATTCTTGGGGCATGTGGGTTTCAACAGAAGATTTATCAGAGATTTCAACCGCATCATTCGACCTCTAATGGAACTGTTGTACAAGGAGACTGAGTTTCATATGGATCAGAAGGTTCTCCTTTCATTTAATTATCTGAAGTAGATAATCACTCAAGCTCTAGTCCTACAATCACTAGATTGGTCTCTATCCTTTGAGATCATGATCGATGCGTCGGATTTTGTAGTCGGGACTGTGTTAGGATAGAGGAAAGACAAAGCGCCCTACGCCATTCACTACACCAGCAAGACATTAGATGAAGCATGATGTAACTACACTGTTACAGAGAAAGAGTTGTTGGCTGTAGTTTTCACCCTCAAGAAGTACAAATCTTATATTCTTGGATCTAGAGTCACTATCTACACCAATCACTCTGCTATTCGGTACTTACAACAGAAGAAGGATGCCGAGCCCAAATCGATCAGATGGATCCTACTCCTCTAGGAGTTCGACATGAAAATCAAATATAAACCTAGAGTTCAAAATGTGGTAGCAGATCACCTCTCCAGAATAAAGCATCGAGAGCCTTCATTGAGCGATGCACCGATGACAACCACCATTCCTGATGAGTTACTTCTGGCTGTGGATTCTCTCCCTTGGTATGCCGACATTGTGAACTACCTCATCTTTAGTGTAGTCCCACAAGATTGGATCTCCACTATCCATTTCCACCAATGGGAAGACCCGCTCTTATTCAGGAAAGGAGCAGAATGTATTTGGCAATAGTGCATCCCTCGGGAGGAACAACGGAGTGTCCTTAAGCATTTTCACTTGCTCGAATATGGTGGACACCACTCTGGAGACATAACAACAACAAAAGTACTGTAGTGTGGCCTCTGGTGGCCTACACTATTTAAGGATGCCACAACTTATGTGATGCGCTACATTGACTGTCATAGAATGGGAGGAACCCTCATAATAAAAGACTCGATGCCCCTGAAATTCATTTAGATTTTAGATGTATTTGATGTTTGGGGCATCGATTTCATGGGACCCTTTCCCTACAGCCACGGATTTGAACACATCCTTCTTGTCGTTGATTATGTGAGTTGCTGGGTGATGAATATATGATTCATCACTTCAAAAGTCAAAAATAGAGCCTTGTTCCCGAGTAAATAGAGGCATATTTCCCTTTATAATGCATAAATAACATTCATGCATGCATACATAATACATGCATTTTAGCAGTTCATTTGCATTTAAATAAGAAGCCAAAATCCCTTGTAAAATATCCACTTACCAAAATAATCTCTTCCTTATAATAGGTACTCCTTTGTTAATAATATAGGGAAGAAAGCCAAAAATCCCCCTTGTAAAATAGCCAACAAGGCCCTAGAATCCCTGGATCAGAAAATACACATAAGTCCCTCATACAAACTCCAAAATAGGTCTACTCACTCTTAGAATACTACACTTTAAAAGACCTTTAAAATGAGACCAATTTCATCAAGTTTGGAGCTCGTATGAAGAAGTTGGATTTTTGGGCCACTTTGTATACTATATATGTATAAATTGTATCTTTTTTTTGTATCATATTTGACCTCATCTCCATCTTTGGTCAACATGAAACTTGTAGATCTCATCAAGATCTACAACTTTCATGTTTTGAGTTTTTCCAAATTCGGTCCCCTTCTCTCTCTACACTAAATTTTCTTCTCACCCAATCACAGCAGGCCACGTGGCGCCCTCTGGTTGCACCACGTAGCCCGCTATCCTTGCCTCATCCGCCCGCAGCCACAACCGTTGGATTACCTTCATAATCCAACGGCCAAGACTTCTCCACGCGTACTCTGATTTGTGGAGAAGATGGAACAGAAGCTTGCTAGCTGGAAGGCAGTCGTCTTAATGCATGGGGGAAGATTTGTGCTGCTCCAATCGATTTTCTTCGTGTCTAATCGCCTATTGTCGTGTGGTATCAAGACCAGAATTGAGAAGTTGATACGCAGATTTCTGTGGGGCAAGTCGGGCCAGAATTCGAAGGGGATCCATCTTGTGGATTGGGCAATTGTTTGCTTGCTGAAAGATGTTGGGGGGCTCGATGTGAGGAGCTTGGAGAATATGAACAAGGTGCTAATTCTGAAGTGGGCGAGTCACCTCTAGGGCAGAGATGAGGATATTTGTTGTCATCTCCTTCGTAGGATCTATCAGATTGAGGACCGTTCCACATGTATGCATCATCCTCAGAGATGCTCTTCTGCCTTCTGGAAAGCATATGTTCGGTCTTGCCTCAATTCCACGACATGTTCTGGGCCGAGCTTGGGAACGGTCAATCTTTTTCCTTCTGGAAGGATGAGTGGTCTGGTAAGGGTGCGTTGGCCGTTCGCTTTCCTCGCCTTTTTGCCTTGTCTACCGATCGGGATGTGCGGGTTTCGGAGTGTTGGACTGATGGGAATTGGATGTCTGCTTTTGTTGCTGACTTCTCAACAAACCAGCAGCTTGGGGAATTCATGTTTTTAATTGACTCCCTCCGCATCTGTAGTCAACCTTCTTTGGACATTGATTACTGGGTGTGGCGGGGCAATTCTTTCACTGTCAGGAGGGCCTTCCGGGTAATCTCTAACCCCCCTTCCTAGATCGGACCTCTATGGTTCATGAATGCAATTTGATCTGGGAGCTGCCCATTCCCAACATAATTGGCTTCTTTCTATGGCTGTCGAGACGCAAACGTATCATGACTCGGGACAGATGTGCGAGGCTTTTCCCCGATATTTCCGATCAGTGCCCTCTTTGTCATTCTTATATTGAGATTGTGGATCATCTCTTCTTTCGTGTCAGAAGACTACGACTATTTGGGGTGATAGCAATCTGAGTTGGGTGAATATAGTGGACCTTGAACGTTTCTGGGAATCATTATATTTTGGCAGAAACAGAGCTCGTTCTAACATCCTCCTCCCACTGGCTCTCTTATGGTTTGTTTGGGTGGGCAGAAATGCATCTCTGATTTCTAATGAACTGTTTTATTGTGAAAATGTAATTTTCCACTCTAGATATCTCTTAGAGTCATAGTCACTGTAAGTTTTATTTAACATCTCTAACTTTTAATACAATGAGGTGGACACAATAGCGTGTTTCCCCCTTTTTGGCTTCAAAAAAAAGTTTGAATAAATGCTTAAACTTAAACATTGATCACTTAATTGATAAATGGATAGGAACGCAAGTTTGGCTAGGTGGACGAGAGTCGAAAGACAAAAAAATTTGCATGTGTGTGCAAAAGCAAGCATGGTGGAGGAATGGAATTAAGTGTAATTGTGCCAATGTAGGCATGTGCTCATGAACAACCGTCATGCAGGGGGGATTTTTAAAGAATCACAGGCATACCCTTCTTGTAAAAGTAAAAGAATACTCCCTGAATAAGGTGATTCAAACCCTTCTTCATTCTCAAGTGACATAAATGCCTTACAACTAACAAAACAAACAACATGAGAATTCATCCTGTTTCCATGCCATGAGCAATGCACTAAAGGACATAAATAAGCCACATTAAAGGTGACCCGCAGTAGATGAAGAAGAGTACAATGTACATAATTTCCTAATATGAGTATATTATAAAATTGTTTTTTTGAAATATTATATTAGAGAAATGAAGTGATTGTCTCACATACTTTGGGACAGTCACGACAATAAGTAACATAAAAAGCATACCTGAAATTTTTTAATTGTTCCGAAAAAGCGAGTGCTGTCAGCTCATTCGACTTCAATACTTCTCTGAAGAGTGGATGCAATCCTTCACGAGGTAGACTTTTTGCTCTTTGAATGGATTCCCTAGACGGTGAAGGCTTGGTCTTTGAATATAAGCGGAACGCATTAGCACACGTCTTCTGCAACACAAACAATTCCGAGCTGTTTTCAATGACCTCTCGAACTCTATCTGATACCAGATCTATTGTTGTTTGAGGGAAACGGCCATATATAGTTTCCCCTTTCGCAAGTGCCTTGTCTATTCCCGATAATACATTCTCCATATCATTAAGAACCTCCTCTTCAGTAGGAGCCGGACTGATTGGCTTTGATAGGAAAAGATGAAGGTCTAAGAGATATGGTATTTCATCCAATGTCAAGAAGGAATACGCTGTCCCCGTGCGACCAGCTCGAGCAGCACGCCCTACCCTATGGACAAAAATTTTAGGTTTAGGAGGAAAATCCCAGTTCACGACATTATCGAGCAAAGGAATATCAATGCCCCTCGCAGCAACATCAGTGACAATCAGTAGCATAGTCTTCCGAGCTCTGAACTTGGATATATGTATTTTCCGAGCATCTTGATCCATATCTCCATATGAAACAGATGGTTCTATGCCTTCCTCCCTGAAGAGAATGTTGAGAAACTCCACATGATGTTTGGTAGAAACAAATATCAAGGTTTGCTGGTCAGAACTGATGTGCTCTCGTACCAAATACAAAAGTGCAGCAAACTTCTCTTCATGCCGCATGGTAAGGAATACCAACTTGAGATCCGGACTAATTTTGGTTTCCACATCAAGGCGCACAAGATGTGGTTCGCGTAGTCCTGCCTTTGCGAATTCAGCAAGAGCACTCGGCATAGTGGCACTAAATAGCAATGTCTGGCGATTCTCACTCAACTGCGACAGAATCTTGTGTAACTGCTCGGCGAAACCCATCTCAAAAAGGCAATCAGCTTCGTCAAATACAACATATTCTACAGTTCGCAGCGACATCCCTTCAATCTCTTCCAGATGATGCATGAGACGGCCCGGAGTTGCAATTATAATATCAGGGCTTTGTGCTAAATCTTCAAACTGATCTTCCATGCTATCACCACCCACCAGTAAGCTAGTGCGAAGATCTGCAGAGGTGAAACCGACCATCAAGAACTAAATGTTAGAACTCTTTTATTGCAGGGAATAAATAGCTTTCGAAAAAATGGTGAATTTCCATCCCCCGTGGTTTATGCATGACAATATGTCCATTCAAAAGGTTTGTATTTTTCATACTAATCAAAAGGTTTGTATTTTTCATACTAATCATTTTCCTTAATATATAGGTTGCATAATTATCAGGTGTAAGTTAAGTTTGATACTATATTGTTGAGATATTAACTATCTTTAGCATTATTTTTATAATTTTCTATGTTTCTTTTCTTCTTTCTGTAATTTGCTCAATAGGTTCTTCTCCTATATAAGAGAACCACTGGGCATCTCATAATGTATCCCATTATTTTCCCTTAACATGGTATCAGAGCAACGGTCCTAGATCGGAGTTCTCGTATCCATCCCTAACCTTAACCCTTCCCTACCCCCAGTGCGCGCACCCGCGCCCTGCGCGTACCCCTGCGCCCCATGCACGCACCCCCCCCCCGCGCCCCTGCGCCCGCCCAGGCCCCATGCGCCCTCCGCAGCAGACCCATACGCCCCCCCCCAGCGCCCCTAGGCCCTTGCGATCTGATTTTCTACCGGAGAGCGCGATTTAGGACCTCTGAGTCACGTTTTCCGGCCCTAGCGAGCAATGAGGATTAACAAGGATGGTTGTATGAGTCTACACGTACAACCAATCCTTCGTATGATTATGTAGACTCGTTTATATCGGTCTACTCCCCAGTTGAATTCCGTTATTTGGCTATTTTATCATCATGTCAGACAGCAAGGGTGATATCTTCTCGTCCGGAACCTTCAAGGGCTCGGCTCCCATCACTAAGATGGATGGGATCAACTATGAGTTGTGGTCCATGCTATTTCTCATCCTCATGTAGTGCAACAACAAGGAACACATCCTGACAGATCCAAAGCCAAAGGATAAAACTGGGGCAAATGCTTCTTGGAAGCAAGATGACTATGTGTGTGTTTGGCTTTGTGGGACTCTTACTACAGAAATAGCCAATGATATTCTAACTCAGCCCACTACCAAGGCAATGTGGGATACTTTGGCATCCACCTATGCACAGACGAAGAATGAAGCCAAGATCCTTCAACTACAGTTTGATATCTACAATACCAAGTAGAATGGCCGCCACCTGCATGTTTACTACTCTTTGCTGCGTGGCATATTTGAAAAGCTTCATAGATGTGTGCCCATTACGACATCTATTGAGCACCAGAAGACGTATAGGAACTCCACGATGGTTGGAGTTTTCATGGTTGGACTTGATATAGAGTATAATACTACATGGACTCATCTTCTTACTGGAGCTACTATTCCCCCTATAGAGGAGGTCTATAGCCGTCTCAGCCGGATCATCATCCCTTCTACAGCCACGGCTTCGTACTCTTCAGCGATGGCCACTTCTCGTGGTCGAGGTGGGGCGATCCAATCCAG
This sequence comes from Ottelia alismoides, assembly GCA_037367405.1. Taxonomy (NCBI): domain Eukaryota; kingdom Viridiplantae; phylum Streptophyta; class Magnoliopsida; order Alismatales; family Hydrocharitaceae; genus Ottelia; species Ottelia alismoides. The sequence continues at coordinate 713,993 of JAZKJV010004342.1, read as the reverse complement.
ATGACACACACCTCAAGGAAGAGGCAGTGGACGCCAACGTGGTCCATGCACCTATTGTCGCAAGCCTAGACATGCAGATGAAACATGCTATCAGAAGCATGGATATCATGTTTCTGGTCGAGCAGCAGAACAGATTGTGTCTTCAGAGGCTTCAGCTCCCCAGGCCAATCCTCGCCTGGATGATATTATCTCTCGTATTCGAGAGATCATAACTCCTACTGCTGACACCACCACTACATATACCGTTGCAGCAGCCAGAGCCTCTTCGAGCTCCTCACGTATCACATATGCCTTTACTGGTAATATGAATGCCAACATGATGGAGTGGATTATGGATTCTGGTGGTCTCACTACTTGTGTGAAGACAGAACGCATCTGAGGTCCTACAGGGCTATACCACCTGACAGATGGGTCGTCATTGCTAATGGCGACCACTTACCCGTTACAGGACAGGGGGAGGTGCATTTGACACCATCCATGCGCCTGAAGAATGTTTTATATGCCCCTACCTTTCAGATGAATTTACTTTCTATTAGTCAGATCACTAAGGATATGCATTGTCGTCTATCTTTGGCCCTTCATCTCGTGTGTTTTCAGGACATACTCACATGCAGGGTAATCGGGTGTGGCCGTGAGCAACAGGGACTCTACAGACTGGTCTAACCTCCTCATGCTAGTGTTTCCAATATACCTACTGGACCTGTCTCTCCTTATCTGTGGCACCTTAGGTTTGGACATCTTCCTCTGCAGAAGCTATGTCAGGTTCTCCCTCAGATTTCTACGAGATCCTCCTTTCAGTGTGAGGCATGTCAACTTGGGAAGCATCACCATTCCTCTTTTCCATCCCGTCAGAGTCGGAGCAGTTCTCAGCTATTTGAGCTCCTTCATTTAGACATTTGGGATTCTAGTCGTGTTCCTGATCACCAAGGGCACCATTTGTATCTTGTAGCTGTCGATTTTTCTAGACTTTTCTGGGTCTTCTTGTTGAAGAATAAGTCTGAGGCTGGATCCGTTATCAAGTATTTTATTAATGAAATAAAGAATATTTTTCTGCCAATGTCAAGTATCTCCGTTATGATAATGCCTTGGAATTTTACACCTTACAGCTTTCTGAGTTACTTAGATCCCATGGCATTGTTCACCAGACATCATGTGTCTACACGTCCCAGCAGAACGGTGTTGTCGAGCGCAAACACTGTCACTTACTTGTTGTGATCAAAACATTGTTGATACAAAGTCGTGCTCCTCATGCTTACTGATTGACATTGTCCTTATTGCTTGTTATTTGGTAAACCGTATGCCCTCGTCCGCATTAGGAGAAATGGTTCCTTTCTCAATTACGTTTCTCGAGAAGGACCTTTTCTCTCTTACACTTCGTGTGTTTTGATCCGTTGCCTTTGTTCATGATGTCTCTCCAGGGCGTGACAAGCTCTCTCCTAGACTGTCAAGTGTGTGTTTGTCGACTACTCTCATGCCCAAAAGGGGTATCGCTGCTTTGATCCACTAAGCCAAAAATATTTTGTTAGCATGACATTACTTTCTTTGAGTCTGTCATGTATTTTTCTCCTACAGGCTACAGGTGACAGACTTGCTACATCTGACTATGATGATGAGATATACATGCCACCACCTCCTACAGTTGGTCATTCACCTTCATCTACTCCTCTTCCACCACCTCCACCACCTCCTCCGTTGGTTCAGTTCTTGCCTCGTGTTTTCCTCGCATGTCTCGCTCTGTTCGCCATGCTCACAAGCCTTGCCCATCATCCAACACGCCTCAGGTATGTAATGAGCATATTGTTTCTATTGATGGCACTATTGAGTTGACTGTACAACAGGATTCTAGACATGAGGAGCAGGTACCCTCTCAAGAGGGAAATTTACAGGCTCCGGACTTGGCAGATGATCTTGGCGTGTCAATTGCTCTGCGAAAGCAAAAACGGGTGTGCTACTTACCCTCTTGCAGTCTAGGTTTCTTTGAGCAGGTTGTCAGAGGATTTCAGGAGATTTACTTTGGCACTATCAGCCGTGCAGATACCACGGACGTATCAGGAGGCTCTCAAAGATAGCCAGTGGAGGTTAGCCATGGAGGAGGAGATGGTTGCGCTACAGTCATGTGGTATGTGGAGCCTTGTTTCTGCTCCTATTGATACATCTATTGTGGGATGCAAATGGATGTTTACTGTGAAACACCGTGCAGATGGAAGTGTGGATCGCTATAAGGCGAGACTTGTGGCGTGAGGGTTCACCAAGACATATGGGGGGGAATATCAGGATACTTTCTCTCCAGTTGTCAGACATTCTACTCTGTGTATTCTCCTTGTTGTTGTTGTGACACGAGATTGGCCCCTTTATCAGCTTGATGTGAAGAATGCATTCCTCTATGGTGATCTGCAGGAGGAGGTCTACATGCAGCAGCCACCTGGGTTTGCTGTTGAGGGGGAGTGTCAAAAGGTTTGCAAGTTGCACAAGGCTATCTACAGCCTCAAGCAGAGTGGAAGAGCACGGTTCCAAAAGCTCTCAGGCTTGATAGAGCAGCAGAGGTTTGTGAGATCAACTGTTGATCACTACTTATTCGTACAGAAGACCCAGAAAGGTACTACAGTCATTCTTGTTTATGTTGATGACATCATTATTATAGGGGATGACGAGCAGGGTATTCAGAGTGCCAAGGACTTCCTAGATCAGCAGTTTGTGACCAAGGACCTTGGACATTTACGTTACTTCCTTGGACTAGAGTTTGCCAGGAACCAACGGGATCTTGTGATGACCCAGAGGAAGTATGTTGTAGATCTTCTTTCAGAGACAAGCATGGCAGATTGCAGACCTGCCACTGCTCCGCTTGACCCAAGCATGAAGTTCTATGATAATGATACTGAGGAGGTCGACAAGAGGAGGTATAGAGAGCTTGTTGGCAAGCTATTGTATGTAACTATTACCAGGCTCGACATATCATTTGCCATGAGCAAAGTGAGACAGTTTATAGAGCAGTCCAGACAGGCACATATGGATGCAGTCCATATAATTCTGAAATACTTGAAGACTTCACTTGGTATTGGACTTCTTTTCAGCAAAGGCACGTCTCTCTCGATTACAGCATGTGCAGATGCAGATTATGCTGGGTGTCCAAAGGATAGAAAGTCTACATCTGACTTTGTTGTGTTCATAGGGAATTCTCTTGTTTCATGGAAGAGTAAGAACCAGACTGTGGTTGCTAAATCAAGTGCTGAATCAGAATACAGGGCCATGATGCAGGCTAGTACAGAGATGATGTGGGTCAGATCCGTTCTTACTGACCTGACTATAGAAGTGCCTCTTCCCATGCATCTCCAATGTGATAATCAAGCTGCTTTCTTCATTGCAAATAACACATCCTTTCATGAGAGGATGAAGCACATATAAGTGGATTGTCACTACACTCGTGACATGATACAAAAGGATATTATCATTACTACGCATGTCAGCTCTGGAGACCAGACAACAGATATACTTATAAAGGCTCTAGCGAGAGGACCTTGTAAATAAGATGTTATTCCAAGCTGAGTCTTATTGATATCTACACTCCAGCTTGAGGGGGAGTGTTGAGATATTAACTATCTTTAGTATTATTTTTATAATTTTCTATGCTTTTTCTTCTTTTTGTAATTTACCCGATAGGTTCTTCTACAATATAAGGGAACCCTTAAACCTCTCATAATGTATCCCATTATTTTCCCTTAACATATGTAACGCGAAAAAAAAGTTTTAGATATGATATCTCCTGGTTTATTAATGGAGAAAATGCCTTTACCAGTGGACTTGCCGAGCTCCTTGGTGAACTTGAGGGTCTGGAGGGCGAGGTCCCTGGTGGGGGAGAGGATGAGAGCCCTGACGCCGGCCTGGGGGAGGTGTTGGCGGAGCCTCTCGAGCATGGGGAGGAGGAAGGCGGCGGTCTTTCCAGAACCGGTGCGGGCCATGGCGACGACGTCGGAACCGGAAAGGATGAGGGGCATGGTCTTGCGCTGGATGGGGGTGGGGACCTTGTAGCCCTTGTGCTTGATGCCTTTGTAAACGGGCAACGAGAAACCCATGGATTCGAAGCCGCCGGACTTGGCCTTCTTCCTCTCCCGCTCCCTCGCCCTCATATCTGCCTTCGAGCTCACGCCCACCGCCGTCTCCTCCCTTATCGCTCTATTGGACATGGCGATGAAGCGAGGCGGGCTACAGCCGTGGAGAGGTATGTGCAAGAGGAGAACGCCTTATTAGGGTTTTAGGTTAATAAAAACATTTCACCAAAGAAGATCGTCTTTAAAAAAATAAGATACATATACACGTACGCTTGTAAAAAAAGAATTGTTACATGTTTACAACATTTTGCCCCTATCTATTGTACAATTACATGGTGATCCCTAATATCCCTACCCCCGACATGTACCCACATCATTGAGATAAATTAGTTTGATCGCTATAAATAATTTCCAACTGAATAAAATGAAATATTTTTTAAAGGATTTTTATGCCGCAAACTCTAGAATTTTATAAATTACCTTCTCGAACTTGTAAACATCTTTATTATCCCCTCGACCCACTAAAGTTGCTAACTCTCACCGTACATACCCAGTGGTTAACTACCATTCATTTGGTTGTTAAAACTAATCGGATTCCGTTAATTTGTTTTGCATAATACATATTTTCTTTATCAAGATTACAAAGAATGTCATCTTTCATTTCTCCCCCATCACCATCCCCACCTCCCTTTCCCCACCTAGCACCGATCTCCACCAACCTCCTCGACCTCTGCCCTCCACCACGCCAGTCGACCCTCAACATCCGCCCAGGCTTCCACTCCAACAAGAGCTGTGAGATGGATACTCCAGTCTTTCGGCCACTTGGGTATGGCTACGCGTGGAAGAAGAAGAAGAAGGCATCCAAGATGTGGGATTTCCAGCTTTGGTTTTGTGAAGATCATGGATGTTGCACAGTAGAAGCGTGAAGGTTGTTGGTTCCTCTTTGCTCGGACCAATCAGGAAAGAGCAAGTCGTGATGTCCTGGTTTGTTGCAAAGTAGAAATGGAGAACAAAATCCGTAGTCGCTAGTAAAGCTTGACGGCTTGGTGCTTTATGCTTCTCCTGCTTGATGGATGCAGATGAAGTGTTGGGATTCAGTAACCTATAGGTTCTTCCTCCCCGGTGGTCTACTACAGGGACCAGACCTCCCCTCTGTCGCATAGACCTCTCCTCCCCACTCTACCTATGCACAGACATCCCTCCTTCCCTCTGCCTACCCCCCCCTGACCTCCTCCCCAAAGACATCCCCTCCTTGCCTCCATCACCGGACCCCTAATCCCGTCGCCACTAGCCCATGTGCCTCCAGCCTTGCCAGTTCTTTGTGATCATCGTCCGCAGCTTCGATCTCTCGAAGAAGGTCCTTCACGGCTTCCCCATAAGCTCGTTGTGCAGATGGTGGTGCTGAAGGAGGCATTCAAGAAGGATATGCCAGTGGAGAAGCATCCCGTAGTGAGGTTGAGGTATAGGTACATGAGGATCAAGAAGAGGGATTTTGATAGTCTAGTTATATATGTGTAGAAGAAGATGATGAATACTTGGGAGGAGAAGAAATGAGAGAGGGAGATGGAATATCCAGCATTAGTTTTTCTTTGATTAGATTAACTCAAAAGTTAAAGTTGACAGTGGGATTTCTAGGGGGTAAGACGATGCACCTTTACGAGATCGAGGGGATGATAACAATGTTACAAGGTTGAGAAGGTAATTTACAAAGATTGTAGGGTTCGTGGGGTAAAAATCTATTTTTTAAATAAAGTAGGTCCCTGAAGTGAATGTGTGGTCATACATGCAAAGATCGTATTCGGATTAATGCGGTCAGGAGGAAAGTTGATATAGCTCCGATAGAGGATAAAATGAGAGAAAACTGTTTAAGATGGTTTGACTGTTTGCAAAGGAGGTCGGTTGATGCACTATTTGGGAGATGCGAGTTTCAAGATCTTGAGCCGGCTAAGAGAGGGAGAGGAATGTGTTGGGATGAAACTATCTGAAGGGATCTTATTTTTTGATCTAGGCTCAAGAATGACTCTAGATAGATCTGAACGGAGGTAAAGAATATATGCAAGTCCCTAAAGGATAATTTAATCTTTTATTATTCTTCTTCTGATCTTTTTTCCCCGTCGTCCACCATTACCCCACTCGTTGGACCCCACCTCCCCTCTCCCGGCTACCGTACAACCTCCCATATCTGATGCAGCTCTAATATGGCTTATATGCTCCTCCTAGTGAGGTCCAAGAGGTCTGTAATGCCCCAAGATTTCAATTCATCATGAGAGTCTCAAAATCGATAAATGAGTACACATTTTCTTAAGCTAAGAATATTGAGTTATTTTAATATTGGTAAAAGGCACCCAACAAACAAAAATATTGTATGGTTGACGAACATCAATCACGAATCGGCTAAGATAACATGCACTCGTTGTAGCACAGGCCTATTCACAATCAACAGAACCAAGTTGATCTTCTCAGCGAAGAGGACTCAGCTTTTTAATTTATAGCATGGGAAGTCCATAGTCAAACACACGGATACAAAGCAACTATTTAACCAAATTCAATGATGATTAACTAATTCATTGATTTCAAGAATCTTGATTAAGCTCTATGCATATACACACAAAGACAAATGCATTTTTTAAATCATTTTATTATGCATTTATTTAATAAGATAAACCATCACGCAATGAAAAAATGAAGACATGTACTACAAAAATACATCCTGATTAAGTAATCAAATACTTATGATTTTGGTTAAATAAATTATTGATAACTCAGTGTCCAGATCCACACCATCCTGTGAATAATTTAGATCAATTTAATATGAAGGCTAAATAGTAAAAATGGAACATCTAAAATCAAATGCGTGAAAGTGTCGTAAAATTTGTGATTTAAATACACTAAATTAAATAGGATTAAAAGAGCTTTCCAACAACACCAAGTTTATTATAATAAGAGGTATATATCACAAGATATTGTTAATACAATGCAGGGGCATAACTGAAAGAAAAATATATTTATTTTTATTACAAACATGTCCAGAAATGACTGAAATGTAAATACACAAAATTGCACGGGTTCATATGCAAATTGCTCAATGGTGGGGACTTATCTATAATTATAGAAAAGTTGGAGGGTATGCCTGCAATATTCCCTCGAGGGCACATAATAAGGATATGCTCATAATCTCGTGCTCAGTCCAGATGTCACCTTCTAGAGGCTCATTTGTGGCTTGGGTACTCCTGAGGCTGCTATCTGAATGCAGCTTCGGTTAACGACGTGGAGAGACGATAACTGCCAGATCTCACCCAAAATGGGAGATCCAACAGTGCATGCAACTTTCTTCCTCATCGCATCTTCTCCGCGGGCGGGGTGTAGAGCATGTGCTCCGGTGAAGTGTCCACTCCTCATCTATACCTCTTATCTCAAAATGAATGTCCTGAGACCTTCTTGAAGCTCCCGCGAAGATCATGTTACTCACAAGGCTTGATTGGAAGTCTTGGATCCCTAGTTCAATGTAGGCTCGTCGAAATAAAAGTTCTTCAAGTTGAGTCCGACCAATTTCCAGTCACTGAGGACCTGCGTGTCTTAAAATGAAGCACACAACAAGGGAAATCTATTGGGATGCTAATGAGATGAAATGAAGGTCTGATTGTCGTGGAGATGAAGCCCTAAATGGTTTCTTATTCATTCAGAACAAGAATACGAGTCGACATGATCACATCGATGGATAAACGATCGATCATACTGAGAATGCACGCAAGGGTCTACGAGGAAATGTGAAGATTTGCAGGTAATCAGAACGTTGATTCGAACATAAAAATCGATAGAATAAAATAATGAGCATGAAAGGAAACTGAGGACAACTACTTACATGGATGTGCAGATGGAATGAAAAGATGAAAGATAGGGGCAAATTAGTATGATTTGAAGCTAGAAAGTTTCATGGATCGTCGCTTAAATTCGATGGTGGGTCGAAGAAGCTTGAGCTAGTACTGATGTGCTGAAGCAAGGCTGATATTTGCCTTGAACCTCACCGGTGTCAAAGCTCTATCGTCGCTCGTTTGTATCAAGATTCTCTATCACAAAAGGAGAGTGAGTGGTCGAGAGGTTATGCACGAAATGGCGGATGCCAGTTACAAAGGTGGAGGAAGGGATTTGAACATGTGGAAGTTAACAACAGGAGGTTGTCGCCCGGTGGTTTCAACCACCTACAGCGGGTGATGGTAGATGGGATGAGGGGAATTAGAGTACACGCGAGGATAAGGGAAGTTAGGGGAGTTTTAGTGTTGCTGAGAGTTGGTTGGTGGATTGGCTAAGATGGCAGGAAAATATGAAGAAGTTGGCGTAAATTGAAGAGATGTGACTCTTAGAGAAAGAGGGTGGGAGGTTGACGAAGGTCAGGGACCGTTGGATCAAGATCCAACAGCCCGCACGTGGACGCGTGCGAGTGGCTCAGATGGCTTGATCAGGACGATCAAGCGGTTGTCAATAAGGCGAAAGGAAACTGAAGAATGACCGTTGATCAAGATGATCAGACGGTCCAGATTGCATGTGGACTGAAGTAAAGAAACAGTCAGATGGAGGAAAAGGATTGGGCCATGTGTTCCAATCAAATACTCATAAAATCAATAAAATAGAAGAAAATTCCAAAACAATTAATCAGAAGAATGATTAGGATAAATTATGAAGATGAAAGTTGTAGATCTCGATGATATATATAACTTTCATGTAGATTTCAAAGAGAAATAATGTCAGTCGTACATTAATAACAATTTACAAGTAATTAAAATAAACAAAACAATTTCTTTTATTTTATTTTCTTGTTTTTTATTTTTACTTTGTATTTTATGTTAAATTAATTATGTATAATATTATTCTAATTTTTATTTGATTTTTAATATTAAGGAAAGACATAAAATAATATCACAATGATATGTTATATAATATAATATAATTAGGTTAATTATTTTACAACACATAAATTAATAATTAAGGTTAGTTGATATTGAATATTGGAGAGTTTCTTAGGAAAGAGAGATAATTATTAGCTCGAGGACGAGCTTAGGAATTAGATTAATTAATGAATTTCTTGACATGTGCATGTGAGTATACAAGGCTTGAATGACCCGGAACACCTGATTTTTGAGAAATCCTACAGCTCTAAGCTGAACTTGTCTTAATCAAAAGGAATTCATCTCCTCTAATTATCAGACTCTCGATGTATACATATATGTAAAAGATATGTCTTAATGTGTTGACTGCATTCACAAGAGTAGAGTCTATATGTCACCTAAAGTTTCAATACCAAAGATTCTCCTAAGGACCTAATACTCAACACTAGGGATTAAACATATTCTTGCTTCATTTCACCCTCTCTTTAGTTTGCCAGACTTCAAAAGGTGTAAATGGATGGCTAGATAATTCAGTGAAATAGGATTGTGCCACTTTTTCACCTCTTCTCATTGGAATAAGATTTCTCTCAAGTGCCAATACTCAACACAATTGTATATTTTTAATGTCAAACAATGTGTTCGTTAAAAAGAGATTGAAACGCATGTACGTGTTTTCCTTGGATTACACCGGAGTGCGTCTTTTTAAAGTATCTAATATACTTGCACCCAGACTTGCAGCACTAACAATGCAGAGTCCTTTTTGAGGTACTAGCCCAACTCATAAAATCCTGATGTTTTGTTCCAAATGGACACTTAAAGTTTGGGAGCGCTCGTCTGATTCGTAAGCTCATATGATGTAAATTTTCAATGCTTTGAGCTTTTCTCTTTCATCATTGTCATCATTTTTTTAATTTTCATTCTGGTTAGTTTCACTACTTTTACCAAGGATTGGGACACACTGATCAACAAATTAATTTAATAATAACATATCCTGACACTCAGGTTTTGATCAAGGGATTAGTATGAGAACCAAGTCTCATACTGGCTAAGATGCCGATACTCAAGTTTCATGGAGCCTTCAATAATTGTATACCATCCTCGAGTATCATAGAATCATGACCAAACCAGCATTACTCCGTCTGACCCAAAATTCGACCTCTTAATAAGTTGTTTTAATGCGTTGTAGCCGACCGAATTGGATCCATAAAAAATCGCTCAATTGAAATCAAACGGTAGATTTTTATTTTACTTGGGTAAGCCCAAGATCGAACTCAGGGATACGAGCTTCTTAAGTAGGAATTTAGACTCTTATTATTTTGATCGAGTGTCGAATTAGAAATCCATAGGTCAATGCACACGAAGACACAAACAACGCAGAAGGAAACATGTATCAAACATTTTTTATTTAATTTCTATCATAATGCTATGTTATAAGTGCAAATATGCCCTACCTAGGTGCACTCGTTGAGCAATTAATATGTAAGCAATTTCAAAATATATTTACGAAGCAATCTGCATTGACAAGTTACATAATAGCATAAAGATCATTGAGCAAGCGAGACTGTAATTAAAATTAATCAACATAATCCAAAGTGTCCAAAATAGAAAGATAGTTATGCCAATAGAAAGCTCATAAAACAAGCTTCGAAATGCAACTGAAAACAACTCAAATGGAGCTCGAATGCTCAATATATTCATAAAAGAAACTAGGGGCATAAATGAAGGATATGGGGAATCCTCAAGCGCATCACGGAAGCGTGGTGATCGAGTGCAGCGGAATTTAAAAAAATTTTAAATCATATGATGAAACCACATGATCACAAGAATGTTTCTTGGATCGTTTCATCTAACCACACAGTATTAGAAATACCTCTCGAAGCGTGGTTGCGATCACTAGATCTCTAAAGCAAGAGATCCTCCTGACTCAAGTCTGATCTACGAAGATGGCACTTGCGGGCGCGATGATGAGACGCGTGCTTCCCGTAATCCTCGATGAAGATCCAAGCCTTGAATCTCCTGATTTCGTCCAACGAAATCCGACGTCTTCTTCTAGAGCAAGAAGTCCTAAAGGATATGGAGATCCACGAGCAATCGGAGCGACAACGCGACAGCGTAGAAGGGATTGCTATTTCCTCAAAATCGCATGGTGGACGGCCACCTTTAGAGAGAGAGAGAAATGATGAGAATGAGAGATGATAGAAGGAGAGAGAGTAGACGTGTACCAAGTTGTCTCTTCAAAGGGCTAGGGTGGCCCTCTTTATATACTAGTTTGGGAGTCCATGGATCACAATTCATGGCATACACAAAATCAGTGGTTGGATTGATATGTGTATTTAATCAACGGCCATGATTATTGTTGTTTAAAAACAACAATTTATTTATATTAAATCAAATATATGTTGTATTATCATTAATATAATCTAATTTAATAAAAATCAATTATCACAAGATAATAAGATAATGATTAAAAAGAAGATAATAATCCATCCTAAAAATATGGGGCGTCACCCATGACCAAGACGCCACCTCATTTTGGTGGTGGATTATCTCCTTTTTATTTTATCTCATTATCTCTTAACAATTATTGCAAAATTATCCACTAAATTAGTTTCAAATTAATCAGTGAATGTTTCAATCATGCCATTGAAAATATGTGAATCATATTCACAACCCAAACTAAATTATAAATTACATTTCCAATTAATTGCTTAATGTGAATCCAATTCACGCTAACAATTAACAAATGTTATTTACAAATCTGATCTCTCTAATATATTATAAATCATATTTATAATATATACACAGATATTATGGATAGCACTATCCACAATCTGCATTTCCTTGATAATTAAATCTCATTAATTATCTTGGATAATCATTCTCACAATATGAATCTTATTCATAGTATACTTGATAATTAAATCTCATTTAATCATCAACATATTATTGCTTGGATACATAATTCATCAAATGAATTATTCTTGAACTCCTTCAAGAATAATGTGCTTTCTCCGCAGATGCTTGGAGATAAGGACATGACGATTGTATTGTTCCACGTATAGTGACTTGGATGTTGAGATCTCATCTCAAATCCAGATCTCAAAGACCTCCCACAGGTGCTTTATTAAATCAAGGCTGCAAATCTAATCTTCTCATTGCATCTGAATCTCATTCAGACCAATGTCCTACACTTGGACCAAGATCAGATTACTTCTCTACTGAGAGGAGCCACTAAAATCCAGACATGTTTCATCACTCCTTCGGAATGGAAGCGTCATTGTTATACAATCGTTTATAATCACATCACCCTCAGGTATTCCCAATACATGTACATCCTGCATACTGGAAGACCTATGATCAACCTGAAGATGTAGATCAATTTTACATTGTCTTCTTCAGGGTTTGATCACGAAGTTTCTCAATCTTGGTCATTGGGAATTGGTATCGATCATATCTTTCCCAAAGCATATATCATACCTTCAAATTCTGGTCATGCTTCCAAAGCATGATGATCATGTACGGAATTTGATCGGTCCCAATACCTCATGAGTGAGCTCATGTCTTCCGGTTCATAAGTGAACATGTATGATCCCTTTGAGAGATCGTATTACTCATATGCCCTTACATGCACATTAGCTCGCCGGTGTATAGACCTTGGTTAGGTCATCAACCTATTAGCCTGCCAAATGTACACACTCAGATATATAGTAACACATCTGTATCTGGTTAGAGGATGTGTGCCTATGCTGTGACAGTATTCAACATAGGACTTAGGTTATCTCGATCTCGTCAAGTCAACCCTTTGACCTAACTAATCTGATACCTTCGAATCACTATTCCCATGTAGAGGACCTGCATTAATAGGTCGGTCAGATATCAGCCTCTGCGAGAAAGGATTGCCATCTCCTACTCAGGCTGGAGATCATCTCTTAATAATCATTTGACGGTGCTTGATGAGTCCTTTATCTAACTCTTTAGATATTCATCCAAACACCAGACTCTATGATTCATTCAATGAATCAACAACTATATGATTATCAAGACGGTCATGGTACATAACCCTAATTGTACAGAGGCACCTTATAGTGCATTCATTCATTTAATTTCAAAAAGGGAGTGAAACAATCAATGACTTTTATTGATAAAACATATTTATTACAGTAACATTTATTGTAAGAATGATTCACCTCAGGTTCACATGGCTAACAATCTCCCACTAGCCCTCACAACCATTCAGGAACAATCCTTATACCCATACTCATTACATGCTGGTCGAAAACCTTCTGTGTCAGAGGTTTGGTAAGAGGATCAGCAACGTTGTCGGCAGAGGCCACCTTGGTGATGATGATATCACCATGCTTTTGAATCTCCCGAATGATGTGGTATTTCCTTTCTACGTGCTTGTCTTTTGATGCCATATGGGTTCCTTTGCCTGGGCAATGGCTCCCGTGTTATCGCAGAGTAATGGGATGGGAATATCAGAGGAAACTACACCAAGCTCCAAGATGAACTTACGCAATCACACCGCCTCCTTTGCAGCATCTGATGCGGCAATGTATTCTGCTTCTGTTGTTGAATCCGTTGTAGTGTCTTGCTTCTTGCTTCTCCAGCTCACAGCACCACCGTTCAATAGGAATACAAACCCTGATGTCGACTTTCGATCATCAATATCCGACTGGAAGTCTGAATATGTATATCCCAAGACTTGCAGATCACCATCTCCATAGACCAAGATGTAATCTTGCATCTGTCTTATATTTGAATATGTTCTTTACTGCATTCCAGTGTTGCTATCCATAGCAGGATTGATAACGACTTACCACTCCCACACATCATGGCGTACATTAAGCTTCCTACAGCTGACGCATACGGGCATCCAGCCATGGCCTTCTTTTACTCAACACTTGAGGAGCCATCCCTTTAGACGGATGGATACCATGTCTTAAGGGGAGGAATCCTTTCTTGGAACTATCCATACGGAATCGTTCAAGAATCTTCTTAATGTATCCATGTTGTGATAATCACAATATCCTCTTTTCTCGATTTCTGAACAACTTCAGGCCTAAGATGTAAGAGGCTTCTCCAAGATCTTTCATCTCGAAAGTATGAGATAGCCAAATCTTTACATTGGTCATCATCCCTTTGTCATTCCCAATGTTAAGGATATCATCTACGTAAAGCACGATGAACACAATGGCGCTCCCACTAAGCTTCTTGTATACACAAGGTTCATCAGGATTCTGCACAAAATCATAACTCTTTATGGTTTCGTTAAATCTGATGTTCCAGCTACGATAAGCTTGTTTGATCCCATATATGGATTTCTTTAGCTTGCATACTTTACCATCCTCAACTATGAAGCCCTGGGGCTGCTCCATATATATATATCCTCCTCGAGGTATCCATTGAGGAAAGCTGTCTTGACGTCCATCTGCCAGATGTCGTAGTCAAGAGATGCAACTATAGCTAGCAGTGTCCTGATGGACTTAAGCATAGCCACATGAGAGGATGTCTCATCGTAGTCGATGCATTCTCTCTCCATGTAGCCCTTGGCTACAAGCCGTGCCTTGAAAGTCTCTACTTTCCCATCAGGTCCCCTTTTTCTTTTGAAGATATATTTACACCCAATGGGTTTTACCCCTTTAGGTGGATCCTCTAGGGTTCATACACCATTCTTATGCATGGAGTCAATTTCTGACTTCATTGCTAGCATCCATCTATCCATGTCATGATCCGCGAGTGCTTCATCAAATGAAGTAGGATCATTGTCAGTCTCACTTGACACATGGAATCCATACCTTTCAAGTGGTGAAACTACCCTCAAACTCCTTCGAAGAGGTACGGGTGTTTCATCTTTATTTATCTCTTCAGTTTCTGGTTCAGTAATCTCAGAATCCTCAGGGGATTCAATGAGTTCCTCTACTTCATTTCTATCTTGACTTTTAAGGAAATCATCCTCCAGAAATTTTACATCTCTAGAGACAAAAACTTTTAGGTCTCAGGGTCATAAAGTTGATAACCAATACCATCTTTAACATACCCAATGAAGTAGCACTCACAAGTGCGAGATTCTAGCTTACATGCATCCACATTCTTCGCATGGACCAAACAACCCCAAACCCTCAAGTGTTTAACACTAGGCTTGTTTCCATACCAAAGCTCGTGAGGAGTCTTGGGTACAGATTTGCTAGGAATCTTATTCAGGATATATACCGCAGTCTCTACTGCATATCCCTAGAAACTAAGAGGTAAACGTGCTTTGCTCATCATTGAACGGACCATGTCCATGATGGTCATGTTGCGTCTTTCAGCAGCACCATTAAGTTGGGGATTCCAGGAAGAGTGAGATTGGAGACAATTCCATTCTCTTTAAGGTATTCCTGAATTCATCTGAGAGGTACTCGCCACCTCGGTCAGATCGAATCCGTTTAATCTTCCTATCGGTTTAGTTCTCAACCAAAGCCTTAAACTCTTTAACTTTTCAAAGGTTTCAGATTTATGACGTAGTAGGAAGATAAACCGTATCGCGAATGGTCATCAATAAATGTCAAATAATATCGATATCCATTTCGAGTCACGGTACTGAAGGGACCACATTCATCAGTATGTACTAGGTCAAGAATACCTTCACATCTTATAACCTTGTTACGGAAAGGCATCATGGTCATTTTACCTCGAACGAAATGTTCACAGGTAGGTAAATATTGAACCTGTAGAAAATCTAAAGGTCCATCCTTTATCAATCTATTGATCCTATCAACAGATAAATGACCAAGCCTTTGATGCCAAATCATATTTGAATGATTTCCATTCTCCCTATCTCTTTTGGGGTTCTTATTAGTGGTAGTAACATTCATGACATGTTCATCAATGCACAATAGAATCCACCAGAAGTCAAAACACCATCCGCAATAAATTTATCATAGTGATTAATGACTAACTTATTACATAATAGGAAGTAATATCCATTTCTAACAAGTTTAGATATAGATATCAAGTTCCTCCTGACTTCAGGCACATAAAGACACTCTTTAAGTACTAAGACTCTACAACTAGATAACGATAGTCGGCAGGTCCCAATGGCGATTGTTGCAACGCTTACATCAGATCCCATCTGGATGACTATCTCCCCTTGCTCCAGATTCCTAGTTTCCTGAAACAACTGCAATGATTTGCATACATGAACAGAAGCACCAGAATCTACAACCCAACTTCCTTCTCGTACAATAAGAAGACTAGTTTCAATGATGAAAGTAGATTTCATACATGCTGGGGCTTTACCTTTGTCAACCGACTTTAGGTATTCTGGGCAGTTACGCCGCCAGTGCCCCGACTTCATGCAGTGGTGACAGACATCGGTCTTCTTTGATGTCATTAGCATGGAAGCACTAGAAGATGAACCAACTCCTTGATTTTTCTTCTTTCTCTTCTTGGGCGGGCCCTTCCGAGAACCTTGCTTCCGACCGAGCTTTCCTTTTACTTGTGCAACCATTGCACTAGCAGAGGGGCTGTCCTTCCTCATTACATCTTCTGTAGACTTTAATGCAGCTAACAGCCCGGCGTTACTGAAATCACCTTTGCTTATGTGATATGACACGACAAAGTTGTTGAAAGACTTCAGGAGCGATAGGAGAATGAAATCAGCCTGTATATCAGAATCCATGTAGGCTCCCAGGGTTTCCAATTCAGAGAGGTACCCAAACACTTTGAGTACATGTTCTCTGACAGAGGTCCCTTCCTACATCTTGCAGCGAATAAGCTCTTTCATCACATTGTAACGTTGTGTGCGGTTTATTTCACCAAACATCTCTTTCAGATTCAGCATGATTTCTTGGCAATGGTTCATTTCCGCATGCTGCTTCTGAAGCACATTGGACAATGAGCCAAGGATATAACATCTTGCTAAGTTATGATATTCATCATATTTCTCATTAAAAGATTTATCTTCTAGAGTCTGAGGGTATGTTGTATTGTTCTTGGATAGCACATATGAGATGCACTCCGCAGATAGGACAAGATCCAAATTTCGGATCCAATCCGAATAATTTGGTCCGGTCAACTGATTGACCTCCAGGAGCCTGCTCAGTGGGTTCTTGGACTTCATTTTGAAATTAAGAATGCACTATATCAGAACATATAATTATATATTCATATTAAAACATTTGATTAAGGCATTTTAAATCAAATTTGTCTTGTTATGTCCACGATGAAAGATTATTCCCTAATCGTCTTTCAAAGTAAGAGATATACTTACCTCTATATCCCAAGCAAGATCTGGGATCTCCTCTCTATCTTTATCATATCCTAATAATATGAGAACTTGTGACTCGAATAAAGAGAAGCGGGAACGCATTCCGCCTTGCAAGTCCAACTTGCATCTCCCAATTCGGTCTTTAACACCCGGGCCCACCACCCCTTAGATGATGTTGACCCATCATTAATTGAACCAACAATCAACATGCTTAATACTCGCTATACGCAATCCAATATCGCCCCAATAATACGAGGACTCGATATTGGGGTCACTACGTATACGGCCTTACTCTTTCGAGAAGCAAAGAACCCGATCCAAATAAATCGTATACAAGATCTATCACTTTGGACAGACATCTCCTGTATACAACATCTGGCGACAGAATTCTTTGCCTTGACGGGAGACCATGGATGTCACTTATGTGATCCTCCACCTCATATTCAAATTATAATTAATTATCGTGAATCATATTCACATAATTAACTCTTCCAAGGGAAATACATATCTATTCATAATAGAGTGCTTTTAATAGGATATAATTAATTTAATCACATTAAATTAATTATCAATCCAATTTTCAATCAACAAACTTGATTATTTCTTGAATAGTAGGTATAATCTCAAAGTACGTATTATTCGAATTTTAATAATTAGAAAAATACACTTTGATTTCTCCGGCATTATCGAGTCCCTACCCGTTGTCATGGCCAGTAACGACGGAAGTGGGATAGACCGCAACCGGTGCAACCCGCTACCCCAATGCTCCCTGAGTAGACACCATATCCACCTCAGGAAAGGGTAATGCCAGATAGATCATTGTGTACTTTGAGATGCTCATCGGTTTTTCAACCGAAATTAAACCATATAATATTCATCAAAACAATTTTGATAATATTATAAGGAGATTTGCTAAACAAATCCCCAATCTTGTTCAAGCAAGTGGGTTTTGCATGTAAAAGTTGTCCTACAACTATTGTAGGATGACACTGCTCCCGCTACCCTTGTTAATTTAGGTAAATTAATGTTCAAATTAATTACCAATGTTCGTTGCATTCGGATAATGAGAGGGAATCAAAAACCACTTTCAATTATATTCAAGTTAATCTCGAGCGGCAATTTTTTTTTACTTGGTGGAAGTCCAAGGTCGAACTCAGGGAGGCATCTGTCTCCTTAGGTGAATTTTTAGCAAAGTCCAGGTGTTCGATTTTCAGAGGGAATATTTTTTTGGTCTTTTTGAATTTTTTATGCAAAACACATGCAAAGATCAGGCCAGTTTTAAGGTTAAATCAAATAAGTGTTCAAATTGAATCCAAAAATTATGAAACTTGGCCAGATGATGAAATATGATGTAATTAAGCTACCCTAAATTTTTTTGGAATTTTCTGACACTAAAATAAATTACTGTGAATTAAACATGAATACATGGTGATTTTGACTAATTTAATTTTAATAAATATCAAATCACAATATTTTTGGGAATAAAAATTATCCTAGATAGATCTAAAGATGAGGAATCCAAGAAAATTATCACACCTTAATTTTGATGTGAAATGAACCTACTAAAAATAAATTGAGAAATTCACCAAATAATTTATTTAGGCCTCGAAATGCATGCAAATGAGATGAAATTTTTATGCCAGGTGAAGCTAATTATCCTAGATATAATGTGATTTTTTGGGAATTTTTGGAGTCACAGAGAAATTAATATTAATTAAAAGGTGAAATTGGGCAAAATATGACAAAAATGGACCAATTAATTAATTAAAAATTCCACTGTTATTACAAAAATGTGCCAAGTGTCACATAAGATAAAGGACAAGTTAAACTACAACATGCAATTTTTGGAATTTAAAAATGATGAAATATGGACACCTAAATATGCATGTAAAGACAGGGGTATAACTGCAATACAGGAATTAAAAATTGCTTAAAATAAAATATGCTGAAGGGACCTTTATGCAATTACCTAGAATGTAGGGGGGTGGAATGCAATTTCTCTCACGAGGGGGCGCTTCGCAGGGACTGATTTGTAATTTCAGAAACCTTCAGGGGCCTCAGTGCAATTTGCCCAGGCCGCACGTGCTCCTCACGTGGGGTACCCTAGGCTCGGTGGACGTCTGCGGCTCGGGACGAGGCTCGGGTGCTCTGGAGGTTCGGCTGGAGGCGCGGATAAGCTTCGGGGATCCGAGCCTAGAGGTCGGGGAAGAGGCTTGGATAGAACGTCGTAGCGTGATTTGGACCGTTGGATCAAGGGCGATCCAACGGCTGATGGCTGAAGACGTGTGGCAAAGATGAGTCCGTCGGATCGCAAGTGATCCAACGGCGACGGTTGGTTCCTGAGGCGAAGGTGTGGTCGAACAGTGCCCGTTGGATCTAGATTGATCCAACGGCACCTGGAGTGCGATGAAGCGGTGACATGGCTGATCAACAACCGTTAGATCGAGGAGGATCCAACGGCCTTGGACTGCTCTGGATGATGGCGACGTGGCGTGATCCTGACCGTTTGATCAATATGATCGAACGGTGGCTGAACGTCTTCCCCAACGGCCCTCCGCCTCCTGCGGAGGAGAAGGCGGGGCTCCGACGAAGCTGAGCTTGCTCCGCCCAGTCCTCGAGGCATCGATGAAGCTCGCGGGGGACTGTAACGTAGCCGGGAAGATGCGGGGCGAAGTGGCGAAGCCTCCGGTGGCCTCAAGAGTGGAGGAGGAGCGCTGGAGCTCGATGACAATGGAGCTCGAAGGGAGATCCGATGAGGTTCCGGCCGATCAAGAAGATATCACCTGCATGGGTTAGATCTATAGCCGAAGCACGCGGAATGTCTGTGGAGTTGTGCTGAGTGAGATGAGAGGCCTATGGCGGAGTGAGGGTGGTCCGGTGATCGGGCTCCGCCCGGTTGGCGGAGCTGGCGTCGAGCGAAGATGGGGTACGGTGTTTGAGCAAAATAAGGGGAGCGCGAAGATCGGAGCTCCATCACAGAGCTCGGAGAGATGATGGTGGAGAGAGAAGATGGTGGTGGAGAGCGAATTAAATCAGAGAAATCAACGGGAAAATAAAGAGAAGATCAGAGGAGGATGGAGGATGCTACCTGGGGAATGGAGCTCAGGTTTGAGCTCCAGGTCGTCGCTCGAAGGTCGGTAGATGTCCTGAGCTCACGCAGCTTCGCGGAGGAGGCTGCAGCACGGCGGAGGCGGCCGTGGATCTCGCCGGAGAAAACGCATGCCGTCGCTCGAAGATACGGTCAATTGATGTCACCAATCGATTGCTCTGAGCTCAAGGGTTCCTCACGTAATGGCAGATGGGCGTGACAGTGGCTGAAAGGCGATGATTTATAGGGTGAAGTTGATGGCAGGAGTCGCTGGAAGGTGGAGTTCGTGGAAGATGTGGCACGACTCTGGTGGGAGTTGTGGTGAGTGAGGGAGCTGGCGAGGATGAGGGAAGAGTGGCCTCCATCGTGGCGGTGTTGGCGATCGAAGAGGGTGGCTGGAGTGGGGCCAAGAATAGAAAGGGGGCGACGGGTCGGCGCAGCAGAGATCGTGGGAGAGAGGGCGATCGGAGGTAGAAGACAAGGTCCTGGCTGTTGGATCTTGTGATCCAACGGCCGGAAGCGCGACGCTAAGAAGCGGCTTAGATTAGATCAAGGCGAGGCGATCTAAGGGTGTAATTGCGCCACGTGGCGCGTCGAAGGCGAGGCACCAGCGGACGGATGGGATTAGACTAGGGCTTCGATCGGAGGGTTGGGATCATAACGCCAGTGGACGGTGTAGATCGAAGAGCTAAAGGCGAGATCTGATGGCGCAAATGCCGCCACGTGGCGTGAAGAGATTAAGGCGGAAGTGAATGGCGGTGATGAAGCCCTGGGAGAGATCTGACGGTTGAGAGTAATGGCGTACGTGGAGAGAGCTAGGCCGTTGGATCGGGATGAAGATCAATGGATGTAGGCGCGGGCGGCTAAGGCAAGGGGAGCGGGCCGCGTGGCGCAATCAGAGAGTGCCACGTGGCCAGCTGTGAGTGGCTGTGAGAAAAAACGAGTTTAGAGAGAGAAGGAGGCCGAATTTGGAAAAACTCAAAACATGAAAGTTGCAGATGTCGATGAGATCTACAAGTTTCATGTTGACCAAAGACGGAGATGAGGTCAAATATGATACAAAAATATAGGAATACAAATATACGCATATATAGTATACATAGAGGCCCAAAAACCCAACTTCTTCCTACGAGCTCCAAATTGGATGAAATTAGTCTCATTTTAAAGGTCTTTGAATGTGTGTTATTCTGAAAGTGAGTAGACCTATTTTGGAGTTGTATGAGGGAGTTATGGGCCTTCTAAGATCCAGAGGTTTTAGGGCTTTATTGGGTGCTTCTACAAAGGAGATCTCTGAACTTCTTCCTTATATTATTAACTAAAGGTGTATATTATAAGGAAGGTGTTATTTTAATAGGTGGATATTTTACAAGTGATCTTGGCTTCTTATTTAATGCAAATGGAGTGCTAAAATGCATAAATTATGCTTGCATGTATGAATGCTAATTGTGCAAGATAAAGGGAAATATGTTGTATTTACTCGGGAACAAGCCTCTATTTTCAACTTTTAGAGTGATGAATCACAGATTCATCATAGGATAAACTAGAGTTTTGCATGAAAAATAGTGTTTGTTGATGTTCTCATATCAACCAATTATGATCAAGATCAACTATCTTATCATCTTGGTTAGTGAAGTGTTATTCAATGAAATAATTATCTTTTTAAATATTTCACAAATACTTATCAATAATCATTTCAGAAAATTAACAATTAATTTTCATCAATTTATTTGAATGACTATCACAAGGTTCATGATAAAGTTTGTCAATTTCCAACAGTGAACCCTACTCACTAAAATCAACTTATCTTGATCAATTTAAATCCAAATTTCACAAAATCAGTTTCCTAAGATTGCTAATTTGATTATGACAAAATTCAAGTGATATTTCATGCATTTCTAGGTGCATCAAAACAGTAACTAACTCATTAATCATGTTCAGATTTGCAGTTCCCGCAACAGTGAATACATGTTTATTCAAAGGGCCATATCTTGAGCAAATGGAACCCAAATTACATAAACTTGGATCCTATGATTTCCTTATTTAATGGGGAACAAAAACAATTGAATATTTCGTGTTCAAACAATTTAAACAGTGCCGAAAAAAATCAATTAATCAGAGGTGCGAAAATTAAAATGCGATAAAACTTTCGCAACCCTTTCAAACCCAAGTCGTCCAAGATTTACGGATCGTATCCAAAACCTTTTCCGACCTAAGGCTCTGATACCACTTGAAGGATATGAGGAATCCTCAAGCGCTTCACGGAAACGTGGTGATCGCATCTCATGCGATCAAGGCGACTAGTCGCACTAGTCGCTAGGTGCAGCAGAATTTAAAAAAATTTAAATCATACGATGAAACAACATGATCACAATAATGTTTCTTAGATCGTTTCATCTAACCACAAAGTCTTAGAAATACCTCTCGAAGAATGGTTGCGATCACTAGATCTCTAAAGCAAGAGATCCTCCTGACTCAAGTCCAATCTACGAAGATGGCACTTGCGGGCGCGATGATGAGACGCGTGCTTCCCGCAATCCTCGATGAAGATCTAAGCCTTGAATCTCCTGATTTCATCCAATGAAATCCGATGTCTCCTTCTAGAGCAAGAAGCCCTAAAGGAGATGGAGATCCACAAGCAATCAGAGCGACAAGACGAAGACATAGAAGCGATTGCTATTTCCTCAAAATCACAAGATGGACGGCCACCTTTAGAGAGAGAGAGATGGCGAGAATGAGAGATGAGAGAAAGAGAGAGAGTAGACGTGTACCAAGTTGTCTCTTCAAAGGGCTAGGGTTGCCATCTTTATATACTAGTTTGAGAGTCCATGGATCACAATCCATGGCATACACAAAATCAATGGTTGGATTGATATGTGTATTTAATCAACAGCCATGATCATTGTTGTTTAAAAACAACAATTTATTTATATTAAATCAAATATATGTTGTATTATCATCAACATAATCTAATTTAATAAAAATCAATTATCACAAGATAATAAGATAATAATTAAAAAGAAGATAATAATCCACCCTAAAAATATGGGGTATCACCAATAATCAAGTCATGGGTGACGCCACCTCATTTTGGTGGTGGATTATCTCCTTTTTATTTTATCTCATTATCTCTTAATAATTATTGCAAAATTATATACTAAATTAATTCCAAATTAATTAGTAAATATTTCAATCATGCAATTGAAAATATGTGAATCATATTCACAACCCAAACTAAATAGTAAATTACATTTCCGATTAATTGCTTACTGTGAATCCAATTCACATTAACAATTAACAAATGTTATTTACAAAGCTGCTCTCTCTCTAATATATTTTAAATCATATTTATAATATATACACATATATTATGGATAACACTATCCACAATCTGTATTTTCTTGATAATTAAATCTCATTTAATTATCTTGGATAATCATTCTCACAATATGAATCTTATTCATATTATACCAATATAATATCCATCAAAACCATTTTGATAATATTATAAGGAGATTTATTAAACAAATCCCCAATCCTGTTCAAGCAAGAGGGTTATGCATGTAAAAGTTGTCCTACAACTATTCTAGGATAAACTAGAGTTTTGCATGAAAAGCAATGTTTGTTGATGTTTTCATATCAACCAATTATGATCAAGATCAACTATCTTATCATCTTGGTTAGTGAAGTATTATTCAATGAAATAATTATCTCTTTAAATATTTCACAAATACTTATCAATAATCATTTCAGAAAATTAACAATTCATTTTCATCAGTTTATTTGAATGACTATCACAAGGTTCATGATAAAGTTTGTCAATTTCCAATAGTGACTCCTACTCACTAAAATCAACTTATCTTGATCAATTTAAATCCAAAATTTGTAAAATTAGTTTCCTAAGATTGCTAATTTGATTTATGACAAAATTCGAGTGATATTTCATGCATTTCTAGGTGCATCAAAATAGTAATTAACTCGTTAATCATGTTCAGATTTGCAGTTCCCACAACAGTGAATACATGTTTATTGAAAGGGCCATATCTCGAGCAAATGGAATCCAAATTACATAAACTCAGATCCTATGGTTTCCTTATTTAATGGGGAACAAAAAACATTGAATATTTCGTGTTCAAACACTTTAAACAGTGCTGAAAAAAATCAATTAATCAGAGGTGCGAAAATTGAAATGCGATAAAACTTTCACAACCCTTTCAAACCCAAGTCGTCCTAGGTTTACGGATCGTATCCAAAACCTTTTCCGATCTAAAGCTCTGATACCACTTGAAGGATATGGGGAATTCTCAAGCGCATCATGGAAGCGTGGTGATCGCATCTCATGCGATCAAGGTGACTAGTCGCACTAGTCGCCAGGTGCAGCAGAATTTAAAAAAATTTAAATCATATGATGAAACAACATGAGCACAACAATGTTTCTTAGATCGTTTCATCTAACACAAAGTATTAAAAATACCTCTCGAAGCGTGGTTGCGATCACTAGATCTCTAAAGCAAGAGATCCTCCTGACTCAAGCCCGATCTACGAAGATGGCACTTACGGGCGCGAAGATGAGACGCGTGCTTCCCGCAATCCTCGATGAAGATCCAAACCTTGAATCTCCTGATTTCATACAACGAAATCCGATGTCTCCTTCTAGAGCAAGAAGCCCTAAAGGAGATGGAGATCCACGAGCAATTAGAGTGACAAGGCGACGGCGTAGAAGCGATTGCTATTTCCTCAAAATCACAAGATGGACGGCCACCTTTAGAGAGAGAGATGGCGAGAATGAGAGATGAGAGAAAGAGAGAGAGAGTAGACGTGTACCAAGTTGTCTCTTCAAAGGGCTAGGGTTGCCCTCTTTATATACTAGTTTGAGAGTCCATGGATCACAATCCATGGCATACACAAAATCAATGGTTGGATTGATATGTGTATTTAATCAACGGCCATGATCATTGTTATTTAAAAACAACAATTTATTTATATTAAATCAAATATATATTGTATTATCATCAACATAATCTAATTTAATAAAAATCAATTATCACAAGATAATAAGATAATAATTAAAAAGAAGATAATAATCCACCCTAAAAGTATGGGGTGTCACCCATGACCAAGTCATGGGTGACACCACCTCATTTTGGTAGTGGATTATCTCCTTTTTATTTTATCTCATTATCTCTTAAAAATTATTGCAAAATTATATACTAAATTAATTCCAAATTAATTAGTGAATATTTCAATCATGCCATTGAAAATATGTGAATCATATTCACAACCCAAACTAAATAGTAAATTACATTTCTGATTTAATTACTTACTGTGAATCCAATTCACATTAACAATTAACAAATATTAATTACAAAGCTGCTCTCTCTCTAATATATTTTAAATCATATTTATAATATATACACATATATTATGGATAGCACTATCCACAATCTGTATTTTCTTGATAATTAAATCTCATATAATTATCTTGGATAATCATTCTCACAATATGAATCTTATTCATATTATACTTGATAATTAAATCTCATTTAATCATCAACATCTTGTTGCTTGGATACATAATTCATCAAATGAATTATTATTGAACTCCTTCAAGAATAATGTGCTTTCTCCGCAGATGCTTAGAGATAAGGACAAGGCGATTGTATTGTTCCACGTATAGTGACTTGGATGTTGAGATCTCATCTCAAATCCAGATCTCACGGACCTCCCACAGTTGCTTGATTAAATCAAGGGCGCAAATCTAATCTTCTCATTGCACCTAGATCTCATTCAGATCAATGTCCTACACTTGGACCAAGATCAGATTGCTTCTCTACTGAGAGGAGCCACTAAAATCCAGAACTGTTTCATCACTCCTTCGGAATGGAAGCATCATGGTTATACAATCGTTTATGATCACATCACCCTCTGGTATTCCCAATACATGCACATCCTGCATACTGGAAGACCTATGATCAACCTGAAGATGTAGATCAATTTTACAATGTCTTCTTCAGGGTTTGATCACCAAGTTTCTCAATCTTGGTCATTGGGAATTGTTATCAATCATATGCTTTCCTAAATCATATATCATACCTTCAAATTCTTGTCATGCTTCCAAAGCACGACAACCATGCATGGAATTTGATCGGTCCCAATACCTCATGAGTGAGCTCATGTCTTCCGGTTCACAAGTGAACCTATATGATCCCTTTGAGAGATCATATTACTCATATGCCCTTACATGCACACCAGCTCACCGGTGTATAGACCTTGGTTAGGTCATCAACCTATTGGTCTGCCAAATGTACACACTCAGACATATAGTGACACATCTGTCTCTGGTTAGAGGATGTGTGCCTATGCTGTGACAGTATTCAACATAGGACTTAGGTTATCTCGATCTCATCAAGTCAACCCTTTGACCTAACTAATCTGACACCTCCGAATCACTATTCCCATGCAGAGGACCTGCATCAAGAGGTCGGTCAGATATCAGCCTCTGTGAGAAGGGATTGACATCTCCTACTCAGACTGGAGATCATCTCTTAATAATCATTTGACGGTGCTTGATGAGTCCTCTATCTAACTCTTTAGATATTCATCCAAACACCATCCTCTATGATTCATTCAATGAATCAATAGCTATATGATTATCAAGACGCCATGGTACATAACCCTAATTGTAGAGAGGGACCTTATAATGCATTCATTCATTTAATTCTAGTAAGGGAGTGAAACAATCAATAACTTTTATTGATAAAATATATTTATTACAATAATTTTTTTGTAAGAATGGTTCGCTTCGGGCTCACATGGCTAATAATAAATGTAAGAAAAATATGAAAATAAATAGCAAACAAGTCCCTGGAAGGGCTAAAATGTAAATAAAAAAAGTCGTGAGGCCTTCCCCATAAATTACCCACATGTACGGGGGTATAATTGCAATTATTAGAAGTCTCTGGGTTTCCCTATAAATTTCCCAAGCCCTTACATGCCTGAACACATGAGGTCCGGGCCGGCAACGTGTAGGCTCAGAGGAAGTCTCAGAGTAGGCTCAGGGGTTACGTCAAACTTGGAGCGAGGCTCGGAATGCTCGGATGTGACTCGGGGGTTGCGTCAGACTTGGAGCGAGGCACGGAAGGCTCGGATGTGGCTCGGGGGTCCTGAGCCTAGAGGTCTGGTGTTGCCTCCCATCGCTGACACATGGCTGAGTATGAACCGCCCGATCATCGAGATTGGACGGTGGTTGTACGAAGATGGGGGAGACGGCGTGTCTATCCGAGGACCGTCTGATCTTGCCAATTGGACAGTGTCTGTACTTCAAGTTCTTCATCTCCGTCGCCTCCTGCGGTGAAGTTGGTTGTGCTCCGGTGAAGACATGATGGCTCCGCCACTCCGCTGTAGACATGACAAAGCTCCGTGGAGGTCTCTGGATATACTGAAGCGATCGTCGAAGTGAGGCTGATAAGCGGGACCACCTGGAAGCGGCTGATGTTGAACCATGGTAGGAGACGAAGCTTGAGAAGAGTCCTCCGATGAAGCTCCTGCCATTGATGAATGAACCTACAGTGTTAGTCCAAATAGCCGAAGCACAGTGCTCATGCAGAGTGAAGCGAGATGAGGGCCGTATGGGGTCGAAGAAACGGGTGGCCTGATCACCTTCTCTGACGAATCTTGGAGAAGAGGGAGGCAGAGTGGTATGAGGTCGCGGAAGAGAGAAGAGGTGATCTAAGGGCCGCGTAAAGACGGTGGTGGATAGATGAGGCTCTGGTGATGGTCAGTGATCAGTGATAGAGCGAGTATCAGCCTAATAACATCCGAGAAATTAAAGAAAAAAATACAAAGAAGGATTGGAAGGCTTACCTGGAGCGATGGCGGACGTAGAACCTATGCTTGAGGTCCTATCTGAACCTCGGGTCTTCGCTGGACCCCCGCGGCGACTGGGGGCAGCTCGATGGTGGCGGAGCATCGCAGACCTGGCCTACCATGGCCAGGGGTTGACACCGGAGGCGCCGCTGTCGTCACGCCATCAATCTGACCTCCCTCTGTCACAAAGAGGTGGAGTGGTGCTGAGAGGAGCCTCACCTACAAGTGGACCGCGAAGAATGGCGGTGACGAGGGGTTATTTGAAGGGGAAAACAGGTGGTGGCTGTCGTGGTTTGAGGGGTTGATTCGGAGCAAGGTTGAGGGGATCATGGAGCGAGTGGTTTCTCGCGAGGAAGGAGGACCGAGTTACGTTGTGGGGCAGTCGGAGAGTGGTTAGGGTGGATGAGGAGGCGGTGAAAATGGAAAGGGGGAAGTGTGTGCATGAGGTGGGAAACGTGGGTGAGAGGGGGGTTCAGAGGAAGAAGATGGAGTCGTGACCGTTGGATCTTATGATCCAACGATCAGGAGAAGGGTGCGCCGATGTGGTTCAGATTAGATTGATGAAGGACATCATCGATGGCTAAGAGAGCTCCACGTGGTGAGCTGGTAGGCGGGCGGGAATAGATGGATGAGATGCGATCTGAGGGTGGATCGAAGGGTGGATAACACGACGCATACGTGCGGTTGAGATGGAGAGTTTGGAGGAGATCGAACGGCTACGAACAAGACACGTGGCGAGAGGATAAGCGGGCAGAAGTGAACGATCAAGATATGATCTGGAGTAGATCGTAGGGCGGTGATCAGAGGTGGGAACGTGCGGTCTTGATTGAGGTGCTATAGAGCGATCGGGCGGTTATGGAAGGTGAAACGTGTCGGGATGAGAAGAAGGTGGAGGTGAGCATCCGTGATGCAATCTGGAGAAGCATCGGAGGGCTGAAAATGAAATGGGATATAGCGGTGGGGATTTGATGATTTGGAGAGGATCAGACGACGTTGGAGGCGACATGTGGCAAGATGGGGGAGAGGCGCTGATGGGCGGCCGAGACGCGATGTGGGCTTTGACCCGATGGTGGAAATCGAAAGCTGGAATGAACGACTGGGATGGAAGCACATGAAGGTGATCGAACGGTGGAAATTGCTGGATCGTGGCGCGAAAAGAAACGGGTTACGTGGCGCAACCAGAAAGCTCCACGTGGCCCAATCAGGTTATTCAGATAAAGAATGTGAAAAAGGAGGGAGAAGGAGGCCGAATTTGAAAAAAAAACTCAAAACACGAAAGTTGTATATCTCGATGAGATCTACAAGTTTCATGGTGATCAAAAACGTAAACGAGGTCAAACAAAGGGAGAAATATTTTTGCGAGCGTTTTAAGGGTATAAAAGCATTACGATTTTTGCTTTTGTTTTTTTTTTGTATTTTTAATTTAATTTAAGGCTCAGATATATACAATGATTTATCTAGTTTTTACTGACACTTAGTCTAAGCTAGGGGTTAATATAAATGAATTAAAATAGTGAAACTGAGTTTCATCACCCCCCATACTTAAACTATGCTCGTCCCCGGGCATCTCAAAAATGACGAGTTGTATTAACCCAGCCTTAATCAAGAGATATCAATTTCTCTAGTTCTCCAGACTTTCTCTTGTATACATATAAGCTAAGGATATGACATTAAGTGTTGACGACAATCACGAGAGTAGAGTCACAACATCACCCAAGGTCCCAGTCCAAGAAATTCTCCTAAGGACCCAATCCTCAACACTAGGGAATAAATCAAATATTGCGCTCAATCCACCATCTCTTTAGTTGTCAGACTTAGAAGTATAGGTGACATGCCAGTTAATGGAGGGTTTAGGATTGTGTCATTTCTTCTCTCCCTCTCATTGGAACAAGGATCCTCTCGAGTGCCTTATTACTCAATGCATATTTTTGATGTTGATTAATGCATCCATCAAAGGAAGTTGGAGTCTCCTGCACTTGTTTTCCTAGGAGTACACCGAGGTGTGCCTTTTTTGAGTACCTATCGTACCATCTACACCCAGACTTGTAGCATTTACGATGCATAGCCCTTTTTTGGTGCAAGCCCGACTCCTTATCCTAACAGCGATGGTCCAAGTGGACACTTTGAAATGGTTGGAAGCGCTCACCTTTGGTGGAAACTCTTTTGATAATTGACTTTGTGGAATGTGAGCTTTTCTTTCAACATTGATATTTCTTTGCTTTATTCTTGGCTAGTGTTGGACATGCGACCCCACGGCGAGCCATTATGCAATAAATGTTATGCACATATCATTCCTTGATCTGAAATGAAGAATAAATAACTTGCATAATAGGTCCCTCTGTACAATTAGGGTTATGTACCATGGCCATCTTAATGATCATATAGCTGTTGATTCATTAAATGAATCATAAAGGCTGGTGTTTGGATGAATATCTAAAGAGTTAGATAGAGGACTCATCAAGCACCGTCAAATGATTATTAAGAGATAATCTCCAGCCTGAGCAGGAGATGGCAATCTTTTCTCACATAGGATGATATCTGACCGACCTCTTGATGCAAGTCCTCTGCATGGAAATAGTGATTCGAAGGTGTCATATTAGTTAGGTCAAAGGGTTGACTTAGCGAGATCGAGATAACCTAAGTCCTATGTTGAATACTGTCACAACATAGGCACACATCCTCTGACCAGAGACAGATGTGTTACTATATGTCTGAGTATGTACATTAGGCAGACTAGTAGGTTGATGACCTAACCAAGGTCTATACACCGGCGAGCTGGTGTGCATGTAAGGACATATGAGTAATACGATCTCTCAAAAGGGATCATATAGGTTCACTTATGACCGGAAGACATGAGCTCACTCATGAGGTATTGGGATCGATCAAATTCCATACATGGTCGTCGTGCATTGGAAGCATGACAATAATTTGAAGGTATGATATATGCTTTGGGAAAGCATATGATCGATACCGATTCCTAATGACCACGATTGAGAAACTTGGTGATCAAACCCTGAAAAAGACAGTGTAAAATTGATCTTCATCTTCAGGTTGATCATTGGTCTTCCAGTATGCAGGATGTGCAGGTATTGGGAATACCTGAGGGTGATGTGATCATAAACAATTGTATTACCACGATGCTTCCAGTCCGAGTGAGTGATGAAACAAGTCTGGATTTTAGTGACTCCTCTCAGTAGAGAAGTAACTTGATCTTAGTCCAAGTGTTGGACATTGATCTGAATGTGATTCAGATGCAATGAGAAGATTAAGTATACGGACTTGATTTAATCAAGCATTTGTGGGAGGTCCGTTAGATCTAGATTTGAGGTAAGATCTCAGCATCCAAGTCACTATATGTGGAACAATACAATCACCTTGTCCTTATCTCCAAGTATATGCGGAGAAAGCACATTATTCTTGAAGGAGTTCAGGAATAATTCCTATGATGAATTTTGTATCCAAGCAAGAAGGTCTTGATGATTAAATGAGATTTAATTATCAAGTATAATATGAATAAGATTCATATTGTGAGAATGATTGTCCAAGATAATTAAATGAGATTTAATTATCAAGGAAAAGCAGATCGTGGATAGTGCTATCCATAATATCTGTGTATACTATAATTGTGATTTATAATATATAACAGAGAGAGAGAGAGAAATTTTGTAAATAGCATTTGTTAATTATTAATGTGGATTAGATTCATATTAATTAATTGGAAATGTAATTTTAGTTTGGGTTGCGAATATGATTCACATATTTTTTTCAACGGCATGATTGAAATATTCACAAATTAATTTGGAATTAATTTGGTGGATATTATTGCAATAAAAGTTATTGTAATTTATTAAGAAATAACATGATAAAATAAAAAAGGAGACAAATCACCACCAAAAGGAGTGGTATCACCATGACTTAGTCATCGGTGATGCCCCCTATTTTTTAGGGATGATTTG
The DNA here is from genome assembly GCA_037367405.1 of Ottelia alismoides. Classification (NCBI taxonomy): domain Eukaryota; kingdom Viridiplantae; phylum Streptophyta; class Magnoliopsida; order Alismatales; family Hydrocharitaceae; genus Ottelia; species Ottelia alismoides. The sequence goes on along the minus strand of JAZKJV010004342.1, from coordinate 681,906 downwards.
TTGTCTCCCTTTTTGTTATCTTGTTATCTCTTAATAATTAATTTATGCTAAAATTAAATTGTGTTGATAATAATACAACATATATTTAATTTGATATAAATTAATGTTGTTGGTTTTTAACCAACAACAATCATGGTTGTTGATTGATACATGGATCAACCTAGCCGTTGGATCTATGTATGCCATGGATTGAGATCCATTGGATCCCAAACTAATATATAAGGAGGGCAACCCTAGCCCTTGAGAGATACATCAACACAACACAAGAGTACACATTTACTCTCTCTCTCTCTCTCATTCTCGCCATCTCTCTCTCTCTAAGGTGGTTGTCCACCTTGTGTATTGAGAAAGACCTTCTCGCCTTCGCCTTCGACTACTCGAGGATCTTCATCTTCTTTTGGGCTGCTTGCTCTAGAGGAAGATGACGGATTTCGTTGGACGAAATCAGGGGATTCAAGGCTTGGATCTTCGTCTAGGATTGTGGGAGTCACGCGCATCATCGTGCCCGCAAGTGCTGTCTTCGTGGATCGGACTTGAGACATGAGGATCTCTTGCTTTAGAGATCTCGTGATCGCAACCACGTTTCGAGAGGTATTTCTAATACTTTGTGGTTTGATGAAACGATCCAAGAAACGTTCTTGTGATCATGCGGTTTCATCATGTGTTTTAAAATTTTTAAATTCCGCTGTACATTGCGACGAGTGCGACTAGTCGCCCCGATCACATAAGATGCGTTCGTCACACTTCCGTGATGCGCTTGAGGATTCTCAATATCCTTCAAGTGACATCAGAGCCTTAGGTCGAAAAAGGTTTTGGATATGATCCATGAACCTAGGACGACTTGGGTTTGAAAGGGTCGCGAAAGTTTTTATCGCATTTGAATTTTCGCACCTCTATCTAATTGGTCTTTTCGGTACTGTTTAAATTGTTTAAACACGAAATATTCAATTGTATTTTGTTCTCCATTAAATAAGTAAACCATAGGATCTGAGTTTACTAAATTTGTATTTAATTTGCTCAAGATATGGCCTTTTGAATAAGCATATATTCACTGTTGCGGGAACAACAAATCTGAATGTGATTAATTTATTAATTACAGTTTTGATGCGCCTTGAAATACGTAAAATATCACTTAGGTTCTGTTGTAAATCAAGTTGACAATTTTAGGAAACTGATTCTGCAAATTTTGGATTTAAATTGATCAAGATAAGTTAATTTTAGTGATTAAGGGTCACTGCTGGAAATTGACAAACTTGATCATGAACCTTGTGATAGTCATTCAATTATATTGATGAAAATCAATTGTTAATTTTTTGAAATTGGTTATTGATAAGTATTTGTGAAATATTTAGAGATGATAATCAATTCCTTGAATGACATCCCACTAACCATAATGATAAGATAGTTGATCTTGATCATTGGTTAATATGAAATCATCAACAAACATTGTTTGCATACAAAACCCTATGTCATCCTACAATAGTTGTAGGACAACTTTTACATGCAAAACCCTCTTGATTGAATATGATTGGGGATTTGTTTAGCAAATCTCCTTATAATATAATCAAAATTATTTTGATGTATATTATATGGTATAATTTCGATTGAAAGACCGATGAGCATCTCAAAGTACATGATGATCTATCTGGCATTACCCTTTCCTGAGGTGGATATGGTGTCTAGTCGGAGAGCATTGGGGTAGCAGGTTGCAACGTATGTGGTCCATCCCACTCTTGTCGGTACTGGCCATGACAACGGGTATGGACTCGATAATGCCGGAGAAATCAAAGTGTATTTTTGTAGTTATTAAAATTCGAAATAATATGTACTTTGAGATTATACCGACTATTCAAGTAAAATTCAAAGTTTGTTGATTGAAAATTGGATTGATAATTAATTTAATGTAATTAAATTAATTATATCCTATTAAAACACTCTATTATGAATAGATGTGTATTTGCCTTGGAAGAATTAATTATGTGAATATGATTCACAATAATTAATTATTTCGATTTGAAGAAGATGTGAAGGATCACATAAGTGACATCCATGGTCTCCCGTCAAGGCAAAGAATTTCGTCGCCAAAAGTTGTATATAGGAGATGCTTGTCTGAAGTGACATATCCTATATACAATTATTTGGATCGGGTTCTTTGCTTCTCGAAAGAGTAAGGCCGTATACGTAGTGACCCCAATATCGGGCCCTCATATTATTAGGGCAATATTGGATTGCGTATAGCGAGTATTAAGCCATTGACGGTTGGTTCAATTAATGACGGGTCAACATCACCTTAGGGGTGATGGACCCGGGTATTAAAGATCGAATTGGGAGATGCAAGTTGGACTTGTAAGGTGGAATGTGTTCCCGCTTCTCTTTATTCGAGTCACATGTTCTCATATTATTGGGATGTGATAAGGATAGAGAGGAGATCCCATATCTTGCTAGAGATATAATGGTAAGAATATCTCTTACATTGAAAGTGATCAAGGGAATGAATTTTCATTGTTGACAAGGCAAGACAACTTTGATATAAAAAATCCTAAATCAAAGTAAAATGTGTATATATAATATATATACCCTTATGTTATGCAAATTTCTTATTTCAGATAATCCTTCATTAAACCCACTCAATATACTCAATAATAACCAGTAAAATATCATGGATTGGACTCATGATCCAGATATTATACTTGCAATTGGACACATAATGTATGTGGTTGCAATGTGCAAGTTTCCTCAACATAATGAGGAATGACAATTAAATAAGACAATAAGACATCACCTTAGGGTTTGTATGTCTCTATAGTATTGATCTTTCATCGAGTGTACTTTGGAAGTGACTTGTCGATGATGATCGTAATTGTCAAATAATCCTTATAAAATCTAAGAAGATGTTCTGGCATACATATGTGCTATAGACATTTAATCATGAATAACATGGTTCTCTGCATTATGCAGAATGGTGGCTCGAAAGAGATGATGTATTCAAAATGTTTGAATACCTACCTGAACCTAAGTCTATAAGAGTTAAGATATATGTAGATATGGCGAGTGTCAACATTCTACTATCTATACTCAAGTCATTCATGAAGCTTCATATTAATCATTTTATATGAAGTTAATGAAGCATGGGTAAATGTTGATGTGCTCTTGTATTGAAATCTTTTGAATTCAACATAAGAGATTCTTTATCTTGAACAATGGTTGTTTGTAGATGAAGAGAGCACAATGGAAGCGTGGGTCGGACCCATGTGAGAAGGAAAGTCAAAGAGTTGATTGTACTTATGTGACTTCCATATGACATCCGAAGAGTTAGATGAATGCTAATACTGCAATAAGATGATGTGTTGAGTATGACTATCAAGTCTGTCTAAAATCCTTAGTGAAGGACTCAGATAGAGCATCAGAATAATCTACATATAATCATTGACTTTGACTTACTTATTTCATAAGATAAAGTCTGATAATTATATCCCAATCTTCTAATGACATTTGCAATTGGTTGCATATATATATTAGAAGATTAGAAATTTTATCTTAAGGTTTAATAGTCATCTACATGGATATTGATGTAATTGTTGCAACAATCTCTGTTGGATAGATAGACTTCATATTCTCAGTGGGAGAGCCCTTAGTCTTGGAGAATGTCTCTATGACCTAGATATTAGAATACACTCATTGTTTGTTTCTAAATGTTGGAAATAAACATGAATTCTGAGATAGAACTATCATAAAGAGTTATGATGGATATATTTCATATAGTAATCTAACATCTAGTGGACTCCACAAAATTAGAAAATTAATGAATGGTTCATTAAGATCTGTAATATTGAAAATTAAAACCTTTATAAGATCAATAGGAGGATGAAGATCATTTGACATGATTTGGCATCAAGTTTTGGACATATGTCTGTTGATGAGATTAATAGACTAGTAAGATATGAAACTTTAGAATGTCTAAAATTTCAAATCTTACATACTTGTGAATATTTGATTCGAAGAATTTCCAATATACCCTTCTCTTAGGAAAGGTGTAAGATGTCAAGGTATTCGGGATCTCATACATATTGATGTATGTGGATCATCTATATCATGGTGAACATTATGGATATGTGATATCTATTGATGATTATGTATGATATGAGATTTAGTCCACAAAATTAGAAAATTAATGAATGGTTCATTAAGATTTGTAATATTGAAAACTAAAACCTTTATAAGATCAATAGGAGGATGAAGATCACTTGACAATGATTTGGCATCAAGTTTTGGACATATGTCTGCTGATGAGATTAATAGAGTAGTAAGATATGAAACTTTAGAATGTCTAAAATTTCAAATCTTACATACTTGTGAATATTGTATTCGAAGAATGTCCAATACACCCTTCTCTTAGGAAAGGTGTAAGATGTCAAGGTATTCGGGATCTCATACATATTGATGTATGTGGATCATCTATATCATGGTGAACATTATGGATATGTGATATCTATTGATGATTATGTATGATATGATATTTCTTCTCTTCACTTGAGAAACCTTTGAAATGTTCAAAGATTTCATAATTTTGGTTTAGAACCAAAGTTTGAAGGAAGATTAAATGAATTTGATCTAACCAAGGTAGCAATTACCTATTAGATGAATTCAAGGAATACCTTATGAAGATATGAATATCATTTCTATCTCAATCCTCCTAACACACCTAAACTCAATGGAGTTGTAGGGAGATACAATTGGATCATGTGTGACATGATTTGATCAATGATGAATTTTAGCATAATTATCCCTTAGTTTCCAGATATATATGTGTAGTAGAGACTACAATATATATCCTTAATAAGGTTCCATGCATGTAAGCTGGAATCTAGCACTTGAGAGTGATACTTCATTAGGAAAATAAAGGATGGTATTGGATACCTACTTTATGACCCTAAGATTCTTTAAAGATCTCATCTCTGAGAATGTGATTCTTAGAGGATGACTCTCTTGAGAATCAAGATGAAAATGAAGTGTAGGAACTCATTTAATCTTTAGAAGATAATGAGGCTCCTGAAAATTGGGAGCTAAAAGGACAATTAAAGATGAAACACTAAGGCCCTGTTCGGTACATGAATAAGGATTGGGAATAGAGGAGAATAAGGCCCCATTTTCCTCCCAACACGGTTCCCCGTGGTACGACTATTCCCCATTATTTCATCTTATTTCACTCTTATTCCTATCTTTATCCCACCTTACCTACCTTTATTTCACCTTATTCTCCTTATTCCTATCCTCCAGCCGAACAAAGAATAGACCCTTATTCTCCTTATTCCCAATCCTTATTGCTGCTTATTCCCGAACCGAATGAGCCCTAATACTTCTTCAAATGAGTTTGAGGATGTATTCCATGTGTCAGTTAAGTCTGACAATGATCAGACTTCATGTGATGAAGCTCCTGAGGATCATGACATGGAAAGATGGATATTAGCAATAAAGTCTAAAGTAGACTTCGTATACAAGTGTTGTATATGGACCCTCGAGGATCCACCTATAAGGGTTAGACCCATTAAGGTGTAAATAAATCTTCAAGAGAAAGAGGGAACCTGATGAGAAGGTAGAGACCTTTAAAGCACGGTTCATAGCCATGAGCTACACACCGGAAGAGAAGACATTGCTTGCAATGAGGCTTGCTCTTCGGTGACCATGCTTAAAATCATCAGAATATTGCTAGCCTTAGCTACACAACTTGACTATTGCATCTTCAAGATGTAAGTCAAGATTGCATTCCTCTAAGAATATCTCTCTGAGGTTATTCACATGAAGTAGCCCCGGGGCTTCATGATTGGGGAAAGTAAGGTGTGAAAGCTAAAGAAATCCATCTATAGACTCAAATAAGCTTCTTGTTGTTGGAACATAAGATTTGATGAAATTATAAATGTTATAATTTCAGATATAATCTTGGTGTACCATGTGAAGCTTAGTGGGAGTGCCATTGTGTTGATCATGCTAAATGTAGATAATATCCTAACCGTTTGGAATGATATAAGGATGATAATAAGTGTTTTATGATCTGACTATTTCATACCTTGAGATATGATCTCAAAAGATGCCTCCTGGATCTTAGTTCTGAAGGTGTTCAGAAGCAAAGAAAAGAGGGTATTGGGACTGTCACATTTGTAGTACACCTTGGACATGTTCCATTTTTCTGAAAATTCCAAGAAAGGCTTTCTTACCTTAAGATTTGGTACTGACCTATCTAAAGGGATAGCACCTCAAAGAGTTGAGGAAGTGAATGCTAAAAATGTTACTTTTTTTGTGCATCAGTTACGAGAAGTTGAAAGTATGCTAGATGTGTACAAAAGCCAGATGTCTGCCATGCAGTGGGAGTAGTAAACTGTTACTAATCCTACCATGGAGATAGAACACTTGATTGCAGTAATAACAATATCTTCAAAGATGACAAGGCTTTAGAGATAGTGATCTCTAAGTCTTATCTTCAAGAAATTAAGACTTTTAGATGGAGATCTAAAAGGTCTTAGTTGCGAATACCTTAGGAGATAGAGATCTCCAGGAATAAGGGTATTCTGATAAGGATAATAGAAATTACATACTAGTTATAATGATAATTATTGAGCAATAGTGTCAAGGACACTATAACTGCTTTATCAAGATTGAGTATTGGTTGCATAAGATGCAACATTCGCATTGGATGCAAGCACTGTTACTAGGAGATATGCAAGTGTCGTAAAAGAACCTGGCATAGTATTTTGGGAAAAGAGTGTCTGATCAGTTTACCTAGCTATTTTCTAAATAGCCTATGATTGTCACATGAGTGTGGGTTTAAATGATTAGCCCATTAATGGCTCTTTAGGCTAGTGGGAGATTGTTGGACATGCGAGCCCCCGACGAGCCATTATGCAATAAATGTTATTGCACATATCATTCCTTGATCTGAAATGAAGAATAAATAACTTGCATAATAGGTCCCTCTGTACAATTAGGTTATGTACCATGGCCATCTTAATGATCATATAACTGTTGATTCATTAAATGAATCATAGAGGCTAGTGTTTGGATGAATATCTAAAGAGTTAGATAGAGGACTCATCAAGCACCGTCAAATGATTATTAAGAGATAATCTCCATCCTGAGTAGGAGATGACAATCTTTTCTCACATAGGTTGATATCTGACCGACCTCTTGATGCAAGTCCTCTGCATGGGAATAGTTATTCGGAGGTGCCAGATTAGTTAGGTCAAAGGGTTGACTTAGCGAGATCGAGATAACCTAAGTCCTATGTTGAATACTGTCACAACATAGGCATACATCCTCTGACCAGAGACAGATGTGTTACTATATGCCTGAGTATGTACATTAGGCAGACCAGTAGGTTGATGACCTAACCAAGGTCTATACACCGGTGAGCTGGTGTGCATGTAAGGACATATGAGTAATACGATCTCTCAAAAGGGATCATACAGGTTCACTTATGAACCGAAAGACATGAGCTCACTCATGAAGTATTGGGACCGATCAAATTCCATGCATGGTCGTCGTGCTTTGGAAGCATGCCAAGAATTTGAAGGTATGATATATGCTTTGGGAAAGCATATGATCGATACCGATTCCCAATGACCAAGATTGAGAAACTTGGTGATCAAACCCTGAAGAAAGTGTAAAATTGATCTTTATCTTTAGGTTGATCATTGGTCTTCCAGTATGCAGGATGTGTAGGTATTGGGAATACCTGAGGGTGATGTGATCATAAACGATTGTATAACCACGACGCTTCCAGTCCGAGGGAGTGATGAAACAGGTCTGGATTTTAGTGACTCCTCTCAGTAGAGAAGTAACTTGATCTTAGTCCAAGTGTTGGACATTGATCTGAATGTGATTCAGATGCAATGAGAAGATTAAGTATACGGACTTGATTTAATCAAGCATCCGTGGGAGGTCTGTTAGATCTGAATTTGAGGTGAGATCTCAATATCCAAGTCACTATATGTTGAACAATACAATCACCCTGTCCTTATCTCCAAGTATCTGCAGAGAAAGCACATTATTCTTGAAGGAGTTTAGGAATAATTCCTATGATGAATTTTGTATCCAAGCAAGAAGGTCTTGATGATTAAATGAGATTTAATTATCAAGTATAATACAAATAAGATTCATATTGTGAGAATTATTGTCCAAGATAATTAAATGAGATTTAATTATCAAGGAAAAGCAGATCGTGGATAGTGCTATCCATAATATCTGTGTATATTATAAATGTGATTTATAATATATAACAGAGAGAGAGAGAGAAATTTTGTAAATAGCATTTTTTAATTATTAATGTGGATTGGATTCACATTAATTAATTGGAAATGTAATTTACAAATTAATTTGGGTTGAGAATATGATTCACATATTTTTTCAATGGCATGATTGAAATATTCACAAATTAATTTGGAATTAATTTGGTGGATATTATTGCAATAAAAGTTATTGCAATTTATTAAGAAAAATAGGATAAAATAAAAAAGGAGACAAATCACCACCTAAAGGGGTGGTGTCACCAATGACTTAGTCATAGGTGACACCCCCTATTTTTTAGAGATGATTTGTTGTCTCCCTTTTTGTTATCTTGTTATCTCTTAATAATTAATTTATGTTAAAATTAAATTGTGTTGATAATAATACAACATATATTTAATTTGATATAAATTAATGTTGTTGGTTTTTAACCAACAACAATCATGGCCGTTGATTGATACATGGATCAACCTAGTCGTTGGATCTATGTATGCCATGGATTGAGATCCATTGGATCCCAAACTAATATATAAGGAGGGCAACCCTATCCCTTGAGAGATACATCAACACAACACAAGAGAACACGCCTACTCCCTCTCTCTCTCATTCTCGTCGTCTCTCTCTCTCTCTCTCTAAGGTGGTTGTCCACCTTGTGTATTGAGAGAGACCTTCTCACCTTCGCCTTCGACTACTCGAGGATCTCCATCTTCTTTGGGGCTGCTTGCTCTAGAGGAAGACGACGGATTTCATTGGACGAAATCATGGGATTCAAGGCTTGGATCTTCGTCTAGGATTGCGGGAGTCACGCGTCTCATCATCATGGATCAGACTTGAGACAGGAGTATCTCTTGCTTTAGAGATCTCGTGATTGCAACCACGGTTCGAGAGGTATTTCTAATACTTTGTGGTTTGATGAAACAATCCAAGAAACATTCTTGTGATCATGTGGTTTCCTCATGTGTTTTGAAATTTTTAAATTCCGCTGCACCTTGCGACTAGTGCGACTAGTCGCCCCGATCGCATAAGATGCGATCGTCACGCTTCCGTGATGCGCTTGAGGATTCTCAATATCCTTCAGCTAGCTCCACTTCTTTTACCAAGAGTTGGCGCACACTGATCAATATTTTTCTTTTATTCACACCTTGGCACTTAGTTAGATGCCAAGAGATTAGTACAAAAACCAAGTTCTCATACTGGCTAAAAATGCTGACACTCGGGTTTCATGAAGCCTTCAATGATTTCATCCCATCCTCGAGCATCATTAAATCAAGTACATACTTGAATCCCTCTTCCCAGTCCCTTAAGTGAAATTTCAACTCATCTTATCGTGACTGCAGTCGTGCATGTGAAGTGCTGATCATATTCTTAAGGTTGAAGACTAAGCATGCAATATAGCACGCAAATTTGGCAAACTAGGGAAATGTGGATATTTAATACGAAGACCCTGAAGGTCAAGGATGGTTAACCTAAAATCTCAAGACTTCTTAAACCATGTATTCTTGATCGTCACTGACCCTTAGTGGAAGTGAAAATGTAGGGGATTTAATCCAACTCCTTCATCCACGCTTGATTTTTTTTAAAATTATGAAGACTTTAAAAGGCCTACTGACTGCCTAAACTCAAGTGAGTAGTTATATCTGCTTTCATCCAGTATAGGTGTAAGTACATGCCGTAGAACGGAACCCGTTACTTGAGGATGGGGCCATACGCGATGTCCTCTAAACCACCTACTCTGCTAAGGGAGACCCTCACTGAAAAGCGGTTCTTATTTGAGTTTAGTAATCAATTTAACGTTCAAAGGATTTTTTTGGTTTTTCTCATTTTTATGGATTTTTTTATTAAAGTTAGGACACAAGTTAAACTCATTTTCCTTTAATGAATTCAAGTTTTGAAAATATTTTCCAAACCATGTCACACACACACATACACACACATATATATATATATATAAATAAAATTTTCAAACATTCTTCAAATGATTTTTCCAAAACAAGTGAAACCCATTTTTCAAATCATTTTCAAAAATATTTTTCTTAAAAATAGTGTAACATAGTATAGAAAATTCCTCAAAGCTTTGAAAATATTTTTTCCACTTAGTTCATAAGATTATACTCTAGCCCAAAAAGTTTAAAAAATTTTCAGAATTTTTCAAAATATAGCTAAAGTACATATACTGTATATACGGTATACCCCCTATACTTAACTTTGCTATGTTCTCATAGCACTGGATGATACAAAGCCAACGCTCCATTTAAGTATAGAAGAATATACCAGAACTGAGGAGGACACCCCCTATACTTAGGTTAGAAATAACCTAAGTATCAAGGAAAGGAAAGATGAGTAATAAAATTACGGGGACTTAAGCCCCCTATACTTTGGCTGAGAGTAGCCTAAGTAAAGAGATGGATAATTGATGTTGGGGAGACTTGAGGGGAACAAAGAAGTTAGGATGGATGTATACGTGAGCGAAGGAATCTACAGAGATAAATGGAGCACCTAAGGTCTAGGGGAGGGTGTCGGAGCAATCAAGGCTCAATCAAGCATGCAATACCCTTTTAATTCACCAACTCACACGTGAAACCAACAAGTTTTGGTCAATTATCTTTTCATTTTTATTGGTGATTAAAACATTCAAATTTACGCAAGGATTAAAAATATCGAAGCAAAAACCATCCTACGTAAACAAGGGTGTTGCTCTCCCAAAATATTATTTTACTCCATTTTAGGTCAACTTGCATTTAACAGTCCCAATTATTTTCTTAAGGTTATCACTGTTTAAATGTGAGCACAAGTCAATCAAACAATCGTCTACCGCTCATTCCCAATTTCCATTAACCTAGGTGATCAAGCCAGGAAGGACGGTCGAGAAAAAGCCATGCAGTCGATAAAATCATGAACTATGCTAAAATAAAACTTGCAGTGCCTTGAGCAAAATTTCATGTAAACCAGACTAAATTAAAACCAAAACCAAATGTATGCAAGTCGATGAAAAACCACACCTAACATGCTTCTATTAACGAAGAAGAACATATTGAATTTTTAGCTAAGTGAAGCAATGTCTATGTGCATCTAGAATTATTGTGTGTCCTACCTACGATCAAACACGTAGAATAAAAATGTGCAAAATAGCTCAGAGAGCCATGTGCCTGATCCTAGGTCGACATTCAAATGGGTTGATCCCCACACAACCACATATACCTCATTCATTTACACATGCGAGTCTTCAAACGAAGACCGCTGTAAAGATGATTATTACATGTAAAATAAAAATGCAAGAAACACATTTTTTCTCTTAAATTTCCCCCCAAAGTTTGCTTCTGTGGCTCCTCGCAGTGAGGAGCACCTATTCTTTGCCTCCTTGATCCCAAGGGCCCTGCCACAAGAACGTGCGCTAGACATCAATCGAAGAAAGATTAATAATGCAAGACAATAGCATGACCTACGAATTATAAATTAAGACTCAATTAAATATTAAAAATCTAAATAAACAAAAGATGAGTCGTGTCCCCGACAACGACACCATTTGTCGGACCTGAATTTCGGCCTCTTAATAAGTCGTTTTAATGCGTTGTAGTCAGCCGAATTGGATCCATCAAAAACTGCTTAATTAAAGTCAAATAGTCAATTTTAATTTTACTTGGGCAAGCCCAAGGTTGAACTCAGGGACACGAGTCTCTTAAATAGGAATTTAGACTCTTATTATTTCGATTGAGTGTCGAATTAGAAATCCATAGGTCAATGCACACGAAGACACAAACAATGCAGAAAGAAACATGTAGCAGATATTTTTTTATTTGATTTTTATCATGCAACAAGATGCTATGTTACAAGTGCAAATATGTCCTACCTAGGTGCAATCGTTGAGCAATTAATATGTAAGCAATTTCAGAATATATTTACGAAGCAATCTACAATGACAAGTTACATAATAACATAAAGATCATTGAGCAAGTGACACTATGTAATTAAAATTAATCAACATAATCCAAAGTGTCCAAAATAGAAAGATAGTTATGCCATTAGAAAGCTCATAAAACAAGTTTCGAAATGCAACTGAAATCAACTCAAATGGAGCTCGAATGCTCAAGATATTCACAAAAGAAACCAGGGGTATAAACATAAGAAAAACATGAAAATAAATAGCAAATAGGTCCCTGGAAGGACTAACAAAAGTCGTGAGGCCTTCCCTATAAATTACCCACACGTAAGGGGGTATAATTGTATTATTAAAAGTCTTTTGAGTTTCCCTATAAATTTCCCAGACCCTCACGCGCCTGAACACGTGAGGTCCGAGTCGGCAACAATGTAGGCTCGGAGGAAGGCTCGGAGTATGTTCGGGGGTTGCGTCACACTTGGAACGAGTCTCGGAAGGCTCGGGGGTTGCGTCAGACTTGGAGCGAGGCTCGGAAGGCTCGGATGTGGCTCGGGGGTCCCAAGCTTGAAGGTCTGGTGCTACCTCCCATTGCTGACACGTGGCTGAGCAGGGACCGCCCGATCATCGAGATCAGGCAGTAGTTGTACGAAGACGGGGAGGCAACGTGGTTATCTGAGGACCGTCCGATCTTGCCAATCGGACACTGCATGTACTTCGAGTTCTTCATCTCTGCCGCCACCTATAGCGGAGTTGGCTATGCTCCGGTGAAGACATGCTCGCTCCGCCACTCTGCTCTAGCCATGACAAAGCTCTGTGGAGGTCTTGGGATATGCTGAAGCGATCGTCGAAGTGAGGCCGATAAGCGGGACCACCTGGAAGCGGCTGATGTTGAACCATGGCAGGAGACAAAGCTTGAGAAGAGGCCTTCGACGAAGCTTTGGCCATTGATGAATGTACTTTAGTGTTAGTCCAAATAGTCGAAGCACAATGCTCGTGCGGAGTGAAGCGAGATGAGGGCCGTATGGGGGTAAAGAAATGGGTGGCCCGGTCACCTTCTCCGACGAATCTTGGAGAAGAGGGAGGTGGAGTGGTCTGAGGTCGCGGAAGAGAGAAGAGGTGATCTAAGGGTTGCGCGAAGATGGTGGTGGATAGGTAAAGCTCGGGTGATGGTCAGTGATCAGTGATAGAGCGAGTAGCAACCTAATAAAATCCGAGAAATTAAAGAAAAATTGCAAAGAAAGATCGGAAGGCTTACCTGGAGCGATGGCGGACGTAGAGCCTGTGCTTGAGGTCCTAGGTGGACCTCGGGTCTTCGCTGGACCCCCACGGCGACTGGGGGCAGCTCGGCAGTGGCAGAGCACTACAGACCTAGCCTACCATGGCTAGGGGTCGACACCGGAAGTTCCGCCATCGTCGCGCCATTAATCTGACCTCCCCCTGTCACGGGGAGGTGGAGTGGTGCTGGGTGGAGCCCCACCTACAAGTGGACCGCGAAGAATGGTGGTGGCTGGGGGTTATTTGAAGGGGAAAACAAGTGGTGGTCGTTAGGGGTGCACATGGATCGGATAAAATCCGTAATCCGATCCAATCCGATGCTATTGGATCGGTTGGTTTGATTTTACCACTCTAATGGATCGGATCGGACTAGAATTTTTGAAATCCGCTAAAGTATGGATTGGATCGGATCTTTATCAAAATCCGATCCGATCCAATCCGTTAATCCGTTAACATACAAGCGTGCATGTAGATACATACATATATACATAATATCCATGTGCACCTATTTCAAAATCTCTGTAAGGACATAATCAATGTCATTCATGTCATTTTTTCCATATCAATCTTGGATACAAGTCCTCTTGATATCATTCTCTCTTCTCTCTGGAAAGACAAATGTTAAATCTGCAAAATAATAAAGTATGAATATAATTTATAAAATTATAAATCCATATTCGGTTATTCCTCTCCCAGCTTCCTCTTTCTCATTTCACTATTGGCCGCCAAAATTCCTCCGATTCTCTCTTACTCCATTTTGATGATGCCTCCCTCTTACACAATGTTATTATCCTGCAACAAAATTTTACCATCACCCATTGCCTGCGATGTCGTTTGTCTCAAACAACATAATCCCCTCCCACACTATACCATTTGGCCTATGTATGCTACCACTCTTCTGATCTTCGTTAAAAGAAAAATAGATTTGAGATAGTTGTTTGGTGCATTTGTTAGATATTTTTGATCCCTTTGCTTCTTACATTTTACTTGCTATAACTTGCAACCTTATTTTAGTGATGAAAATAGATCAATTATATAATCAAATATACCACACACATCTAAGAAGTAATAAGCATTATTTCAATTCCTTTTATTTTTAATTCGATATATATTTTCTATCCATATTTTTCATAGAATTTGTAAATTTTGACTTTTCATTTTATATAAGAGATGATGCCTAATTGGAGGGTTATATTTAAGTTAGTTTTGTCATGCGTACTCAATCGAGTATGAATGTTCTATGATTCTTGGTTCTTAATGATATATTATAAAGTGTTGAAGGATGTTCTTGCGAGTGGTTGGGTTTGGCATAGCTTACCATTCTAAGTTAATCATGTACTTCATCAATACCCGATCACAAAGATCACATTTTTATTTATCTAACTTGTCTTTGTATCTTATTCGATAACTTGCATTGTTTTTACTGGAATCATTTGGTGGAAATTAATTGTAGAAAACAAACTAATGTATTATTTATTAAAGAAAACTTAAATTTCAAATTCAATATAATCCTTTAGTTTGATTGAATGGTCTTAATTTTTTATAATGGATTAATGGAATTCTTCAACTTTCACTTGATTGTGTATTTTTTTCCTTTTCTTTACTTCTATTCATATGCTCGATTTTTTAGTCATTATTTGAATGTCCGAGGGCTAGTATGTTGGAAAGTATAAACATGCAAAGTAGACTATTTAACGGAAATTTGTAAATATAAAAATCCGAACCAATCCGATCCAATCCGTAATCCGATGGATTGGATCGTAGGGGTGCACATGGATCGGATAAAATCCGTAATCCGATCCAATCCGATGCTATTGGATCGGTTGGTTTGATTTTACCACTCTAATGGATCAGATCGGACTAGAATTTTTGAAATCCGCTAAAGTATGGATTGGATCGGATCTTTATCAAAATCTGATCCGATCCAATCCGTTAATCCGTTAACATACAAGCGTGCATGTAGATACATACATATATACATAATATCCATGTGCACCTATTTCGAAATCTCTATAAGGACATAATCAATGTCATTCATGCCATTTTTTCCATATCAATCTTGGATACAAGTCCTCTTGATATCATTCTTTCTTCTCTCTGGAAAGACAAATGTTAAATCTGCAAAATAATAAAGTATGAATATAATTTATAAAATTATAAATCCATATTCGGTTATTCCTCTCCCAGCTTCCTCTTTCTCATTTCACTATTAGCCGCCAAAATTCCTCCGATTCTCTCTTACTCCATTTTGATGATGCCTCCCTCTTACACAATGTTATTATCCTGCAACAAAATTTTAACATCACCCCTTCCCTGCGATGTCGTTTGTCTCAAACAACATAATCCCCTCCCACACTATACCATTTGGCCTATGTATGCAACCACTCTTCTGATCTTCGTTAAAAGAAAAATAGATTTGAGATAGTTGTTTGGTGCATTTGTTAGATATTTTTGATCCCTTTGCTTCTTACATTTTACTTGCTCTAACTTGCAACCTTATTTTAGTGATGAAAATAGATCAATTATATAATCAAATATACCACACACATCTAAGAAGTAATAAGCATTATTTCAATTCCTTTTATTTTTAATTCGATATATATTTTCTATCCATATTTTTCATAGAATTTGTAAATTTTGACTTTTCATTTTATATAAGAGATGATGCCTAATTGGAGGGTTATATTTAAGTTAGTTTTGTCATGCGTACTCAATCGAGTATGAATGTTCTATGATTCTTGTTTCTTAATGATATATTATAAAGTGTTGAAGGATGTTCTTGCGAGTGGTTGGGTTTGGTATAGCTTACCATTCTAAGTTAATCATGTACTTCATCAATACCCGATCACAAAGATCACATTTTTATTTATCTAAATTATCTTTGTATCTTATTCGATAACTTGCATTGTTTTTACTGGAATCATTTGGTGGAAATTAATTGTAAAAAACAAACTAATGTATTATTTATTAAAGAAAACTTAAATTTCAAATTCAATATAATCCTTTAGTTTGATTGAGTGGTCTTAATTTTTTATAATGGATTAATGGAATTCTTCAACTTTCACTTGATTGTGTATTTTTTTCCTTTTCTTTACTTCTATTCATATGCTCGATTTTTTAGTCATTATTTGAATGTTCGAGGGCTAGTATGTTGGAAAGTATAAACATGCAAAGTAGACTATTTAACGGAAATTTGTAAATATAAAAATCTGAACCAATCCGATCCAATCCGTAATCCGATGGATTGGATCGGATTGGATTTAGTTATATGATGGATTGGATTGGATTTGAAAAAACAAAAATCCATTAAAGTTGGATTGGACACGGATTAAGCTAAAATCCGAACCAATCCGATCCATGTGCACCCCTATTGGATCGGATTGGATTTAGTTATATGATGGATTGGATTGGATTTGAAAAAACAAAAATCCGTTAAAGTTGGATTAGACACGGATTAAGCTAAAATCCGAACCAATCCGATCCATGTGCACCCCTAGTGGTCATCGTGGTTTCAGCGGTTGATTCAGAGCAAGGTTGAGGGGATCATGGAGCGAGTGGTTGCCCGCGAGGAAGGTGGAGGATCGGGCTATGTTGTGGGGTAGTCGGAGAGTGGCTAGGGTGGATGAGGAGGCGACGAAAATGGAAATGGGGAAGTGTGTGCGTGAGGTGGGAAACATGGGTGAGAGGGGGTTCGGAGGAAGAAGATGTCAGGAGAAGGGCGCGCAGATACGGTTCGGATTAGATCAATGAAGGGCGTCATCGATAGCTAAGAGAGCACCACGTGGCGAGCTGGTAGGCGAGCGAGAACAAATGGATGGGATGTGATCTGAGGGTGGATCAAAGGGTGGAGAACACGGCACATACGTGCTGTTGAGATGGAGAGTTTGGAGGAGATCGGGCGGCTACGGACAAGACACATGGCAAGATTATACGCGGGCAGGAGCGGACGATCATGTTATGATCTAGAGTAGATCGTAGGGTGGTGATCAAAGGTGGGAATGTGCGGTGCGGTCTTGAATGAGGTGCTTTAGAGCGATCGGGCAGCTATGGAAAGTGACGCATGTCGAGATGAGAAGAAGGCAGAGGTGAACGTCCGTGATGCAATCTGGAGAAGCATCAGAGGGCGGAAAATGAAATGGGTCGATGCTGGAGGCGACATGTGGCAAGATGGGGGAGAGGCGCTGACGGGCGGTCGAGATGCGATGTGGGCTTTGATCTGATGGTGGAAATCGAAAGCTGGAATGAACGACTGGGATGGAAGCGCCTCGAGTTGATCGAATGGTGGAAATTGGTGGACACGTGGTGTGAAAAGAAGCGGGTCACGTGGTGCAACCAGAAAGCGCCACGTGGTCCGATCAGGTTATTCAGATAAAAGAATGCAAAAAGTAGGGAGAAAGAGACCGAATTTGGAAAAACTCAAAACATAAAAGTTGTAGATCTCGATGAGATATACAAGTTTTATGTTGACCAAAAATGCAAACAAAGGGAGAAATATTTTTATTAGCATTTTAAAGGGTATAAAACACTACGATTTTTCCTTTTTGTTATTTTTTGGTATTTTTTATTTAATCTAAGGCTCATATATATACAATGATTTATCTGGTTTTTATTGACACTTAATCTAAGCTAGGGGTTAATATCAACGAACTAATACAGTGAAACTGAGTTTCATCAATCTCAAATCTCAGTTCCTTTAAGTGAAACCTCAACTCATATCAATCATGAATGCAGTCGTGTATGTGAGTGATGGTCAATTTTTCAAGAGGAGATTAAGCATGCAATATAGCACACAAATATTTCTAACTAGGAAGTTTGAATTATTAACTCCAAGACCCTAATGATTAAGACAAGTTAACTTGAAATCTCTAGTTCTCATAAACCAAGTGTTAAAGAACATCTCAAGCTCTAAGTGCAAAGTGAAAGTGTCAGGGAAGAAACACCAACTAATAAGTTAGCAGATTAAGAAGTCAGATATTACTTGAAGAAATTTTATTAACAAGAACATGTACCCTTAAGAAATAAATAAAATAGACGGAAACATGTCTGACAACACAAGGATACCCAAACACAACACAACTTCAGTTCCTCAATATCAAAAATCTGACTTGAATCTCTGGGATTTGAAATCACGTGCTGCCTTATGCTTCACTTGATTTTTCCTCACAGAAGTAAATCTCAAAATCTGAATAAGAATGATCTTCATCGACTTGGACAATGAATCACCTAGAATGATGTCATTCTTTTTCAAATGTAATATCCATATCAATATGTGAAGATCTAAAATTCTCTAAAATAGATGGAATATATATCTAACCCGTGGTCCTTGCAACAAACTTATGGGTTTTTCCTTAAGAGAGAAGAACTCGACACAAGAGGACAACCTAACTTACAAGTAAGACGACACTCACTGACTGAATATCCTCAGAGAAAGGTGTAGGCTCCTCTATATCTAACTCTTATAACAAAATGTTTTCTTCCTCAAGCGACATCACTCTTTTCAAAGAACTTTTTATCGACTTGATCTTCTAAAATATAGAGTTTAGATCAAGACTCTCTTTCGTGCTCAACTTTGCCAAATACCAAAGACTAGACAACTTTCTATAGACTAGAAACCTGATAGCTCAGTGAACTGTCACACCCCCTCAGTGACTCAAGGCACTCAATAGAAACTGATGAGACACAAAGATTAGTCTTTATTTAAAAGTTAGATCCATTTACACCCTGAAACTTTGAAAATAATTTTTAAAACTTTTTACAAACCATGTCACACAAGTATAGGTTTTCCAAATATTTTATAAAGATCTCCAAAACAAGTCAAATTGTATCTCACAAACCCATGTAAAATACCTCGAAAACTATGTCTAATCGGTACATAAATTTTTTCAAAAGCTTTTCAAAACAATTTGTACACAAACTCAGTTAAAAAAAAATACGGTATCCTTAGCTTCAAAAGTTTGAAAAAGTTAAAACCACGAGCTATGACTAAAGTACATGTGAAATATATATGGTACACCCCCTTATACTTAGCTTTTATTATGTCTGCGTAGAACTAAGTGATATGAAACCATAGCTCATGATAAATACGAAGAAATGTACAAAAAGAAATGAATCAATAAGTAAGGTGTAAGGAAAAATGAGAAAAATAAGTAAAAAATGAATAGAATGAAATGCCCCCCATACTTAGGCTGACAATAGCCTAAGTACGAAAATGGAAGGAAAAATAAAGTAGAGAAACCAATAGAAAACAAAGTGAAAAGTGATCAACAACTGTCCCGGTTCCCCCCCATACGTATGCTGAAACTAACCTAAGTTAGAAGCAAGAATCTACATATAGGAGAAACTAAACCCTAAAAGAATAAAGTTAGAAAGAATCAGAATCTGTGTGATGTTGAATCTGGCTGATGTCAATCTTCAAGATGCAACTTCATGTTATATCTGAAACATCTGCAAAGGACTCAACTGGCATGAAGTCGATAACCTCAACAGGAATCAACCGTTCTTTGTATTCTACAAAGTGTTTAATAGCTTTCCATTGACCAAGAGGCGCGACCCGCTAAGGACTAGAGCCAGAAAACCCAGTATGTAGTTGCCTCGTGTATCGCCTGGATTCTGAAGTATTGGTGCTTCTATCGTACGCGACCGAGTAGGGCCTTGTCATCGATGGTATTCTCATCTTGTGTAGAACCTCGACTTGGTCCGAAGTACCGAGCTTAGGCCACACCCTCATGGGTGTCTCTGTCTCATCGATTTGCATCTGAGTTGGTCCTTGCACGCTCACGGGTGATTCCGTTGCGAGCGAGGTCCGAAGTAGTGATTTCGCCTATCGGCTTCCTCCCTCTTATTCTTTGGTTGAGTAGGGATCCAGGAAGGGTTACATGAACCTCAAAAAGTACAGACTAAAGGTTACAACAGAGGAGGACAAGTACAAGATACTTTTCCGATAGTACTCTCGCTCCTATAGGATTAGCGTCTAAGGACTTGTTAAAAGATATGCCTAAAATAACAAATCTAAAAATGACAAGATAAAAATAGCTGATCCTTTTAAGGCTTCACATGTGTAGAGTTGGTGAACCCATTTTTTATTGTGTATTTTATGGATCTAGACTAAGGTTCAAAGATCAAAGTCCTGCGCATTGGTACAAATTTTATCATATATGTTTCCTCTTTGACCCCTTGCTCGTTTTGAGCCTTTCTACTATTTTACACTCCTTTTATTCCTTGTTGACCATAGTATCCTTCCTCATGCATCGATCTTCCTTTTCCTTTACGATGACGATCCATGGATGGTCAAGTCAGGACTCCACCGACACCTTCATCGATTCCATGGACTCGGCATCGTTAATAATTCAAGGTGATTACTGAGAAACTGATTCATACCTTGCGAATCGATCTTTAAACTCCTCATCTTATTTCCATCCTCCTTCTACTTCTTAATAAACTGGGACAACTCTTATCCCATGTCCATCCCTTACGAATGTATATCGATTTCAGTTTACATCTTTTTATCCATTCACAACTATCTGGGATGGACCCTAATATCATATTCATCACTGCAGCTGGCACTTAGTTTCACAAGTGGTCTGATTGGGATTCCCTTGCATTGCAGATAGAAGTCGGTCTTGGAGCCCAATCCAGAATTCTTTTCTTCGAATTCAAGCCTAGAGATGGCTCCTTAGGGCAAAGGGAAAGGGCAACAACCTCCCCAGACAGAGCAGAACCAGATGCCCAACCAAAACCAGGTGAATGCTCAGTTACTGGCTTCCATCTAGGCCATCCAGCAACAACTGACTGAGCAGGCAGTCGTGCAAACCACATTCAAGACATGCTGAATGATACGAGGAACATACCTTGAGGAGGAGGAGAGGATGAAAGACCCTGTGATAATAAAAAAGAAGAGGGACTGGGGAATGATAACCCCAAACTGACGTTGAAAGAGATATACAACCCTGGAGACAACATATGACTAAGTGGATCCACATTCCCCCGGTGTATGCTCACTTTGAGATAAAGCCTTAGTTCCTAACATTCCTACCCTTATTCCACAGGAATACCAATAAGGAACCATACATTCACCTGTAACAGTTCTCTCACATTTGCAGAACTACCCACTACCCTAACATCCCATTAGGTGTAGTCAAAATGATCGCATTCCCCTTCAGTCTCTAAGACAAGGCCCTATACTTGATCAACCATTTGGGAAAGGTTGTGACGACCTGGGAGGAACATAAATCTACGCTCCTTCAAAAGTTCTACCCTCTCGGTCGGCTCAACCAGAAGTGATCCATAATTAACAACTTCTCCCAGGCTGCCCACGAGTCTATTCATGAATCTTGGGAGTGATTCACTGATCTGTAGGAGAAGTGCCCCCGCCATGAGATACCGATGACCAGCTTGGTCCAGCAATTCTTTGGGGGCTTGAATGTCGAACGCCAGAGATTAGTTGACACTACCTATGGGGGATCCCACTTTAACAAGGATGAAGATGTAGTCTGGCAGATCTTTCAAGAAATGGATGAAGGAGAGGTCGCCCTCTCTTCATCTTGTGTGTATTAGAGACAACCCCAGGTCCTCCAGAAGCCAGTGCACATGGTAGCGTCTTGCGAGGCAGAGGGAGATGAGAGCTCCAATCTCAACATCATTGGGGGCCATCTCTCTAAAATAGATATCATCGATAATCGATCACAAGATCCGGAAAAACTCATTAAGATCGAACAAAGAACACATAACTTGGAAAATTTGGATCAGATTACCAAGCAACTGGAGTTGCTGGTGAGTACCATCAGCGCCTGCCAGTCTGCGACTCCACCGCCCGAGTCTCCTGCAGAGAAGAAATATGAGCCTGTCCCGTCGCATCAGCCTCAACCCAGTTAGCAGCAACCGACAATCCAACACGTTTACTACATGCATACCCCCAACCAGGAACCACAACATCATCAACAATTGGTGGTATACCAACCAGAGCCCTTGTCTTCCTATAATCCATTCTCACCTCCACCGCCTCTCATTCAGAAGGTGAATGATGTTTGGTCGAACGACACGTAGCTGGCCTGTCTAGACGGACCTCAGCAGGGCCAACATGCAAATTCTTGCTTGTTCCCTCAACATCAAGGAGGGAGATTTGTCCATTCCCAGTCTCAGCCTCAGTACAACCAATCTCCACAATTCCAGAACAATTGGAGATAGAATCAACAGTACTCGCAACCATCGTACTGCCAGCACCTGCCGTATCATCAGTACGCGGCTGCACCTTACCACTAGTATCCTCCTCCCTACTTGCATCAATATCATCTTCCTCCACCTCAGCAATAATACCAGATGTACCCATCTCAGCCTCCGCACCATCAGACACAACGTGGGCAACACGTTGAACCCTCTGAGGCAGTTTCTGTGAACCTGAGCCTTGATTGCCTGGCCCAGTTAGTAAAGGGCCTAACAAAGATGACACATAAGCTGGACGACCTCATGACCACGAAAACTCTAATACCAACCTAGGTCAAAGCTAACCCCAACAATTTTAAGCGCAAAGAGAAGGTAGAATGTGAAGTCCCGTCTATGTCTGTAGAGTCAGAAGATAGTGATTTTATTTTATCTAATAGCGTTTCTCTCAGGAGTGATAGGACCTTGTCTCTGTCTGCCACTATTAGGGGGAAGAATAAAGCTTCATATGGTGAATCATCATCATCTATATCCGTTGTGCCAGCTACAATCAGGCAAGGAAGAAGAAGAAGGAGGAGCCATGTCAGCTTCCATCCACCACCATCTCAAAAAAAAAGAAAAAATCAAAAACATTGAAAAATACTAAAAGACGATTGTAATCAAAGTGAAGCCGTGCCAGCCATGGAGGAGGCAGTCCTAACAACCGATCCAATGCAAGCCGATAGAGCGGAGATTGCAGCTTTTGGATGTCCATCCCTTGCTCGAGATTGTACACCTTTTTGTAGTCCGGTTGTACATGATGTTGCGAACATGAATTCTGATGTAAATAAGAACAATATTTCAGATTTCAATTTTGTACATATTCCTTTTCCTGATTCAATAGAAAAATCCAAATAAATTGCAAAACAAAAAGTGCATTGTCTGATCCAGATGTTGTGGATATTCTGGAAAACTAAACTGTTGAGTTACCATTACTGAAAGCCATGGAGTACATGCCCACCGTGAAGAAAGCTTGAAGGAAGCGTGTACAAACAGGTGTCGATCAAACCACAATAGACGCCAGTGAGTAGAGAAGCACGTCCTCACCATGGCTACAGTTGCAGCCATCAACAATCTCCCGGAGAAGAAGCTTGATAAAGAAGCATGCTTGATTAGATGCAAGATTTTCACCAAGTCTTCGAGCGAACTTTGCTTGACAACGACTCTTCAATCAACCTCATGCTTGCCTCATTGCTCACAGAAGTTTGGCTGGGATCACTCAAGCCGACACGCTAGATCCTTCAGTTCGTTGATAGATTAATCAAGCAACCCCGTGGTTTATTAGAGGATGTCATCATAATAGTGCATGACATGCAGTTTCCTGTCAATTTCGTAGCTGTTGATATGTGTTCCCCTGCACTGTTACTCTTGATCCTGATTAGTCTTGGTCGTCCATTCCTGCGCACTACATAGAGTGTGGTTGATTATGGGTCTGGAAAGATCATGTTCTACTCTAGATATAACAAATTGACAATAGATATGGTCAGTGAACCCAAAGTCGTATCTGAGCAAGGTCAAACAGAATCATCTGAAGCAGACCGTGATTTCAGGGAAGAAATCAGAGATACAGATTTTTCTTTGAAGAACAAATGGGTTCGGGAAACCCTCTCTACAGAGGATGACCTGGATAACACAATCGATACATGCTTTGAATTCAACTGGGAGATAGATTCTTACTTGCTTATGGATCTTTTTGAGACAGAAGATTCATGCCAGAACGAACAAGAGGAATTCATTGACGATTTGTTCGGCATATTATCAGTAGAGCCAATAGTGACCGAGGTGAGAAACACCTCCAAAATCATGACAGATCGTCTACATACTAGTTCAGTTTATGAAGTGACTGAGAAACATGATCGATCAGAATCAGAATTAAAGCCATTTCTGGCATGCCTCAAGTGTGCTTTCCTTGCGGGTGCAACAAACATATATCTGGTTATCATCATCAATCGAATGAACCTGAGAAAAATCGCAAGGCACTTGGTTGGCACATATCAGACCTTCGCAGGATAAATCATGTTCTGTGCTCACACCGTATTTATTTGGAAGAAGATGCCAAATTGTCCTGAGAATTTCAGAGAAGGCTGAATCCTAACTTGCAGGACGTCGTCATGAAAGAAATCATGAAATGGTGTGATGCAGGGTTTATTTATCCCATCTCTAAATCAAAATGGTTGAGCCTCCTACATGTAGTTCTAAAGAAATATGGTCTCACCATGGTTACTAATGAAATAGGAGAGGAGATTTCCACTCAGGCACCAGCATCATGGTGCGTGTGTGTCGACTACCGCCACCTCAATGCTGCAACGAAGAAGGACCACTTCCTCTTGCCATTCATTGATCAAGTTCTGGAAAGATCGGCCGGCAAGGAGTTCTTCTGCTTTTTGGATAGGTAATTTTGAGTAAAACCAAGTAGCAATCTCCTTAGAGGACCAAGAGAGGACTACCTTCACTTGCCCATTCAACACCTGAGCCTTCAGGAGAATGCCCTTTGGTTTGTGCAACACACCTACCACATTCTTGAGGTGCATTATTGCAGTCTTCTCTGATATGGTTGGTAGTTTTCTTGAGGTGTTTATGGACAACTTCTCCTTATATGGTGACAACTTTGATTCTTGTCTTCATCACCTAGACAGAGTACTTAAGAAATGCCGAGAAGTCAATCTCGTGCTATCATGGAAAAAGAACCACTTTATGGTCACTGAGAGGATTGTGCTGGGCCATGTCATTTCCAAGCATGACATGGAAGTCGACCTGATAAAGGTGGATGTGATCTCCAATCTTGAGACACCTCAGAATGTCAGAAATGTGAGGTCATTCTTGGGGCATGTGGGTTTCAACAGAAGATTTATCAGAGATTTCAACCGCATCATTCGACCTCTAATGGAACTGCTGTACAAGGAGACTGAGTTTCATATGGATCAGAAGGTTCTCCTTTCATTTAATTATCTGAAGTAGATAATCACTCAAGCTCTAGTCCTACAATCACTAGATTGGTCTCTATCCTTTGAGATCATGATCGATGCGTCGGATTTTGTAGTCGGGACTGTGTTAGGATAGAGGAAAGACAAAGCGCCCTACGCCATTCACTACACCAGCAAGACATTAGATGAAGCATGATGTAACTACACTGTTACAGAGAAAGAGTTGTTGGCTGTAGTTTTCACCCTCAAGAAGTACAAATCTTATATTCTTGGATCTAGAGTCACTATCTACACCAATCACTCTGCTATTCGGTACTTACAACAGAAGTAGGATGCCGAGCCCAAATCGATCAGATGGATCCTACTCCTCTAGGAGTTCGACATGAAAATCAAATATAAACCTAGAGTTCAAAATGTGGTAGCAGATCACCTCTCCAGAATAAAGCATCGAGAGCCTTCATTGAGCGATGCACCGATGACAACCACCATTCCTGATGAGTTACTTCTGGCTGTGGATTCTCTCCCTTGGTATGCCGACATTGTGAACTACCTCATCTTTAGTGTAGTCCCACAAGATTGGATCTCCACTATCCATTTCCACCAATGGGAAGACCCGCTCTTATTCAGGAAAGGAGCAGAATGTATTTGGCAATAGTGCATCCCTCGGGAGGAACAACGGAGTGTCCTTAAGCATTTTCACTTGCTCGAATATGGTGGACACCACTCTGGAGACATAACAACAACAAAAGTACTGTAGTGTGGCCTCTGGTGGCCTACACTATTTAAGGATGCCACAACTTATGTGATGCGCTACATTGACTGTCATAGAATGGGAGGAACCCTCATAATAAAAGACTCGATGCCTCTGAAATTCATTTAGATTTTAGATGTATTTGATGTTTGGGGCATCGATTTCATGGGACCCTTTCCCTACAGCCACGGATTTGAACACATCCTTCTTGTCGTTGATTATGTGAGTTGCTGGGTGATGAATATATGATTCATCACTTCAAAAGTCAAAAATAGAGCCTTGTTCCCGAGTAAATAGAGGCATATTTCCCTTTATAATGCATAAATAACATTCATGCATGCATACATAATACATGCATTTTAGCAGTTCATTTGCATTTAAATAAGAAGCCAAAATCCCTTGTAAAATATCCACTTACCAAAATAATCTCTTCCTTATAATAGGTACTCCTTTGTTAATAATATAGGGAAGAAAGCCAAAAATCCCCCTTGTAAAATAGCCAACAAGGCCCTAGAATCCCTGGATCAGAAAATACACATAAGTCCCTCATACAAACTCCAAAATAGGTCTACTCACTCTTAGAATACTACACTTTAAAAGACCTTTAAAATGAGACCAATTTCATCAAGTTTGGAGCTCGTATGAAGAAGTTGGATTTTTGGGCCACTTTGTATACTATATATGTATAAATTGTATCTTTTTTTTGTATCATATTTGACCTCATCTCCATCTTTGGTCAACATGAAACTTGTAGATCTCATCAAGATCTACAACTTTCATGTTTTGAGTTTTTCCAAATTCGGTCCCCTTCTCTCTCTACACTAAATTTTCTTCTCACCCAATCACAGCAGGCCACGTGGCGCCCTCTGGTTGCACCACGTAGCCCGCTATCCTTGCCTCATCCGCCCGCAGCCACAACCGTTGGATTACCTTCATAATCCAACGGCCAAGACTTCTCCACGCGTACTCTGATTTCCAGCCGTCTGATCTACCTTAGCCTTTGATCTCATCCGCTCATTGGCGCTTTAATCTCATCATGTCACGTGGCAGCGTGTGCGCCCTTCGATAACGCCTTCATCTATCCATCTCAGCCGCTAATTCCACAATAACCATCAACCGTCCGATGAATTCCTTGATGTCATCTCCACCGCCCGCTACCGCCTCACGCAGATCACGCCACGTGGCGCTTTGAAGACCGATCGATCGCGTCCCTGATCTCCCATCTCAGCCGCCTCTTCTAAGCGCGCGCCTCAACCAATCGATCACGCCTTCTCTGAATCTCCACCGTACGTAAGCGTCGAGCCCACATAACGACACGTGTCGCGCTTTTCAGCCATCTGATCAATCTGCTCCCGATCTAATCTAGATCGTTCCTTAGCGCCTCCGCCCAGACCGTTGGATCTCCAGATCCAACGGCTGACCATCGTCGTCAACCTCCCGCTACCCCTCTCTCCCACGATTTCCGCCTTGCGGGAGGGGCTGCCCCCTTCTATTTTTGGCCACACGTCAGACCACCTCGCCGGCCGCCAACACCACCACGACCTTCACCATTCTACCCTCAACATCGCGAGCTACCTCACTCCCCACGTCGACCGCTCTAGACGCCCCACTAGCTCCATAAACCTCGCCCCATCTCCATTCCAACCGAGACCTTCATCCTTTAAATACCCCCTCTCCGGCCAATTTCATCCCCATCCGCCACTCGTGAGAGACACTCCGAGCTCGGAGCTTCCAATTGGTGACAGGAATTGCGAGTATCCTCGAGCGAAAACGACCGTCTTCTCCGGTGAGATCCTCGGCCACTACCAAGTCGCAGCCCTCCTTCGCCGAGCCGTTGCTTGAGCTCAGGGCCCCACCGCCCCTTCGAGCGAAGACCTGGAACTCAAAGACGAGCTCCAATCCCCAGGTGAACGCCTCCATCCCTTCTCGATCTTCATTTCATTTCTTCTTCATTTTTCTCGCTTTTTATTCACCGCCTACGGTCACCTTCTCGCCTCCATTTCATTCCGCCGAGCTCCGCGTCAGAGCTCCCATCTTCGCGGTCACCTTTACATCCTCCGACGACGCCTTTCATCTTTCAGCAAGCTCCAGCTCCGCCACTTGGTCGGAGCTCCTTCGCCAGACAACCTCAGTACCCCTTAGGCCTCTCCGATCACCTTCACTTCTCCACGAGTGCACGCACGAGCTTCGGCTCTTTTTCTAACACTTGCAGGTACTGTTTCGTCCACTGATCGGAAGTTCACCGGATCTCTTCCTGAGCTTCGCCACCGTCGTGCTCCACCGCCCATCTCCATCTCCTGAGGCCACCATTGCCTTCGCCGCACCTTCGAGCATCTTCTGGGATAGCTCCGAGCAATCGGAGAGCTTCATCGACGCTAGGAGGAATGGGCGGAGGGACAACCCCCATCACCGGAGCCCCGCCAACTCCTCCGCAGGAGGCGGAGGACCGTTGAGGACGGAGGTCTAGCTACCGTTCGATCATACTGATCGAACGGTCCTACGACGTCCACGTAGCCGCGCCCAGATCATCACTCCACCGTTGGATCGACCAGTGATCCAACGGCTCGCAGCGAGCCACGTCGCCATCTTCATCGAAGCCCAGATCACCGTTGGATCAAACTTGATCCAACGGTCCTCATCAAGCCATGCATAACGGGTCCGAGCCTCTTCCCCGACCCTAGGCTCGGACAACCCGAAGCTTCGCCGAACCGCACTCCAAACCTCCAAGGAGCCCGAGCCTCGATCCGAGCCGCCTTCGTCATCCGAGCCTAGGCGCCCCACGTGAGAAGCACGTGCGCCTTGGGTAAATTGCACAGAAGCCCTTGGAACTTTCAGATATTGCAAATCAGTCCCTGTGAAGCAGACCCCACATGAGGAGCACGTGTCGTGTGGAGATTTTGCATTCCAGTCCCCTGCATTATAGGTAATTGAACTTAAGTCCCTGTCAGCATATTTGCTTTATATATTTAATTTTCTTGTATTACATTTACACCCCTGTGTTTGCACGCATCCCTAGGTTGCATTTTACATCATTTTTTAATTTCAAAAGTTGCATTTTGTTGAGAAACTTGTCCTCTATCTATTGTGCCACGTGTCATATTTTTGTAATTACAGTAGATTTTTAAATGAATTAATTGATCGATTTGTGGAATATTTTGCCCAGTGACACCTTTTAATTTCTAGTTAATTTTATGTGATTCCAAAAATCCTCAAAATATCTCAGTAGCTCTAGGATAGTGAACTTAACATGCCATAAAAATTTCATGTTATTTGCACACATATCGAGGCCTAAATAAATTGTTGAGTGATTTTCTCATTTTAATTTTAATAAATTCATTTCACATTGAAATTAAGATTTGTCAATTTTCCTGGATTTCTTATCATTAGAGCTATCTAGGATAATTTTATCTCTTGAAAAAATTATGATTTGCTATTTATTAAAAATTAATTAGTGAAAATCACCCTGTCAGCATATTTAATTCACAGTAAATTCATTTAGTGTCCAAAAATTCCCAAAAAAATTAGAGTAGCTTATTTCATCATCATTAATCATCTGGTTTCAGAATTTTTGGATTCCATTTGCCACCTTAATTGAATTAACTTCAAATTGGCTTGCTGATTGAATGTGTCTTGCATAGAAATTGAAAAAGAACAAAAAAAAATTAATTCCCTGAAAATCCAACACTTGATTTTTGCTAAAGTTTACCTAAGGAGACAGATGCCTCCCTGAGTTCGACCTTGGAATTCCACCAAGTAAAAAAATCCGCCGCTTGAAATTAACTTGACATTAATTAATAGTGGTTTTTGATTAGCCTCTCGTATCCGACTGCAACGAACGAAATTAAATTAATTTGGACATTAATCTGACCGAATTAACTAAGGGTGCAGGACGTTTATCAAAATGGCGCCGTTGCCGGGGAGGCACGGCTTAGGTTAATTTTTAGTGATATTTTGAGTGTTTGATTTTTCATGTCGGGTAGTCTGACCCCCGGTTTTCTTGTAATTATTTTCTCTCTTTTATTTCTTTGCATCATTTTATTTTTGAGTCACTCTCTGACCTCACTCTTTTTCTGTGCGAGGAACGCGAGGAGTCGAAGACGCGTCGACGATCAAGCAGTTTAATTGAGTGAATAGAGAGGCATTGTAATTTTTATTTATTTTATTTCTTTTTCGCATCATTTCCAGCGGTTCCCATTTGGGATCTCACGCGTGTAAGTATAGTGGAACTGTGTCCCGTGTGCTGTGTGGATGAATGTAAATCAGCTTGCACTAGCGGCTCCCCAAGCCAATCTAGGAATTGCTTGTGCTCGTAATCATTAGGACCACACAACTCACTTAAAAGACGCACTTAGACCACAGTACTTAGCCAAATTAACCCGTTCTTCACGCTAATAGAACTGCTTGTCTAGGAGCGGCTTTCATCGCCTGCATTTGCATATAGTGTAAAAGATCTCAATTCAGTTCTGCATCTTGCATAAAAGCGAAGGATCACTGTAAGTATTCTCTACTCAGCATACGCATCATTGTTTTTAACTTGTATTGGCTTTTCTCGATTTCCCCCTCTGATTTTATCACATTTAATTAAACGGAAATTGGGACTGTCCGATAGGCGTACTGTGTGGTTGGACTTAATCAGTGAAAACCTAACTTAAAACCGGGACTGCTAAACATTATTGACCAAAAAAAAGGAATAAAATTTGAAAATTGTTTGCGGGAGATTAATCCTCGACCTTGTTTTCAGGCTGAGTGAGGGTACTTGAATGTGTGTGTGAACACATTAAGGCAGAGCCCAAATCCCCGCCTTCCATATCACGTTCCAACTGATCCTAGCAAATATCACAAGTCGAATAATTTCAGATTCACTGACTAGTACCAAGTAGCCTCCGCCTGTCTCAGGTAGATAGGGGCGAAATTGCGGTACTTTGCGACAAGTTGCCAGTAACCCCTGGGATGAAGTTCCGGCCTTGTCAGCCTCCGCCTGCTTGCAGGTAGATAGGGGTGTGGTCTTTGAATCCATCGACTTGGGATAGGAGCGAAGAAAGGAAGGACCGGCGGTATCTTAGGCGATAGGTTAAATAGGGAAGACGCATCCGGCTCTGAGCCGACTTCCCTTTAGGCCGCGTAATCCTTGCTATCTTGCTTGAAAAATCACACTTAAAATTAATCAGATTAATCGGACTCGGTTTCGGGTCCTTCACCGTGTTGAGTGTGAACTCGGGGTTTGCTCTTGTGTTTGTCTTTGAGTCTGTCTGTGTGTGTTATCCTGTGTAATTGCACTTTTTCTACCTCCATCTGCTTACAATCATCCTTTCCTCTTCAAAGATGTCGGGATATTGGTCCCCATACCCTGTGACCTCTGGTCAATCCTCATCGACCATATACCGTTCATCTCCGGCTTCTCATTCTTTCATGTATCATCCGCCACTCGTGAGAGACACTCCGAGCTCGGAGCTTCCAATTGGTGACAGGAATTGCGAGTATCCTCGAGCGAAAACGACCGTCTTCTCCAGCGAGATCCTCGGCCACCGCCGAGTCACAGCCCTCCTCCGCCGAGCCGCTGCTTGAGCTCAGGGCCCCACCGCCCCTTCGAGCGAAGACCTGGAACTCAAAGACGAGCTCCAATCCCCAGGTGAACGCCTCCATCCCTTCTCGATCTTCATTTCATTTCTTCTTCGTTTTTCTCGCTTTTTATTCGCCGCCTACGGTCACCTTCTCGCCTCCATTTCATTCCGCCGAGCTCCGCGTTGGAGCTCCCATCTTCACGGTCACCTTTACATCCTCCGACGACGCCTTTCATCTTCCAGCAAGCTCAAGCTCCGCCACTTGGCCGGAGCTCCTTCGCAAGACAACCTCAGTACCCCTTAGGCCTCTCCGATCACCTTCACTTCTCCACGAGTGCACACACGAGCTTCGGCTTTTTTTCTAACACTTGCAGGTACTGTTTCGTACAATGATCAGAAGTTCACCGGAGCTCTTCCTGAGCTTCACCACCGTCGTGCTCCACCGCCCATCTCCAGCTCCTGAGGCCACCATTACCTTCGCCACACCTTCGAGCATCTTCTGGGACAGCTCCGAGCAATCGGAGAGCTTCATCGACGCTAGGAGGAACGGGCGGAGGGACGGCCCCTTCGCCGGAGCCCCGCCAACTCCTCCGCAGGAGGCGGAGGACCGTTGAGGACGGAGGTCCAGCCACCGTTCGATCATACTGATCGGACGGTCCTACGACGTCCACGTAGACACGCCCAGATCATCACTCCACCGTTGGATCGACCAGTGATCCAACGGCTCGTAGTGAGCCACGTCGCCATCTTCATCGAAGCCCAGATCACCGTTGGATCAAACTTGATCCAACGGTCCTCATCAAGCCACGTAGAACGGGTCCGAGCCTCTTCCCCGACCCTAGGCTCGGACAGCCCGAAGCTTCACCGAACCTCACTCCAAACCTCCAAGGAGCCCGAGCCTCGATCCGAGCCGCCTTCGTCATCCGAGCCTAGGCGCCCCACGTGAGAAGCACGTGCGCCTTGGGTAAATTGCACAGAAGCCCCTGGAACTTTCAAATATTGCAAATCAGTCCCTGTGAAGCAGACCCCACGTGAGGAGCACGTGCCTTGTGGAGATTTTGCATTCCAGTCCCCTGCATTATAGGTAATTGCACTTAAGTCCCTGTCAGCATATTTGCTTTATGTAATTTTATTTTCTTGTATTGCATTTACACCCCTGTGTTTGCACGCGTCCCTAGGTTGCATTTTACATCATTTTTAAATTCCAAAAGTTACATTTTGTTGAGAAACTTGTCCTCTATCTATTGTGCCACTTATCATATTTTTGTAATTACAGTAGATTTTTAAATGAATTAATTGGTTGATTTGTGGAATATTTTGCCCAGTGACACCTTTTAATTTCTAGTTAATTTTCTGTGATTCCAAAAATCGCGAAAATTCACAGTAGCTCTAGGATAGTGAACTTAACATTGCATAAAATTTTCATGTCATTTGTACGCATATCGAGGCCTGAATAAATTGTTTAGTGATTTTCTTATTTTAATTTTAGTAAATTCATTTCACATTGAAATTAATATTTGTCAATTTTCCTGTATTCCTTATCATTAGAGCTATCTAGGATAATTTTATCTCCTGAAAAAATGTGATTTGCTATTTATTAAAAATTAATTAGTGAAAATCACCCTGTCTGCATATTTAATTCATAGTAAATTCATTTAGCGTCTAAAAATTCCCAAAAAAATAGGGTAGCTTAGTTTCATCATCATTAATCATCTGGCCAATTTTCAGAATTTTTGGATTCCATTTGCCACCTTAATTGAATTAACTTCAAATTGGCTTGCTGGTTGCATGTGTCCTGCATAGAAATTAAAAAAAACAAAAAAATAATTCTCCGAAAATCTAACACTTGGAAATTTGCTAATAATTCACCTAAAGAGACAGATGCCTCCCTGAGTTCGACCTTAGACTTCACCAAGGAAAAAAATTACCGCTTAAAATTAACTCAAATCTGATTTAAGTGGTTTTTGATTAGCCTCTCGTATCCGACTGCAACGAACGACATCTAATTAATTTGTACATTAATTTGCTCGATTTAACATAGGGTGCAAGGCGGTTATCAAAATGGTGCCGTTGCCGGGGAAAGAGTTCTTCTGCTTCCTAGATGGGTTCTCGGGCTACAATCAAGTAGCCATAGCTCCGGAGGACCAGGAAAAGACCACGTTTACATGTCCCTTTGGTACCTATGCTTTAAGGCGCATGCCTTTTGGGCTATGCAATGCTCCAGGTACTTTCCAAAGGTGCATGATTGCTGTATTCGCCGAAATGGTCGGCGAATTCCTGGAAGTCTTCATGGATGACTTCTCGGTCCACGGTGATTCCTTCGATTCCTGTCTGAGGAATCTGGACCGAGTCCTTAAAAGATGTTGTGAGGTTAATCTAATGCTCTCTTGGGAGAAAAGTCACTTCATGGTGACGGAGGGCATAGTGTTGGAGCACGTCATCTCCAAGAGAGGAATGGAGGTTGACCCTGCCAAGGTGGATGTGATCAGACGACTCCAACCACCAACCAACGTAAAGCAGTTGCGGTCGTTCCTCGGGCATGTTGGATTTTATCGGAGATTCATTAAGGATTTTTCTAAGATTGCCCGACCGCTAACTGAGCTTTTAGGCAAAGACATGGAGTTTGTTGTTGATCACAAATGTCTTGAGGCCTTTAAGCTTTTGCAAGGAATGATTATGGACGCACCCATCCTACAAGCCCCAGATTGGTCTCTACCTTTTGAGATCATGACGGACGCCTCAGATTATGCTGTTGGGGCTGTGTTGGGACAAAGAAGAGATGGCGTCCCGTTTGCAATTCACTACGCAAGCAAAGTGCTTGAGCTGCTCAGCGTAACTATACAGTTACGGAAAAGGAAATGCTTGCGGTAGTGTTTGCCTTGGACAAATTCAGATCTCACCTAATCGGATCCAAGGTAACTGTGTTCACTGACCATACGGCACTACGGTAGTTGATGGAGAAGAAGGACGCGAAGGCGCGTCTTCTTCGATGGATTTTACTTATCCAGGAGTTTGATTTGGACATCCGTGATAAACCTAGAAAGAAAAACGTAGTGGCCGATCATCTTTCTCGTCTCGAAGATCTTAATACTTCCGAGGTTTCACCAATTCAAGACTCCTTCCCTGACGAGTCGATTTTTGTTATCAACTCACTCCCATGGTATGCCAATATCGTGAATTATCTTATCTCCAAGAAAGTTCCCGAAGATTGGCCTAAGAGCCAAATCGACCAACTAAAGTCGGACGCTAGACATTACCATTGGGAGGATCCGATCCTTTTCTTTGAAGGATCGGATTGTGTCTGGAGATGATGTATTCCTCAGGAGGAATACCAGAGTGTCCTTTCTTTATGCCACACCTTAGAGGCAGGAGGACACCACTCCGGGAAGAGGACCGCATGGAAGGTACTTCAGTGTGGCTTCTACTGGCCGACCCTGTTTTGCGATGCCACCGCCTTCGCGAAGTCGTGCCCAGTATGCCAGAGAATGGGAGGAACCGTCAGTTCCAAAGATGAGATGCCAATGCAGCCGGTCATCATTTGTGATGTCTTTGACGCATGGGGCATCGATTTCATGGGCCCATTCCCAGTCAGCCACGGGTTCGAATATATCCTTCTTGCGGTTGATTATCTATCCAGATGGGTGGAGGCTATCCCGACCCGAGTCGCAGACAGCATGACTGTCTGTAAATTCATTAGAGAGCACATCATCTCTAGGTTCGGGGTCCCCAAAATGATGATATCAGATGGGGGTAGCCACTTTGTGAATCGGGAGGTAAAGAAACTCCTGAAGGACTACGACATTGAACTTCGTGTCGCAAGTCCTTACCACCCACAAACCAATGGTATGGCTGAGGTGTTGAATCGAGAGGTGAAAACCATATTGCAAAAGCTTGTCCGCCCGGACAGGAAGGATTGGTCTCAGATCTTAGATCAAGTACTCTGGGCATATAGGACGGCTTACAAGACACCATTAGGCACATCCCCATTCCGAATGGTATTCGGAAAGCCGTGCCATTTGCCCGCAGAGTTAGTGCACAAATCAGAATGGGCAATCAAGAAGGTCAACTGGAACACGCACCTGGGACAAAAGCAGAGAGACATGGATCTGAATGAGCTTGTGGAAGTCAGAAACCGTGCATATGACAACAGTTTGGTGTACAAGGACAAGGTGAAGCGTTGGCATGATAGATATATCAGACGAAAGACCTTTGTTCCTGGACAGAAGGTATGGTTGTTCAATGCTAGGCTGAAGATTTTCCAGGGCAAGTTGAAGTCTAAGTGGACGGGCCCATTTGTCGTCCGTACGGTGCATGATAGTGGATGTTCTGATCTCGCAGATGACGCACCGACATTCCTAGTGAATGGACAACTGTTGAAGCACTTCGTCGAATCCAATGAGCAGTTAGTCCATGTTGAGGAGATTGGATTCATGCGCGAGATAGATACAACAGATACACCTTGAGCCACGTATGAGACCTTGCAGCAGTGAGCTCCAGCCATCAGCAGCATCTTGAAAGATTCACACCGACTCATTTGTGTATACCATCAATCTTGTACATCCTATCCTTTTCCCCCGCGACCCTAGTAACCCATCCCCACATCATCGAACCACTATCTTGGACTATACTTAGGATAACCAGATCCTAAGTATAGGGGGGGAGGAGTCACTCGAGTCGATTCTTTGTACATTCTCCAGATCACATTGGTCCTCTTACTCACTTTTGTCCTATACTTAGGCGGACCTGAGCCTAAGTATAGGGGGGACCGATGCCCGCATTGTATATTCATCCACTTCTCTTCTTGACCTCGACTGCCCCACTTTTTGACTTTCTTCTACACTTAGGCTGCCAGAGCCTAAGTATAGGGGGGCCGGTCGACTTCTATACATTTTTTCTTTCTCTTTAGCTCTCTTACGCTTAGCACGAGCTATGTCTTTTTCCTCGCTCTTCGTGCTCTGAGGACATAGCACACGCTAAGTATAGGGGGCGTGTATATATTACATATATACTTTACCCATAGCTCGTACTCTCGTGTATTTTCGTGTATTTTTGTATATATTTTACAATAATTACGGGTGGGTAAAAATTGAAAAAAATAAAAAATTAAAATACATGTATACTTGTATATTTATTGTATAACACTTGTATAACACTTATAAAACTCTTGTAAATTGTTGTAACATAGGAGGTATACCAAAGTTTTGAAAAAAAAATAGGCTTCTTATTTACTCTTGCATATCATCTCTGCATATAAAAAGAAAAGAAAAAGAGTCTTGCATTTTCATTCATCTTCATAGCATGACATCTGCATCTCATCTGCATATCTTGCATATGCAAAGTGAAAAGCTAGTGGGTTCCGAACTAAGTTATGAGTAGATATTGAGGATGGACTTGATTTGACCTTAATCCACCTAATTTCAGAGGAACCTTATAGGATCTGGAGTTAAGATTTCTCAGGTCAGGTGACTTAATTCTTTGAGTCCGCAAGTCTATGTTCACATGTCATCTTGATTAGTCTAAGTAGAATATCTCATGCATACGCAGGATTCTTTTAGATAATGACCTAACTTGGACAAGCACTATGCACGTAGCTCTTCATTGATGAGGTGATGAGGAGGTAGAATCCTTTAGCTTGGAGTAGCACACGGGTGGAAACATCCGTCCTCCTCTAGGGAGGGTAGTACATCTCAACCTAGTCTGGTGGTGTTGACATCTAAGGACAGGATGCTGTGGGTTGCAATAATGCTTCAAAAGAGGGATAGTCTACTGGCTCAAGAGGAAAAACTCCTGATGTACATGCTGCACCTTGTATATAGTTCCAAAAAAAAGAAAAAAAAAAGAAAAAATGCAAGAACTCCAAAAAAATCAGACAGGTCCAAGTGAAAAAAAATAATACCTGTCGGAG
Organism: Ottelia alismoides; assembly: GCA_037367405.1. Taxonomy (NCBI): domain Eukaryota; kingdom Viridiplantae; phylum Streptophyta; class Magnoliopsida; order Alismatales; family Hydrocharitaceae; genus Ottelia; species Ottelia alismoides. Next base: position 644,144 of record JAZKJV010004342.1, on the reverse strand, counting down.
TATGTATATTAGCAAAGAAAATGCAGCTGGATGACTTGGCTACACTGGTCGGGCATCCCGGGATAGGTGGCTACACTGGCCACCGTCCATTCTTTTCTCTACCCCCTCCTCTTGAGTTGGTTGCACTTGAACTTAGAAGGGAATACCCCGCTCCTCGAGGAAAGAGTTACTGGACCGGGTTATTGAGTTACCTTGTTAGAGGAGGCTGCTTCCGAGCCATTTCTGATGTGTAGAGCTATACCTCACTTACACAGTACAAGTAAGAATTATAGTCATCAGAAATTTGCGTTTGAGGATTTGTTCTGACCTGACTATTGAGGAGTCTTGAATAGAAGACTTGTGGAACTTGAAGTTTGTTAGGTCTTAAGTTCAGGTCCAAATAAGGTTTCGCCACACAATTAATCCAAAGGTCGAGTCAAGCTCCATTTTTAACTTTTGTTCATGACCTTGGTATGGAACCCAAAATCATTTCACTCTTGCATTTCATTTAGTTGCTCGGGGACGAGCAAGTTTTAAGTATAGGGGGTTGATGAATATGTGATTCATCACTTCAAAAGTAAAAAATAGAGCCTTGTTCCCGAGTAAATAGAGGCATATTTCCCTTTATAATGCATAAATAGCATTCATGCATGCATACATAATACATGCATTTTAGCAGTCCATTTGCATTTAAATAAGAAGCCAAAATCCCTTGTAAAATATCCACTTACCAAAATAACCTCTTCCTTATAATAGGTACTCCTTAGTTAATAATATAGGGAAGAAAGCCAAAAATCCCCCTTGTAAAATAGCCAACAAGGCCCTAGAATCCCTGGATCAGAAAATACACATAAGTCCCTCATACAAACTCCAAAATAGGTCTACTCACTCTTAGAATACTACACTTTAAAAGACCTTTAAAATGAGACCAATTTCATCAAGTTTGGAGCTCGTATGAAGAAGTTGGGTTTTTGGGCCACTTTGTATACTATATATGTATAAATTGTATCTTTGTATTTTTTGTATCATATTTGACCTCATCTTCGTCTTTGGTCAACATGAAACTTGTAGATCTCATCAAGATCTACAACTTTCATGTTTTGAGTTTTTCCAAATTCGATCCCCTTCTCTCTCTACACTAAATTTTCTTCTCACCCAATCACAGCAGGCCACGTGGTGCCCTCTGGTTGCGCCACGTAGCCCGCTGTCCTTGCCTCATCCGCCCGCAGCCACAGCCGTTGGATTACCTTCATAATCCAACGGCCAAGACTTCTCCACGCGCACTCTGATTTCCAGCCGTCTGATCTACCTTAGCCTTTGATCTCATCCGCTCATTGGCGCTTTAATCTCATCACGCCACATGGCAGCGTGTGCGCCCTTCGATAGCGCCTTCATCTATCCATCTCAGCCGCTAATTCCGCAGTAACCATCAACCGTCCGATGAATTCCTTGATGTCATCTCCACCGCCCGCTACCGCCTCGCGCAGAGCACGCCACGTGGTGCTTTGAAGACCGATCGATCGCGTCCCTGATCTCCCATCTCAGCCGCCTCTTCTAAGCACACGCCTCAACCGATCGATCGTGCCTTCTCTGAATCTCCACCGTCCGTAAGCGCCGAGCCCACATAACGACACGTGTCGCGCTTTTCAGCCATCTGATCAATCCGCTCCCGATCTAATCTAGATAGTTCCTTAGCGCCTCCGCCCAGACCGTTGGATCTCCAGATCCAACGGCTGACCATCGTCGTCAACCTCCCGCTACCCCTCTCTCCCACGATTTCCGCCTTGCGGGAGGGGCTGCCCCCTTCTATTTTTGGCCACATTTCAGACGACCTCGCCGACCGCCACTGCCACGACCTTCACTATTCTACCCTCAACATCGCGAGCTACCTCACTCCCCACGTCGACCGCTCTAGACGCCCCACTAGCTCCATAAACCTCGCCCCATCTCCATTCCAGCCGAGACCTTCATCCTTTAAATACCCCCTCTCCGGCCAATTTCATCCCCATCCGCCACTCGTGAGGGACACTCCGAGCTCGGAGCTTCCAATTGGTGTCAGGAATTGCGAGTATCCTCGAGCGAAAACGACCGTCTTCTCCGGCGAGATCCTCGGCCACTGCCGAGTCGCAGCCCTCCTCCGCCGAGCCGCTGCTTGAGCTCAGGGCCCCACCGCCCCTTCGAGCGAAGACCTGGAACTCAAAGACGAGCTCCAATCCCCAGGTGAACGCCTCCATCCCTTCTCGATCTTCATTTCATTTCTTCTTCATTTTTCTCGCTTTTTATTCGCCGCCTACGGTCACCTTCTCGCCTCCATTTCATTCTGCCGAGCTCCGCGTCGGAGCTCCCATCTTCGCGGTCACCTTTACATCCTCCGACGACGCCTTTCATCTTCCAGCAAGCTCCAGCTCCGCCACTTGGCCGGAGCTCCTTCGTCAGACAACCTCAGTACCCCTTAGGCCTCTCCGATCACCTTCACTTCTCCACGAGTGCACGCACGAGCTTCGGCTCTTTTTCTAACACTTGCAGGTACTGTTTCATCCACTGATCAGAAGTTCACCGGAGCTCTTCCTGAGCTTCGCCACCGTCGTGCTCCACCGCCCATCTCCAGCTCCTGAGGCCACCATTGCCTTCGCCGCACCTTCGAGCATCTTCTGGGATAGCTCTGAGCAATTGGAGAGCTTCATCGACGCTAGGAGGAACGGGCGGAGGGACGGCCCCTTCACCGGAGCCCCGCCAACTCCTCTGCAGGAGGCGGAGGACCGTTGAGGATGGAGGTCCAGCCACCGTTCGATCATACTGATCGAACGGTCCTACGACGTCTACGTAGCCGCGCCCAGATCATCACTCCACCGTTGGATCGACCAGTAATCCAATGGCTCGCAGCGAGCCACGTCGAAGCCCAGATCGCCGTTGGATCAAACTTGATCCAACGGTCCTCATCAAGCCATGCAGAACGGGTCCGAGCCTCTTCCCCGACCCTAGGCTCGGACAACCCGAAGCTTCGCCGAACCTCACTCCAAACCTCTAGGGAGCCCGAGCCTCGATCCGAGCCGCCTTCATCATCCGAGCCTAGGCGCCCCACGTGAGAAGCATATGCGCCTTGGGTAAATTGCACAGAAGCCCCTGGAACTTTCAGATATTGCAAATCAGCCCCTGTGAAGCAGACCCCACGTGAGGAGCACGTGTCGTGTGGAGATTTTGCATTCCAGTCCCCTGCATTATAGGTAATTTCACTTAAGTCCCTGTCAGCATATTTGCTTTATATAATTTTATTTTCTTGTATTGCATTTACACCCCTGTGTTTGCACGCATCCCTAGGTTGCATTTTACATCATTTTTAAATTCCAAAAGTTGCATTTTGTTGAGAAACTTGTCCTCTATCTATTGTGCCACGTGTCATATTTTTGTAATTACAGTAGATTTTTAAATGAATTAATTGGTCGATTTGTGGAATATTTTGCCTAGTGACACCTTTTAATTTCTAGTTAATTTTCTGTGATTCCAAAAATCCTCAAAAATTCTCAATAGCTCTAGGACAGTGAACTTAACATGCCATAAAAATTTCATGTCATTTGCACACATATCGAGGCCTAAATAAATTGTTGAGTGATTTTCTCATTTTAATTTTAGTAAATTCATTTCACATTGAAATTAAGATTTGTCAATTTTCCTGGATTCCTTATCATTAGAGCTATCTAGGATAATTTTATCTTCTGAAAAATTGTGATTTGCTATTTATTAAAAATTAATTAGTGAAAATCACCCTGTCTGCATATTTAATTCAAAGTAAATTCATTTAGTGTCCAAAAATTCCCAAAAGTAGAGTAGCTTAGTTTCATCATCATTAATCATCTGGCCAATTTTCAGAATTTTTGGATTCCATTTGCCACCTTAATTGAATTAACTTCAAATTGGCTTGCTGGTTGAATGTGTCTTGCATAGAAATTGAAAAAGAACAAAAAAAATAATTCCCCGAAAATCCAACACTTGATTTTTGCTAAAGTTTACCTAAGGAGACAAATGCCTCCCTGAGTTCGACCTTGGAATTCCACCAAGTAAAAAAATCCGCCGCTTGAAATTAACTTGACATTAATTAATAGTGGTTTTTGATTAGCCTCTCGTATCCGACTGCAACGAACGAAATTAAATTAATTTGGACATTAATCTGACCGAATTAACTAAGGGTGCGGGACGTTTATCACTGGGTTGAAGCTATTCCCGCCTGGGCTATAGATAGCCGTACAATTTGTCGATTTTTGAGAGAAAATATCATTTCACAAATCAGGATACCAAAGATCCTCATATTGGACAGGGTAGTCACTTCATTAACAAAGAGGTCAGAAAATTGATGAAGGAGTACGACATCAAGCACATAGTCGCTTCTCCTTATCATCCTCACACCAATTACAGAGTTATCAAACAAAGAAATCAAGACAATCCTGCAGAAGCTTGTGAGATCGAACAAAAAGAATTGGTCCAAACTCCTGGACTCCATCCTTTGGGCATACAAGACCGCCTACAAATCTCCCTTGGGGTGTCACCCTTGAAGGATATTGAGAATCCTCAAGCGCATCACGGAAGCGTGACGATCGCATCGAATACGATCGGGGCGACTAGTCGTACTAGTTGCAAGGTGCAGCGGAATTTAAAAATTTTAAATCAAACGATGAAACCACATGATCACGAGAACACTTCTCGGATCGTTTCATCAAACCACAAAGCATAAGGAATACCTTTGAAGCGTGGTTGTGATCGCGAGATCCCAAACAAGAGATCCTCCTGTCTCAAGTCCGATCCACGAAGAACGCACTTGCGGGCACGATGATGAGTCGCGTCCCTCCCGCAATCCTTGATGAAGATCCAAGCAACAGATCCCCTGATTTCGTCAAGCGAAATCCGTCGTCTTCCTCTACAGCAAGTAGCCACGAAGAAGAAGGAGATCCTCGAGTCGTCGAAGGCGAAGGCGAGAACTTCTCTCCTTTCTCAACAATGGTGGTCGGCCACCCTATGGAAAGAGAGAGAGAGAAAGAGCACGAGAATGAGAGGGAGAGAGAGAAGTAGAGTAGGCGTCTACTTGGTGTGCCCCTCAAGGTCTAAGGCTACCCTCTTTATATATTAGTTTGGGATCCAATGGATCTCAATCCATGGCTCTCATGGATCCAACGGTCATTGTAATCCAAGAGCAATCCAACGGCTATGATTGTTGTTGGTTAAAAACCAACAACATTAATTTATATCAAATTAAATATTTGTTGAATTATTATCAACAAAAATTTAATTAACATAAATTAATTAATCAAGAGATAATAAGTCAACAAATAAGAGGAGACAACAACCCCTCCTAAAATCAAGGAGGCGTCACCTATGACTAAGTCATAGGTGACGCCACCTATGATTATAGGTGGTTTTGTCTCCTTTTATTTATATTATTATTTCTTAATTGTTTGCAATAATTATTATTGCAATAATATCCACCAAATTAATTCCAAATTAATTTGTGAATATTTCAATCATGCCATTGAAAAATATGTGAATCATATTCACATCCCAAACTAATTTGTAAATTACATTTCCAATTAATTAACTAATGTGGATCCAATCCACATTAATAATTAACAAATGTTATTTACAATATTTCTCTCTCTAGATATATTATAAATCTCATTTATAATATACACAGATATTCTGGATATCACTATCCACGATCTGCTTATCCTTGATAATTAAATCCCATTTAATTATCTTGGACAATCATTCTCTTAACATGAATCTTATTCATATTGTTCTTGATAATTAAATCTCATTTAGTCATCAATACCTTCTTGCTTGGATACTAAATTCATCACAGGAATTATTCTTGAACTCCTTCAAGAGTAATGTGCCTTCTCCGCAGATACTTGGAGATAAGGACATGGCGATTGTATTGTTCCATGTTTAGTGACTTGGATGTTGAGATCTCATCTCAAATCCAGATCTAACGGACCTCTCATAGATGCTTGATTAAATCAAGTCCGTATACTTAATCTTCTCATTGCATCTGAATCACATTCAGATCAATGTCCAACATTTGGACTAAGATCAAGTTACTTCTCTACTGAGAGGAGTCTCTAAAATCCAGACCTGTTTCATCACTCCCTCAGACTGGAAGCGTCATGGTTATACAATCGTTTATGATCACATCACCTTCAGGTATTCCCAATACCTGCACATCCTGCATACTGGAAGACCAATGATCAACCTGAAGATGAAGATCTATTTTATACTGTCTTCTTCAGGGTTTGATCACCAAGTTTCTCAATCTTGGTCATTGGGATTTGGTATCGATCATATGCTTTCCCAAAGCATATATCATACCTTCAAATTCTTGTCATGCTTCCAAAGCACGACGACCATGCATGGAATTTGATCGGTCCCAATACCTCATGAGTGAGCTCATGTCTTCCGGTTCACAAGTGAACCTGTATGATCCCTTTGAGAGATCGTATTACTCATATGCCCTTATATGCACACCAACTTGCCGGTGTATAGACCTTGATTAGGTCATCAACCTAATGGTCTGCCAAATGTACATACTCAGACATATAGTAGCACATCTGTCTCTAGTCAGAGGATGTGTGCCTATGCTGTGACAGCATTTCACCATAGGACTTAGGTTATCTCGATCTCGCTAAGTCAACCCATTGACTTAACTAATCTGACACCTCCGAATCACTATTCCCATGTAGAGGACCTACATCAAGAGGTCGGTCAGATATCAGCCTATGTGAGAAAGGATTGCCATCTCCTACTCAGGATGGAGATCATCTCTTAATAATCATTTGACGATGCTTGATGAGTCCTCTATCTAACCCATTAGATATTCATCCAAGCACCAGCCTCTATGATTCAATTATTGAATCAACAGCTATATGATCATCAAGATGGTCATGGTACATAACCCTAATTGTACAGAGGGACCTATTATGCAAATTATTTATTCTTCATTTCAGATCAGGGAATGATACTTGCAATAACATTTATTGCATAATGGCTCGCCGTGGGCTCGCATGTCCAACAATCTCCCACTAGCCCAAAGAGCCATTAATGGGCTAATCATTTAAACCCACACTCATGTGACAATCATAGGCTATTTAGAAAATAGCTAGGTAAGCTGATCAGTCACTCTGTTCCCGCGAGACTACGCCAAGTCCTTTTACGACACTTGCATATCCCCAGTAACAGTGCTTGCATCTAATGCGAATGTTGCATCTAATGCAACCAATACTCAATCTTGTCAGTCATAGTATCCTTGATACTACAACTCAAAGAAATATTGTTATAACCAGCATGTAATTTCTATTATCCTTATTAGAATACCCTTATCCCTGGAGATCTCTATCTCTTAAGGTATTCACAGTTAAGACCTTTTAGATCTCCATCTAAAAGTCTTAATTTCTTGAAGATAAGACTTAGAGATCACTATCTCTAAAGCCTTGTCATCTTTGAAGATATTGTTATTACTGCAATTAAGTGTTCTATCTCCATAGTAGGATTAGTAACAGTTTACTACTCCCACTGCATGGCAGATATCTGGCTTCTGTACACATCTAGTATACTTTCAGCTTTTCATAACTGATGCACAAAAGGGCAACCAGTTTTAGCATTCACTTCCTCAACTCTTTGAGGTGCTATCCCTTTAGATAGGTCAGTACCAAATCTTAAAGGTAAGAAAGCATTTCTTGGAATTTCCAGAAAATGGAACATGTCCAAGGTGTACTACAAATGTGACAGTCCCAATACCCTCTTTTCTTTGCTTCTGAACACCTTCAGAACTAAGATCCAAGAGGCATCTTTGAGATCATATCTCAAGGTATGGAATAGCCAGATCACAAAACACTTATTATCATCCTTATATCATTCCAAATGATTAGGATATTATCTACATTTAGCATGATGAACACAATGGCACTCCCACTAAGCTTCACATGGTTCATCAAGATTCTATTTGAAATCATAACAATTATAATTTCATCAAATCTTATGTTCCAACTACAAGAAGCTTATTTGAGTCCAAAGATGGAGTTCTTTAGCCAGCACATCTTGCATTCCTCAACCATGAAGCCCTGGGGCTACTTCATGTGAATATCCTCAAAGAGGTATTCATAGAGGAATACAATCTTGACTCACATCTTGAAGATGTCATAGTCAAATTGTGTAGCTAGGGTTAGCAATATTCTGATGGGTTTAAGCATGATCACTGAAAAACAAGCCACATCGCAATCGATGTCTTCTCTTCAGTGTGTAGCTCATGGCTACGAACCATGCTTTGAAGGTCTCTACCTTCTCATCAGTTTCCCTCTTTCTATTGAAGATCCATTTACACCTTAATGGGTCTAACCCTTATAGGTGGATCCTCGAGGGTCCATATACAACACTTGTATATGAAGTCTACCTTAGACCATTATTGCTAATATCCATCTTTCCATGTTATGATCCTCAGGAGCTTCATCACATGAAGTCCGATCAGACTTAACTGATACAAGGAATACATCCTCAAACTCATTTGAAGAGGTATTAGTGTTTCATCTTTAATTGTCCCTTTTAGTTTCCAATTTCTGGAGCCTCATTATCTTCTCAAGATTAAATGAGTTCCTTTACTTCATTTTCATCTTGATTCTCAAGAGAGTCATCCTATAAGAATCATATTCTCAAAGATGAGATATTTTAAGAATCTCAAGGTCATAAAGTAGGTATCCAATACCATCCTTTATTTTCCTAATGAAGTAGCACTCTCAAGTGCTAGATTCCAGCTTACATGCATGGAACCTTATTAAGGATATATATATTGTAGTATCTACTACATATATATACCTAGAAACTAAGGGATAATTATGCTAAAATTCATCATTGATCAAATCATGTCACACATGATCTAATTGTATCTTCCTATAACTCCATTGAGTTTAGGTGTGTCAGGAGGATTGAGATAGAAATGATATTCATATCTCCATAAGATATTCTTTGAATTTATCTAATAGGTACTTGCTACCTTGGTTAGATCAAATTCATTTAATCTTCCTTCAAACTTTGGTTCTAAACCAAAATTACGAAATCTTTGAACATTTCAAAGGTTTCTCAGGTGAAGAGAAGAAATCTCATATCATACATGATCATCAATAGATATCACATATCCACAATGTTCACTATGATATAGATGATTCACATACATCAATATGTATGAGATCTCGAATACCTTGACATCTTACACCTTTCCCAAAAAAAAGGGTGTATTGGACATTTTACTTTGAATACAATATTCACAATTATGTAAGATTTGAAATTTTAGACATTCTAAAGTTTCATATCTTACTAGTCTATTGATCTCATCAGTAGACATATGTCCAAAACTTGATGCTAAATCATTGTCAAATGATCTTTATCCTCCTATTGATCTTATAAGGTTTAACTTTCAGTATTAGAAATCTTAATGAACCATTCATTAAATTTCTAATTTAGTAGAGTCCACCAGATGCTAGATTATTATCTGAAATATATCCATCATAACTCTTTATGATAGGTTTATTCCAGAATTCATGTTTATTTCCAACATTTAGAAACAAACAATGAGTTTATTCTAATATCTAGGTCATAGAGACATTCTCTAAGACTATGGCTCTCCCACTGAAATTAAGAAGTATATCAATCCAACAGAGATTGTTGCAACAATTGCATCAATGTCTATGTGGATAATTATAAACCTTAAGATCAAATTTTTCCAGTCTTCTAAAACATGTGCAACACATTGCAAGTGTTGTTAGAAGATTGAGATACAATTATCAGACTTTATCTTATCAAATAAGCAAGTCAATTTCAATGATCAAATGTAGATATAGATTATTATGATGCACTATCTGAGTCCTTCTCTAAGGATTCTAGACAGACTTGATAGTCATACTATCAACACATCAAGTTATTGCAGTATAGGCATTCATCCAACTCTTTGGATGTCATATGGAAGCCACAGAAGTACAATCAACTCTTTGACTTTCCTTCTCACATGGGTCCGACCCACGCTTCCACTGTGCTCTCTTCATCTATAAACAACCATTGTTCAAGACTAAGGATCTCTTATGTTAAATTCAAAAGAATTCAATGTAAGAGCATTTCAACATTTATACATGCTTCATTAAATTCATACAATGTGAATACTATGAAGCTTCATGAATGACTAGAGTATAGACAGTAGAATGATGACACTCATCATGTCTACATCCATCCAGACTCCTAAAACATTGGTTCAGGTAGGTATTCAAATATTTTGAATACATTATCTCTTTCGAGCCACCATTCTGCATAATGCAGAGAACCATGTCATTCATGATTAAATGTTTAGAGCACATATGTATGCCAGAACATCTTCTTAGATTTTATAAGGATTATTCGACAATTACGATCACCATCGACATGTCACTTCTAAAGTACACTCGATGAAAGATCAAGACCATAGAGACATACAAACCCTAAGGTGATGTCTCATTGTCTTATTTAATCGTCATTCCTCATTATGTTGAGGAAACTTTGCACATTGCAACTACATACATTATGTGTCCAATTGCAAGTACAATATCTGGATCATGAGTCCAATCCATGATATTTTACTGGTTATTATTGAGTATAACATTGAGTGGGTTTAATGAAGGATTATCTGAAATAAGAAATTTGCATAAGGGTATATATATTATATATACATATTTTACTTTGATTTAGGAATTTTAAATCAAATTTGTCTTACTATGTCTACTATGAAAGATTATTCCCTAATCATCTTTCAAAGTAAGAGATATACTTACCACTATATCTCAAGCAAGATCTGGGATCTCCTTTCCTATCATTGTCACATCCCAATAATATGAGAACCTGCGACTCCGATAAAAAGAAGCGGGAACACATTCCGCCTTGCAAGTCCAACTTGCATTTCCCAATTCGGTCTTTAACACACGGGCCCACCACCCCTAAGGTGATGTTGACCCGCTGCTAATTGAACCAACCGTCAACAGGATTAGAACTCGCTATGCGCAATCCAATATCGCCCCAATAATATGAGGACTCGATATTGGGGTCACTACGCATACGACCTTACTCTTTCGAGAAGCAAAGAGCCCGATCCAGATGCGCTTGCATACAGGAGCTGTCACTTCGGACAGGCGTCTCCTACATACAATCCCTGGCGACGGAAACCCTTCGCCTTGACGGGAGACCGTGGATGTCACTTATGTGATCCTCCACCTCGTATTCAAATTTTGTAATTAATTATCGTGAATCATATTCACATAATTACTTCTTCCAAGGGAAATACACATCTATTCATAATAGAGTGTTTCATAGGATATAATTAATTTAATCACATTAAATCAATTATTAATCCTATTATCAATCAACAAACTTTGAATTTTACTTGAATAGTAGGTATAATCTCAAAGTACGTATTATTTCGAATTTTAATAATTAGAAATACACTTTGATTTCTCCGGCATTATCCAATCCCTACCCGCTGTCATGGCTAGTACCGCCGAGAGTGGGAATGACCACATACGTTGCAACCCGCTACCCCAGCGATCTCCGACTAGACACCATATCCACCTCAGGAAAGGATAATGCCAGATAGATCATCATGTACTTTGAGATGCTCATCGGTCTTTCAACCGAAATTATACCATATAATATACATCAAAACCTTTTGATTATATTATAAGGAGATTTGTTAAACAAATCCCCAATCCTATTCAAGCAAGAGGGGTTTTTCATGTAAATGTTGTCCTACAACTATTGTAGGATAAACTATGGTTTTCATGAAAGCAATGTTTGTTGATGAACCAATGATCAAGATCTAATATCTCATCATTGTGGTTTAGGCAAGTGTCATTCAATGAAATAATTATTTCTTTAAATATTTCACAAATATTTATCACTAATTATTCCAGAAAATTAACAATTAATTTTCATCATGATAATTGAATGACATATCACAAGGTTCAAGATCAAAAATGTTAATTTCCAGCAGTGACCCCCAATCACTAAAATTAACTTATCTTGATCAATTTAAATCCAAAAATTGCAAACTAAGTTTCCAAAGATTGCCTATTTGATTTATTGAAGAACCCAAGTAATAATTCACGCATTTAGAGGCGGATTAAAACCGCAATTATCTCATTAATCACGTTTAAATCCGTCGTTCCCGCGTCATATTCAAAAAGCCATATCTTGAGCAAATAAAGTCCAAATTTAGTAAACTCAAGTCCTATGGTTTACTTGTTTAATGGGGAACAAAATCCAATTGAAAATTTCGTGTTTAAACATTTTAAACAGTACAGAAAAATTCAATTAGACAGAGGTGCGAAAATTGAAATGCAGTAAAAATTTCGCAACCCTTTCAAGAACCAAATCGTCTAAGGTCCATGGATCATATCCAAACCCTTATTCGACCTATGGCTCTGATACCACTTGAAGGATATTGAGAATCCTCAAGCGCATCACGGAAGCGTGACGATCGCATCGAATACGATCGGGCGACTAGTCGTACTAGTCGCAAGGTGCAGCGGAATTTAAAAATTTTAAATCAAACGATGAAACCACATGATCACGAGAACACTTCTCGGATCGTTTCATCAAACCACAAAGTATAAGGAATACCTTTGAAGCGTGGTTGTGATCGCGAGATCCGAAACAAGAGATCCTCCTGTCTCAAGTCCGATCCACGAAGAACGCACTTGCAGGCACGATGATGAGTCGCGTCCCTCCCGCAATCCTTGATGAAGATCCAAGCAATAGATCCCCTGATTTCGTCAAGCGAAATCCGTCGTCTTCCTCTACAGCAAGTAGCCACGAAGAAGAAGGAGATCCTCGAGTCGTCGAAGGCGAAGGCGAGAACTTCTCTCCTTTCTCAACAATGGTGGTCGGCCACCCTATGGAAAGAGAGAGAGAAAGAGCACGAGAATGAGAGGGAGAGAGAGAAGTAGAGTAGGCGTCTACTTGGTGTGCCCCTCAAGGGCTAAGGCTACCCTCTTTATATATTAGTTTGGGATCCAATGGATCTCAATCCATGGCTCTCATGGATCCAACGGTCATTGTAATCCAAGAGCAATCCAACGGCTATGATTGTTGTTGGTTAAAAACCAACAACATTAATTTATATCAAATTAAATATTTGTTGAATTATTATCAACAAAAATTTAATTAACATAAATTAATTAATCAAGAGATAATAAGTCAACAAATAAGAGGAGACAACAACCCCTCCTAAAATCAAGGAGGCGTCACCTATGACTAAGTCATAGGTGACGCCACCTATGATTATAGGTGGTTTTGTCTCCTTTTATTTATATTATTATTTCTTAATTGTTTGCAATAATTATTATTCCAATAATATCCACCAAATTAATTCCAAATTAATTTGTGAATATTTCAATCATGCCATTGAAAAATATGTGAATCATATTCACATCCCAAACTAATTTGTAAATTACATTTCCAATTAATTAACTAATGTGGATCCAATCCACATTAATAATTAACAAATGTTATTTACAATATTTCTCTCTCTAGATATATTATAAATCTCATTTATAATATACGCAGATAATCTGGATATCACTATCCACGATCTTCTTATCCTTGATAATTAAATCCCATTTAATTATCTTGGACAATTATTCTCTTAACATGAATCTTATTCATATTGTTCTTGATAATTAAATCTCATTTAGTCATCAATACCTTCTTGCTTGGATACTAAATTCATCACAGGAATTATTCTTGAACTCCTTCAAGAGTAATGTGCCTTCTCCGCAGATACTTGGAGATAAGGACAGGTCGATTGTATTGTTCCATGTATAGTGACTTGGATGTTGAGATCTCATCTCAAATCCAGATCTAACGGACCTCTCATAGATGCTTGATTAAATCAAGTCCATATACTTAATCTTCTCATTGCATCTGAATCACATTCAGATCAATGTCCAACATTTGGACTAAGATCAAGTTACTTCTCTACTGAGAGGAGTCACTAAAATCCAGACCTGTTTCATCACTCCCTCGGACTGGAAGCGTCATGGTTATACAATCGTTTATGATCACATCACCCTCAGGTATTCCCAATACCTGCACATCCTGCATACTGGAAGACCAATGATCAACCTGAAGATGAAGATCTATTTTATACTGTCTTCTTCAGGGTTTGATCACCAAGTTTCTCAATCTTGGTCATTGGGATTTGGTATCGATCATATGCTTTCCCAAAGCATATATCATACCTTCAAATTCTTGTCATGCTTCCAAAGCACGACGACCATGCATGGAATTTAATCGGTCCCAATACCTCATGAGTGAGCTCATGTCTTCCGGTTCACAAGTGAACCTGTATGATCCCTTTGAGAGATCGTATTACTCATATGCCCTTATATGCACACCAGCTCGCCGGTGTATAGACCTTGATTAGGTCATCAACCTAATGGTCTGCCAAATGTACATAGTCAGACATATAGTAACACATCTGTCTCTAGTCAGAGGATGTGTGCCTATGCTGTGACAGCATTTCAACATAGGACTTAGGTTATCTCGATCTCGCTAAGTCAACCCATTGACTTAACTAATCTGACACCTCCGAATCACTATTCCCATGTAGAGGACCTACATCAAGATGTCGGTCAGATATCAGCCTATGTGAAAAGGATTGCCATCTCCTACTCAGGATGGAGATCATCTCTTAATAATCATTTGACGGTGCTTGATGAGTCCTCTATCTAACCCATTAGATATTCATCCAAGCACCAGCCTCTATGATTCAATTATTGAATCAACAGCTATATGATCATCAAGATGGCCATGGTACATGACCCTAATTGTACAGAGGGACCTATTATGCAAATTATTTATTCTTCATTTCAGATCAGGGAATGATACTTGCAATAACATTTATTGCATAATGGCTCGCCGTGGGCTCGCATGTCCAACAACCCTATCATCTTGTATATGGAAAACCGTACCATCTGCCCGTCGAACTAGTTTATAAATCACTGTGGGCAGTGAATATTTGTAACCTGGATTCACTGAAAGGTGGTCAGCAAAGAAAAGTGGATCTAAATAGGCTCCTCAAATTCTGAGACTATTCTTATGATAACACCTTGATGTACAAGGAGAAGGTTTAACACCAGCATGATCGGTACATCAGACGGAAGACCTTTGAGACTGGACAGAAAGTGTGGTTATTTGACGCAAAATTGAACATATTCCCATGCAAATTAAAAAGTAAATGAATAGGGCTATTCAGAGTGAAAGAAGTACGTGATAATGGAAGCATCTTGATATCAAATTTGTCGCCTGACACACAACCATTCGTTGTCAATGGTCAGTTACTAAAGTCGTACCTTGAGCATGACACTTTCTTGGCCATCATCGACTCAGTTCAAGTGATAATTGATGAAGAAGACTCCATGACCTCAGCAACATCCAAAGATTCAGATAATGCTCCTATAAAAATATTTCTTTAGTCTTCTTATTTTCTTTCCTTCTATTTATTTTCTTTCTATTCTTTCTTTGTTTTATTCCTCTCAGTCATCACTGTTGTACCTAGGATATGCTTCATCCTAAGTATAGGGGGATGATTATATTCCACCGTCTATTCTTTGATTGCTCACCTGTCTCCTCTCTTCTTAATATTCCTGTCTATACTTAGGGATATTTTACCCTAAGTATAGGGGGATACAAGATGAGTCATTGATCTGTTCATTCCCACCCTCAACCCTCCCTGCATGTAAATACAACATGCTATACTTAGGATTATTTCATCCTAAGTATAGGGGGACGTTTGACTTCTCATACCTTGATTCCTCATTCTTTAGTCGTTGTAGTATAGGCTCTTTTATACCTAGTACAAGTTATGTTTTTTCTTTTCCCTCGGATCTATGAGGACATAGCTTAAGCTAAGTTTACGGGGTCGTATATACGTTGTATGTACTTTAGCTATAACTCGTGCATTAGTAGTTTCAATAAGTACGACTAAAATACAGTTAATTGGATGTAAATAACATACTTGTATAAAATACATTAAAACTCTCTCTATATATTCTGATTAATAAATCATGTAAAAATGTTGTGCAAAATGTTTGAAAAATGGTTTAGAATTCTTTGAAAAATCTTTTGAAAACTGTTTGGAAAATATTTGCAAAATATTTTCAACCTTTGTAAAAAAATTTTATTTGTAAAAACTTCTTTCTTTATTTGAAATAAAATGTTTTGAAAATCTATTTGCAAATGTTTGGAAAATGATTGCAAAAAATAATTTTGAAAAATCTATGCATACTATTTGAAAAATATTTGCAAAATGTTTTTCAAATTTTGTAAAATGTTTGTAAAAATTACTTGCCAAAGTAGTTTGCAAAATAAGGTTTTCAAAATGTTTGCAAGAATCTTTCAAATCATTTTGAGAACTATGTACATAATACAAACAAATAAAGAACCTTTACAAACTTTGTATATACAAATCTGTAAATTCTTGAATTCAAATTCTTGTAAATAAAAAGATGCACGCTCGTGTAAATATCTGCACATACTCCCTTTTTTATCCAAAAACCCTTTGTTTTTGAAAAATCCTTAAAAATGTAAAGTTAAAAATCCAAAAACATTTTCAAAACCTTTCCAAAAAGTTACATAAAAATTTGCAAAACCTTTTTCAAAACAAGAAAATTGCATCACAAAAATATTTTCTTGCATTGTAGTTAGCATTTGCATTTTTTGAGTGATGATGACAATTGAATTAGTCTAAGTAAAATCCGAAGATTGGAGCTTGGTTGGACATTAAATCTACTTAATCACGGGAATCTTATAGGAACTAGAATTGAGATACTTCAGGTTCGATAGACTTAATTCTTTAAGAGCACGAGACTTGGTTCAATGTCATCTTGACTGCCTATGTAGAATATTTCTGAGCACACACACAACTCTTGTTGATAATGACCTAGATTGCACACTTGTACCTTACACTTTGTTCATCTCAGTTGAATGGTAGAGGGCTGGATTTTCCAGCATGAGAAACAAGCTAATGGAAACATCAGAAGTCACACATTTGTGGCCATTGTACCCCAACCCGATCCAATGGCGGCAAGATCCAAAGACAGAAGTTGTGGTTTGCAATAATGCTTCAAAAGAGGGATAATCTACTGGCTTAATAGGAAGTTCATATATAAATGCTGCTGTATACAATATTAAAAAAATGAAAAAAAAATAAAAAAATCTAAAAAAGTGAACATGCCTGATTGAAAATAAAATGCTTGCTGGAGTATGTGTATATTTGTATAGTCAAATAAGCAATCTTGAGATTCAAAGTCATATGTATGTGAGCCTGTAACCGGATGACTTGGCTGCACTGGTCAAAGCATCCTAGGATGGATAGCTAAACTGGCTACCGTTCATTCTTCTCTCCACCTCCTCTTCTTGAGCTGGGTGTACTTGAACTTAGAAGGGAATGCCCTGGTTCTTGAGGAAAGAGTTGTTGGATTGGGAAATTAGGGTCACCATGTCAGAAAAAATCGATTTTTACCGCTTCAGACGAGGAGAGCTACATATCACACACACACACACACACACACACACACACACACACACACACACTGTCCGAGATAGATTCATAGTCATAAGGGTTTGCATATGAGTTGATGACCTGGCTATTGAGGAGATTTGAGCAGATTTTTGTGATTCTCGAAGGCTGTTGCGTTTCAAATCTGTTTTCCAATAAGGTTCTGACCGCACCAAAAATCCAAAGGTCCGATTAAGCTCCAAACTTTGATTTCATGAAGACAAGTTTGAAAGTAAAAATCAATCCAATTTCTTTCCTTTTCTTTTCTTTATTTTTATTTTCTGCACTTATTGCATAAGTATTTGCTAGGGACTAGTAAAGTTAAGTATAGGGAGGTGATGAATATCCATTTCATCACCTTTATTCTTTCATTTTGGCCTTTAAACCCTAGCTAAATGCATGCATATATCATTATTTTATAATAATTAACATTCATTATTCATTGTATAAATATTTTATAAAAGATAAAATAATAAAGACAAGAAAAGAAAAAGAAATAAAATGCTAAAGGTATTTTATGACCCTAAACCCCTAGACCTAGGCATTATGATGACTGGGTCGACAAGGAATAAAGTAGGAAGAGATAAGGGTCAAATACACAATAAAACCCTACTTTTTAATCTATAATCTTGCATTTGTGGGACCTATTTTATTCTGTATTATTTATACCTCAAATTAATAAACTTTGTACATGAAAGTTGTAGATAAAAATACAAAGAAAAATAAAAATATGATTTCATCCAAAAACAATATACAGTGTTCAATATACACTATGAATAAGAAGTCAAAACCTAAACTTCCGAGACCCATATCTTCTCCATAAAAAGTCAAAATGCATCAAAGTCAATTAATTATATATAACTTTTAATTAACTATTTAATGAAGGTAGTTTCATTTAATTTGGAGTTAAGATGCAAAAGTTAGGTTTTGGACACCTATTGTACTATATACATGAATGAAATATTCATTTTATTTATTCTTTATATTTATCTTTATTTTATATTTTTATTATTTTAAAAATATTATTTATAATATATGTTCATATTTAGAATAAAATAAAATCATAAAGAAAACAATGAAATAAAATAGTATATACAGATACATAGATGAATATACTATAATTGTACGTATATCCTAAATACCCATATTTAATTAAGTATACAAATGAACTCAAAAAAATACAACAAAAATATATTTATATGTATATGAATAAGTTATAAATATATAAATTAAGCATATAAAATAATAAAATAAGAAATACAAAATAAAAATAAAAGAGATACATATAGGTAAATATAGCTATAACTCTACTTGTAAATAATAACTCCAAATAAATTTATCCATAAAAATAATTAAAAATCATAATTAAATAATACAAAAATAATAAATATTTTTATTTCATAACTTAATATTAATAAATTCATTCACTATTTATTCTTTATTTTGCATGGCATTTGTGCCTTGCATTTTTTTGGTTGGTCCACGTGGACCAACCAGAGCTCTTCTTTCGTTGACCGCAGTCAACTACCCCTTTGGTGTCTCTGGCCATTTTCAGAACCTCGAGCGACCCATTTCCTTGAATTTTCCAAGCCATTCTGATCACCAAAATGCCTCGTGTCCTTCTTCGATTCTTTTGTCATCATAACTGTCTTTCCTGCGCTCATTAGATCCTATTGATTTCCATCGAGCCACTAAATAATGCCAATCGAAGTTGGTCGGGACCTTTGTCTATAAACAATACCTCCCTCCTCTAAATTCATCTTTGATCCTTCTTCAACCCCTAAAATCCGTCATTTCGAGTGCGTGCGTTCTCCCGGTGACAGAGAGAGTACACCTAGAGTGGAGGCAGCGCTAGGAGACGAGGAGGTGGTCTAATGTGGAGCTCCGATGTTGCCTCTGCTCCCAGATCAACCATCAGGTATGAGCTGCATATTTTTAATTCCTAGTTAGTTTTTCTTATCGTCATTTCAATTCCACATTTAGTCTAGTAATTAGATCAACAGATTAGCATAGAATCAAAATCTTTGATCATCGGAGATCTCTATTTCCGGTTGTGTTTTATAGTAAACCTGACCTGTTCCACCGCCCATTTCACCCTCATCTCGTTCCCCTTAATCTTCTCCACCTCTCGATCCATTTGTCCCCTCTATTCTGCACAAATCAAGTTCGATCCCTGTTCCTCCACCGCCATTCATCGGAGCACCTCCACCTTTTCATTCACCTTGCACAACAGCTTCAAAATGGGTCTAGGCACATCGCCTCGAGCCCTTGAGCTTTCTTCTGCAAATCGAGCATCAAGGGACCCAATATGGGACAATCTTTAGGCAGAACGAGGCTCTCAGGCACCCCGAACATCGACGAGCTCTTGGTCTCTACCCAATGGGGCCAAGACCTTTTGTATGGTGCTATTTGTCACAGAATGCTCACAAGAAAACGATGGACCCATCAACACCGTGAACGGAGATCGGAGACGCGAGATCTTCACGATTGAAGCAGCCCCTTGGAGCTGTTCTTTCCTGTTCATCATTGTAGCTCCAAATCTGTTGGATGCAGGCGCGTCCTCCGTTTATGTTAGGGCCATCCGATCATCTCCCCACTCCACCGTCAGATCAGGGGCGAGATGCAATCACAAGCATCGATGGTGAAGCGGTATCGGTCCATCTGGACCGTGGATCGCGTAAGTGATGCAAATATGATTGTCCATCAACGTGCAAATAGGGGGTAATTTACATAACCTCCTCATTCTTTTTGGGTTTATTTTGGATTCGTCCTGTAAGTATAACTTGTAGTATACATAAATGTGTAAAAATTGTATGCAACCCCTCATATTTTCTGGTATTTCTATTTATATCCATGTTAGCTCACCCCACGTGGCCCCCACATGAGGTGGGTATTTTGTAAAGGCACCCTTGCGAGAATTTATATTTACAATTAGTCCTAAAATTTGTATATTATGTGTTAAATTTTGTGGTTAAATTGCATAAGGACCTTGAAAGTTTCAAATATTGCAAATATGACCCTACCGAGTGTCTTTAAATTAAATATATGCAGATAAATTGTACAATAGCCCTATATTTTTATTTTAAGGTTCTAGAATGCATGAAAACTTCTTGATATTTGCAAATAGATCCCTGACAGTCCATGTTTTTTTGTTCCTGTCATTTATTTATTAAAAATATCACTGTGCTCCAAAAATTATGAAAAAAGAGGATAATGTACCTGGATGCTTGCTCTTTCAGGCTATATTTTTATTTTTGCATTTTATGCACATTGATTATTTATTAAAAATCAGTGGATCCCATTTTGTCCTTGTTTAGCTTTAAAAATACCAAAAAAAACACAAAATCTTTTTAAAAAATCTTAAAAATGTTATGATGTCTATTATAGAAGTGCACAACTCCAAACCAAAAACTCCTAAAAATAAAAAAAGAAAATGATAAAAATTAAAAATCCTAAAAATCTACAAAAAATATAAAATTTTTCAAAAAAATCTAAAAATATTTATTTTTGCTCCTAAAATTTCTTTATATTAAATATTATCAATGAAAATTAATTTTAAAGAATTTTGGACTTATTTATATTTTTAATACCTTAAAGCACCCCTCTTATTAATTTAATCCCTATTTTGGGATATTTTTGATTTTAAAAATACTTAAAAATTAGCAAAAATACCTGGAAAGTCATAAAAATAGTAGGAAAATATGAACAACCCAAAATCATTTAATTTGGCAAATTTGAGTATTTTTAGCTATGTTTATAATTATAATACCCCATATTGTATTATATACCTTTATATAGTTTTATTAGTTATTATATATACCTTATAAATATTTTTTAAAATAATGTATGTAAATATTATATAATCAGGGGATTATATTTATTAATTTATTTGATATATATATTTATTATATTTATTATGATGTATATATCTTATATCTTGTATACATATTATATATATAACCTTATATATACATATCTATGAAATCCAAATTATAAATAAAAAATACTTAAAAAAACAAATAAAAATTTAAAACAAAAAACCTACATAAAAAAAGATATTTATGTACGTAGTTCATTTTGATTAGCAATAAACATTAGGCTACCATTGTTTGCTCTCTGTGGTTCTTCCTCTACATACTTGCATTCTAT
Source organism: Ottelia alismoides (assembly GCA_037367405.1). Lineage (NCBI taxonomy): Eukaryota > Viridiplantae > Streptophyta > Magnoliopsida > Alismatales > Hydrocharitaceae > Ottelia > Ottelia alismoides. The sequence continues at coordinate 622,408 of JAZKJV010004342.1, read as the reverse complement.
ACATCTTTATTGTAGGGTATAATAAACTGTGCTCTATAATTTTGTTATTCACCGATTCATTATATGTTGTGGGTACTTGTTGTTGAATCTTGGATTCGTGAGCGGTCACCTCAGTGACACTCCGTCATCGCTATTCTTTTAGTGGGGATATCTTAGACCCTCGAGGGTCCAAGGCTCAAGACCTACCCGAGCCGCCGACAGTCGCACCGCCTGCTGGTTTCTGAAAGAAAACATCATTGCATGGTTCGCGATCCCCAAAATTCTCATATCAGATGGGGGTTGTCATTTCATCAATAGAGATGTAAAGAAGCTGACTCAAGAATACTACATTAAACATCGAATAACATCTCTGTACCACCCACAATCTAATGGTTTGGCATAATTTTCGAATAGGGAGATCAAAACTATTCTTCAGAAACTTGTATATCCAAACTGAAAGAACTGGTCTCAACTGCTCGACTTGGTTCTATAGGCTTATCAGATTGTGTACAAGTCTCCTATGAGAATGTCTCCTACCACCTGGTATATGACAAGTCATGCCATTTTCCCGTCGAGCTGATTTACAAATCTTTATGGGTGACTAACATCTGCAATTTAGACCAGAGGAAAGCATCAAAGATCAGAAAAGTATATCTGAATAGACTTCTCGAGTTCTGTGACTATGCATATGACAAAAATCTTATGTATAAGGAGAAGGTCAAGAAGTGACACGACAAGAACATCCGTCGCAAGACCTTCGAGCCAGGTCAGAAAGTATGGTTGTTTGATGCAAAGTTAAAACTTTTCCCATTAAAGTTGAAAAGCAAGTGGACATGGCCGTTTATAGTGAAGCATGTGTATGCCAATGGAATCATAGTCAAATCTGGATTGTCAGCAAACGCACATCATTTCATCATCAACAGACAGCTTCTGAAGCCTAACCTTGAACATGATACCTTTTTATCCGCGGTTGACTCCATTCGGATGGCCTATGATGCAAAACAGCCAGCCGCAACATCTATAGATTCAAAAAAAGCGATCAAAAAAATTTGAGTAGTTAATCATTTTCTCTCCTTTTCTTCTTTTCATTTTTAATTCTTTTATTCTTTCAAAAGCCTCGCTCATCCCATTCATCATTGCTATACTTAGGATATGCTTCATCCTAAGTATAGAGGGGGCAAGTGCATACAAGCGCTCATGCTTTAATCCCCTCGTTTGTCTCCTAACAAATCTCGGATCTACCCTTTTAATGGTATCGAATTAACGATTTCATCGCAGTCAGATAAATCCGGATCGATAAAAAATAACCACATGGATCGATGAATCGTCGAATGAATTAACGTGCACTTTTATGTTTGTTTAGCCTGGGCAACCCCTAGGGTCGACTCAAGGAGGCAACGGAACAACTCGAGATCAGGTTAGAGGGATTAGATTGCGATTTTCCTGGTGGGATTTTTTTAATTTTTTTATGCAATAAAAAATGCAGATGCACCGATGCAGATGAACCCGGTTATTAAGAAAATCAACAACTTAGCCAAATTAATTTGAATGTGAAATACAACCAAATTGACCAAATTGTATTTTTCCTATAAACCTAGTTCAATGATTAATGCAAAATATTTTTTTTTGTATTTTTTGGATTTAAAATGCACAAATGAAAAATGCAACCTTTTTTGGGGTTTTATGCATTTTTTCATGCAAATGATAAGCAAAAATTATGAAAATTTTGCTGGAAGATAAACACAATGAAATTAAGCTAGGCTAATTTTTTTTAGAATTTTCTGACATTTATGATTTTTTATGAATTTTTTTACTGAAAATAGAGCGACTGTGGTATTTAATTCCTAATAAATCCATGAAATCAAATTATCCAGAGAGCTATTTATTTTAAATAGATATTTTAGTCAAGAATGTAGGAGAATTGAAATTTCTCAAAAAAATCTTGGTGGATTTAATTAAAAATCAATTACAGAAATCACCCTAGAATTTATTTTAGGCAAACAACAACTCCAATTTCGATGAAACTTGGATAGTAATTAAAGCACAATTAGATGCATCATCTACATTTTTTACAATTTTTAGAGCAAGAAATAAATACATGTGAATTTCAGAGCTTAAATGGATAAAATATCACTGATTTTGAATCTCTGAATTTTAATAAATGATCGGATGCTTACAAAAATGCAAATAAATATCCATGAGATGAAGAATGAGTTGCTCTACAACATGCTATTTTTCATTAAAAAAATAATACAAGATGATTATCCAAATTAATACTCAAAGGCATTGGTGACTTCGCAAGACAGAAATGAAAGAAACAAACAATACATGTGCACAAGGGTACTTTTGGAAATATATAAACATGGAGGGAAATGTTAGTAATTTTCACAAAAAAATAATGAAAAAATGAATAGACCTTTTCTTCTCCCCACGCTAGGGCAAAGGATGTAAAGGGAGTAGGCGGCCAAGGTGGCGCGCGGCTCATGCTGCGGAGAGCGGGGCGGCGCTAGACGGCAGCGCCAGCAGCGGTGTGCGGAGGGCGACACACCTGTCACGTGGCGCCCACTGCGCAAGGGAGCGGTGGGAGCCCAGGGGGCTAGCGGAGGGATAGGGGCGACGACCTCTAGCTAGTGGTCGGGCGGTGCGGTGCGGGGTCGCGCGGGGCAGGCGGCGACGACCTGTGGGGTCGGTAGGCCGGGTCGTGAAGGAGGCGCGGGGAAAGAGCACGGTCGCGTGGGGTTGGGCGGCCAACTGCGGGGGCGGCACGCTGTAGGCGCTGGAGGCTCGGTGTTGAGGGCGCACACGGCCAGGCAGCGCCACCAGGGGCGGAGCAGCCGGCGGCGGCGGCGACGTGCAGAGGAGGCCGGGCTGGAGGGAGTGACACCGATGGGGCGGCTGCCGGCGGGCGGACGGCGTCGTAGAGGCAGGGGGCGGCGACAGCTGCTTCCTCATGTTCTCCTTTATTTATTTATTTTTTTGTTTTTTTAATTTTTTGTTGTAATTTTTTAATGTAAACAGTAAATAAAATGCAATGAAGAAAAAATGTGTGTGTGGTGATTGTGATGGATTTGTGGTGATTAGATGTGAAATAACAACAACAAAAAAATGTTAGATAAAAATAATGTAGAAGGTAGAGATAGATAAATTACCTGCAATTTCGTCAGAAGGCGAAGCTACGATTCGTGGCTCCTGTCGTGGCCTCAAGAAGGGTGGCGGTGTCCTTCAAAGCTGGAGCAACTTCCTGCGAGGGATGCTGCGACGAAGTGGTTGAGACCACCTCGGATCTCACCGTGGTCGGAGGTCGTCGCTCGATGATGATTCTCGTTAGCTGTCACCTAAAGATAGCCGGAGCTCTCTCTCTCTCTCTCTCTCTCTCTTTTCTATCGAAATGGCGGATGGGGGAAAATGATGGAGGTGGTGGTGAATAAAAAGAGGAGGAGGAAGTTGGATAAGAGATGGAGAAAGTGGAGAGAATGGTGGAGGAAGTGAGTAGATGTGGCTTGGAGTAGAAGGCAAGTAGAGGAGAAGAGGTATAATGAAAATAAAATAAATATAATAAAGTAATATAGTAGGCTACTAAAAATAATTAAAATAGTAATAATAAAATAATAATAATATTAAATCTGAAAATAATAAAATAAATCCGAAAAAAGGGGTGACATGTGGCGGCTCCAGGAGCTGCTACATGTCGCTCCTAGAAAATTCAAAAATTAAATGTAAATAAAAATAAAAAAGAAATAACAAAAGGGATTAAATCAAAAGTGGTCAACATAAAAGTTGCTCGTCTCAACGAGATCTACAACTTTTGTGAAGGGTAGAAAATCAAATGAATTCATCTGTACAAAGTGTATTTTTGGGTGGTACATTATAGATATAAAATACCGTATTTTATCTTTGGTAATTTTTTTGTCATTTCTAAATAAGAGAAAAATCAAAATAAAAATAGAGAAAATATAAAAAGAATATTTGCAACTTAATCAATTTTTTGGATTTTTAATAATTAAGAAAATAAATGGATAAAATAAAGGGTAAAAAGGTCAATGTGTACAATATACAATAGGGGCCCAAAACCCAAGTTTTGCATGCGAGCTTCGATTTTAATGAAATTGGTCTTGTTTCGAAGGTATTTGAATGTATATTACTTTAAAAATGAGTAGACCTAAATCGAACACTGTATGAGAGAGATATGTATATTTTAAGGCTCCTAGTCTCAAACTTGGATTGGGGTTTTATTGGGTAATTTTAAAAGTTAGTATTTTTTTGATATTTTTTCTTTATTAGTGTTAGTAATATATACACTATAGTTGGTTTTATTGGATTTGGAGTTAGTATAAAATATATACAAATAGGTGAAATATGGTGAATATACAAGTGAATATTTATAAGTGAATTTGGCTTCTTATTTAATGCAAATATGAATGCTAAAATGCAGATATTATTTATGTATGCATGAATGCTAATTATGCAATATAAGTAGAAATATGCAGCTAATTACTCAGGAACAAAACTCTATTTTCAAATTTTAGAGTGATGAATCACAGATTCATCAACCCCCTATACATAAACCTTGCTCGTCCCCGAGCAACTAAAATGAAATGCAAGAGTGAAATGAGATTGGGTTCCATACCAAGGTCATGAACAAAAGTTGAGAATGGAGCTTGACTCGACCTTTGGATTAATTGTGTGGCAGAACCTTATTGGGATATGAACTTAAGACCTAACAGACTTCAAGTTCCACAAGCCTTCTATTCAAGACGCGTCAACAGTCAGGTCAGAACAAATCCTCATACGCAAATTTATGATGACTATGATTCTTACTTGTACCGTGTAAGTATAAAATAGCTCTCCACATCAGAAATGGCTCAGAAGCAGCCTCCTCTAACAAGGTAACTCTAATTCCCCAGTCTAGTAACTCTTTCCTCGAGGAGCAGGGTATTCCCTTCTAAGTTCAAGTGCGACTAGCTCCAGAGGAGGGGGTGGAGAAAAGAATGGACGGTAGCCAGTGTAGCTACCTATCCCGGGATGCTTGACCAGTGTAGCCAAGTCATCCAGCTGCAGACTTCTTGCTAATATACATACTCCGTAGGTATTTTATTTTCTATCTGTCCTGTCTATTTTTTGGAGTTCTTGCATTTTTTCTTTCTTTTTTCTTCTTTATTTTTTTTGAACTATATACAAGGTGCAGCATGTACATCATGCATTTTTTCCTCTTGAGTCAATAGACTATCCCTCTTTTGAAGCATTATTGCAACCCAGCCTCCCATCCTTAGATGTCAACACCGCCAGACTAGGTTGAGATGCACTACCCACCCTAGAGGAGGACGGGTGTTTCCACCTGTGTGCTACTCGAAGCCAAAGGATTCTACCTCCTCACCACCTCATCAATGAAGAGCTACGTGCACGATGCTTGCCCAAGTTATGTCATTATCTAAAAGAATCATGCGTATGCACACGATATTCTATTTAGACTGATCAAGATGACATGTGAACATAGACTTGCGGACTCAAAGAATTAAGTCACTTGACTTGAGAAATCTTAACTCCAGTTTCTATAAGGTTCCTCTGAAATTAGGTGGATTAAGGTAAAATCAAGTCCTTCCCCAACCTCTACTCATAACTTGGTTCAGAACCCACTAGCTTTTCACCTTGCATATGCAAGATATGCAGATGAGATGCAGGATGACATGCTATGTAGATGAAATGCAAGACTCTTTTCTTTCTTTCTTTCTTTTTTTTGCAAGGATGATATGCAAGAGTAAATAAGAAGCCTATTTTTTTGTTTTTTATTTTTTTGTTGTTTTTTCAAAAATTTGGTATACCTCCTATGTTACAACAATTTACAAGAGTTTTAAAAGTATTATACAAATTATACAAGTGTTATACAAGTATACATGTATTTTAATACTTTTTTTTTTCAATTTTTACAAAAATTTTACCCGTATTATACAACAAATATATTTTTTTTTCAATTTTTACCCACCTGTAATTATTGCATAGTATATACAAAAAATACGTGAAAATACGCGAAAGTACGAGCTATGGGTAAAAATATATATGTAATATATACATGCCTCCCTATACTTAGCGTGTGCTATGTCCTCAGAGCACGAAAAGCAAGGAAAAAAACATAGCTCGTGCTAAGCGTATGAGAGCTAAAATAACAAAAAAGTATAGAAGTCGCTCTGTCCCCTATACTTAGGCTCTGACAACCTAAGTGTAGAAGAAGATCAAAAATGGGGCGGACGAGGTTAAGAGGGGAAATGGAGGAGTATATACACGGCGGACATCGGTCTCCCCTATACTTAGGCTCTGGTCAGCCTAAGTATAGAACATGAGTGAGTGTGAGAACCGATAAGATCTAGAGAATATACAACGAATGGTGAAGAGACTCGGGTCACTTTCCCCCCTATAGTTAGGATCTGATCATCCTAAGTATAGCCATAAAATGAAATGATATGGAGTCGAGGAGAGTGATTCAAATCATTGGGAAGGGAGGAAAAATATATATACAAGGAGGATTGAGAATATACATGGATCAAGAAGGTTTGTGATGAACCTTCTTGTGGGAGAGAGGAGGTGGGAAATATACAAGTGTGTCATTGTCAGAATCGTCCTCATATGAATAGTAGTGCGGTGAAGGGATCGTCCAACGCGGGTCGACACACGACTGCTTGCTTAGATACGACTTAAGAACAACCGAACTGAGCTCACTCATATAAATCACCTTGTCTGGACCCGATGAGGATTCCTCTGAAACTTCCTTCTCCGAAATGTTGAAGGAAAATTTCTTGGTCGGTTTTCTAGAACTTGAATCATTGAGAGGGAGATGAGAGCGACGTGCCTTGAGAGGTTCGGGGGAACACCTCGAGGAATCAATTCTCGACTTCCTCTCACTAGATAACCGACTAGAAGATGGAGCAATCGTGTTTTTATGTGGAGTCAATTCAGTCTTGGTTGTTTCCTTTGAAGATCTGGGATGTGGTGCGGTGCTGACCATGGGTTCCTTATCAGACGAGTCACCATATAGATTGGAATATTCCTGAAGGGTCAGCACGTGTCTCGAGAAGGTGCTAGTGATCTCAGTTGGCTTGACATTATTGGGCTCTTGTGTCAGATCATCAAAATGGTCAAGACAATCAGCAAAAATCATATCCGACTCAATGGTAGCTTCTGGTTTTGAGTCCTCCTTAGAAGCTGTCACGGTGGTGGTGCAAGCAGTTGATGAAGTGGAGGTGTGGGGAGTCTATGAACCAACGGTCGTCCGGACAGTCGGTCTCTCAGGTGTAGCAGAGAGGTGGGACTCATCTACCTCTCGATGGTCACGACTATTAGCGGATGTGCAGGTCACTTTAGAGTAAAGTGTATCAAAGAATGTGTAAGGTCGAAGCGTTCCCAATGCTGTTAAATCGATTTCCTAAGTCTCGCAATCTATAATCGCCTTAGCCAAGGCTAAGAACGGATTCCTAAGAATAATAGGAGACTGGATAAACTCTCCTCGGTGCTCAATGTCAATGATCATGAAGTCCACCTGGAGTAGAGCACCTTGGAAAGTAACAATGACTGAAATGTTTCCTCTCGACTGTTTGATAGATCGATCAGCCAGTTGAATGATCTCTCTTGACTTTCTGATTGGCCTAAATTTGAGCTTGTCAAACACAGAGGTCGGGAGGATATTTATCGGGGAGTCATCATCGATTCTTGCATGGGTAAAGATAGTGTCTTTGATTTCACATTCAACTCGGGGCAACCGCTTCACTTTACGGCTTTTGGTCTTTCTCCCCATCACCAAAGAGGTGGCCATAGACACTATGTGTCTTTCAGTCCTTGTCCTCTTATTGTCCGACCTCTTGGGCATCAATTTACTTCTCACAAATCGTTTGAGGTCGGGAAAGTAATCTATGGCCTTTATTAAGGGAAGATTAAAAATCAATTCTTCATCGAGTACTTCCCTTAGGACATGATACAATTTTTTTAGGTCTTTTTCATTTTCAATTTTATGTGGATTTTTGTTTTTTCAATTTTTTTGGTATTTTTGGTGGATGAATGATCAGACTTTGGATTGGAGGGTAAGCGGTTAGTAGAAGAGGGAGGTAGAATGGACTCCAGCTGTACAAAATGTGTGGGTTCCCTAATGCTTGCTCGGTTTTCAACATCAAATCTACTTATTTTCTTCTCCACTTTCATACTCAGGCTGGCAGAAATTGAGTGCAATATGTCGGTGTTATCTCTCAACTTATTACCAAATGATTCATTTTTCTCAATAAGTTTAGAAATTTCATCCTCCAAAATGTTCTCATGACAAATCATGGAAGAGTTCTGCTTAATTGGAGGATACTGCTGAGATATTGGGATCTCATACTCAACATACCTAAACTCTGGCATGTAATCTTGGGTCGAGTATGGACCATCCGAATGGCAGATATTGGTCGGAGCCTCATATAATGGAGTCAATGAATGGGGGACTGGTAAGTATAGATCATGAGTCCACTCCTGTGAATGTATAGGCTCTCCGAATGTGTGACACGAAGGCTGGTTAATGGAAGCTTGATCACTAAAGTCAATCAAGTCTAGGAAATCATGATGTGCAGGCCTCTCCATTTGGGTTGTTCGATTGACCAAGTTATTCTGCCAATCATCTATCTCAACAGTGGCTTGCTCTTCATAGGGTTCACTGATTCCAGCAAGCTCCCAAGAATAAGGACAGTCAGCCCAAGGTGGAAGTGGATCCAGAGTGTTAGAATATGGAGTAGGTGAGAAATGCGAAGAAGTGGAGAAGCCAGTCGAAGTTTTGACTTCATAATCAGGTTGAGGTGGAGCCGACTACGGGTAAGGATCTCCCGTATATGGCGAAGGATACATGGAAGAAGGAGAAGGCGAAGATGAACGGTATTTGGTCAATGATGAATGGCCAGAGGTCTCAAGGTATGGGGACCAATATCCTGACATCTTGAGGAGGAAAGGATGAATATAAGTAGATCGAGGTAGATAATGTGCAATTACACAGGATAACACACACGGACAAACACAAAGACAAACACAAGAGCAAACCCTGAGTTCACACTCAACACGGTGAAGGACCCTAAACCGAGTCTGATTAGTCTAGTTGATTTTAAGTGTGATTGTTCAGACAAGTAGCAAAGGTTACGCGGCCTATAGGGGAGTCGGCTAAAAGTCGGATGCATCTCCCCTGTTTAACCTATCGCTTTAGATACCAACGCGCTTCCTTTCTCCGCTCCTATCACCGGTCGAAAGTTCAAGGACCTGCCCCTATCTACCTACAGAGTAGGCGGAGGCTGACAAGGCTCTAACTTCACCCCTATCTACCTGCAAGCGCAGGCGGAGGCTACTAGCAACTTGTCGCGGTGCACCACAATTTTGCCCATATCTACCTACTAGAGTAGGCGGAGGCTACTTGGTCCTGGTCAGTTGAACCCAAAGCTCAGCTGGTGATATTTGCTCGGATTGGGGTACGCGATATGGAAGGTGGGGATTTTTGGCTCTGCCCTAGGGTGCTCACACACTCTAGTACCCTCACTCAGCCTGAGAACAAGGTCGGGGTTAATCTCCCGCAAACAAGGGTTAATTTTAATCAAATTTTTTGGTCCAATTCAATTAATAGTTCCCATTTTAAAGACTAATTGTCACTGATATTAATCCACACAAGCAATCACGTCTACCGTCCAGTCCCAATTCCTTTATCCTAGGTTAGAAAACCTAGAGAGAGAGTCAGAAAAGACCGATGCAATCGAGAAAACGATGATGAATGCTTGAGTAAGAAGACTTACAGTGCCTCCAGCTCTCTACAATGCAGGATGCAATACTAAATTGAAATTTTTACACTAAATGAATGCAATCGAGAAAAGCCGCTCCTAGATAGGCAGTTCTATTAGCGAGTGAAGAACAAATTGAATTTGGCTAAGTCCTGCGGTCTAAGCGCGTCTTTTAAATACAAAGTGTGGTCTTAGAATTTTATGAGCACAAACAGTTCCTAAAATAGCTCTAAAAGCCGCAAGTACTGGTCCTATTCTACATAAAGCAACCACAGAGTACACATGGACACGTTTTATTATGACTTACACGCGCGAGATCCCAAACGGGAACCGTTGTAAATGCAGACATTTTTTTTACAAAAAAAACGAAAATCTTTTAGGCGTCTCAACAGCCGACTTGATTCACGAATTGTCGGCCTCTGATGCACTTCGAGATGCGTCGACTTCAAGAAAGCCGCTCCAAGTCCACTGGACCCTCGCACAAAAAGATAAAAATGTTAGATAGAGAGAGAAAAAATAAATAAAAAAATAATGGGAAAAATGTAATAATTACAAGATGGTTCGGGAATCAGACTATCCGAATTAATGGAAAACGTAAATCTAATTTTCTAAAATGATCCTAAGCTGTGTGCCTCCCCGGCAACAACGCCATTTGACATACCTCGGATCCACCCTTTTAATGGTATCGAATTAACGATTTTGTTGCAGTCAGAAAAATCCGGATTGATAAAAAATAACCACACGGATCGATGAATCGTCGAATGAATTAATGTTTGGTTTTATATTTGTTTAGCCTGGGCAAGCCCCATGGTCGACTCAAGGAGGCAAAGGAACAACTCGAGATCAGGTTAGAGGATTAAATTGCAGTTTTTCTAGTGGGATTTTTTTAATTTTTTATGCAATAAAAAATGCAGATGCACCGATGCGGATGAACCAGGTTATTAAGAAAATCAACAACTTAGCCAAATTAATTTGAATGTGAAATTAGACCAAATCGAACAAATTGCATTTTCCTATAAACCTAGTTCAATGATTAATGCAAACTAGATTTTTTTTTGTAATTTTTAAATTAAAAAATGCACAAATGAAAAATGCAAACTTTTTGGGGTTTTTATGTAATTTTTTGTGCAAATGATATGCAAAAATTAAGAAAAATTTACTGAAAGATAAACATGATGAAATTAAGCTAGGTTAATTTTTTTAGAATTTTCTGACACTTTATGATTTTTTTATGAATTTTTTACTGAAAATAGAGTGACTGTGAGTATTTAATTCCTAATAAATCCACAAAATCAAATTATTTTAAATAGATATTTTAGTCAAGAATGCAGGAGATATGGAATTTCTCAAAATAGTCTTGGTGGATTTAATTAAAAATCAATTACAGAAATCACCCTAGAATTTATTTTATGCAAACGACAACTCTAATTTCGATGAAACCTGGATAGTAATTAAAGCACAATTAGATGCATCTTCTACAATTTTTTACAAATTTTAGAACACGAAATAAATACGTGCGAATTTCAGAGCTTAAATGGGTAAAATATCACTGATTTAAATATCTGAATTTTAATAAATGATCGTATGCTCACAAAAATGCAAATAAATATCCACGAGATGAAGAATTAGTTGCTCTACAACATGCTATTTTTCATTAAAAAAATGATGCAAGATGATTGTCCAAATTAATACTCAAAGTTAGGGGTGTCTTCGTAAGACAGAAATGAAAGAAACAAACAAGAAATGTGCACAGAGACACTTTTGGAAATATATAAACATGCAAGGAAATGTTTGTAATTTTCACAAAAAATAATAATAAAAAATGAATCGACTTTTTCTTCTCCCCACGCTAGGGCAAAGGATGTAGAGGAGGGAGGCGGCCAAGGCGGCGTGCAGCTCGTGCTGCGGAGAGCGGGGCGACGCTAGACGACCGCTCCAGCAACAACGTGCGGAGGGCGGTGCGCCTGTCGTGTGGCGCCCACTGCGCGAGGGAGCGATGGGAGCCAAGGGGGCTAGCAGAGGGACAGGGGCCTCTGGCTGGTGGTCGGGCGGTGCGGTACGGGGCCGCACAGGGCAGGCGACAGCGGCCTGTGGGGTCGGGAGGCCGGGCCGTGAAGGAGGCGCGGGGAAGGAGCACGACCGCGCGGGGCTGGGCGACCAACTGCGGGGGCGGCGCGCTGCAGTCGCTGGAGGCTCGGTGTCGAGGGCGCACGCGGCCAGGCGGCGCCGTCCATGGGTAGAGCAGCCGGCGGCGGCGGCGACGTGGAGAGGAGGCCGGGCTGGAGGGCGTGACACCGACGGGGCAGCCGCCGGCGGTGGCGGGCGGCGACGTGGAGGTAGGGGGGTAGCAATAACTGCTTCCTCTTGTTCTCCTTTATTTATTTATTTATTTTGATTTTTTAATTTTTTTGTTGTAATTTTTTAATGTAAACAGTAAATAAAATGCAATGAAGAAAATGTGCGTGTGTGGTTATTGTGATGGATTTGTGGTGATTAGATGTGAAATAACAACAAGAAAAAAATGTTAGATAAAAATAATGTAGAAGGTAGAGAGAGAGAAATTACCTGCAATTTCGTCAGAAGGCGGATCTACGATTCACGGCTCCTGTCGTGGCCTCAAGAAGGGTGGCGGTGTCCTTCGATGCTGGAGCAGCTTCCTGCGAGGAATGCTGCGACGAAGTGGTTGAGACCACGTCGGATCTCGCTGTGGTAGGAGGTCGTCGCTCGACGGTGATTCTCGGTAGCTGTCACCTACAGATAGCCGGAGCTCTCTCTCTCTCTCTTCTATCGTAATGGCGGATGTGGGAAAATGATGGAGGTGGTGGTGAATAAAAAAGAGGCGGAGGAAGTTGGAGAAGAGATGGAGAAAGTGGAGAGAATGGTGGAGGAAGTGGGGTAGATGTGGCTTGGAGTAGAAGGCAAGTAGAGGAGAAGAGGTAAAAGGAAAATAAAATAAATAATTAATAAAGTAATATAGTAGGCTACTACAAATAATTAAAATAGTAATAATAAATTAATAATAATAATATTAAATCTGAAAATAATAAAATAAATCCGAAAAAAGGGGTGACATGTGGCGGCTACAGGAGCTGCCACATGTCGCTCCTAGAAAATTCAAAAATTAAATGTAAAAAAATAAAAAAGAAATAACAAAAGGGATTAAATCAAAAAGTGGTCAACACGAAAGTTGCTCGTCTCGACGAGATCTACAACTTTTGTGAAGGGCTGAAAATTAAATGAAATCATATGTACAAAGTGTATTTTTGGGTGGTACCTTATAGATATAAAATACCACATTTTATCTTTTGTAATTTTTTGTAATTTTTAAATAAGAGAAAAATCAAATAAATATAACGAAAATATAAAAAGGATATTTGTATCTTAATATATTTTTTGGATTTTTAATAATTAAGAAAATAAAAGGATAAAGTAAAGGGTTAAAATGTCAATATGTACAATATACAATAGGGGCCCAAAACCCAAGTTTTGCATGCGAGCTTCGATTTTAATGAAATTGGTCTTGTTTCGAAGGTCTTTGAATGTATATTACTTTAAAAGTGAGTAGACCTAAATCGGACACTGTACGAGAGAGATATGCACATTTTAAGGCTCCTAGTCTCAAACTTGGATTGGGATTTTATTGGGTGATTTTACAAGTTAGTATTTTTTTGATATTTTTTCCTTTATTAGTGTTACTAATATATACACTATAGTTGGTTTTATTGGATTTGGAGTTAGTATAAAATATATACAAATAGGTGAAATATGGTGAATATACAGGTGAATATTTACAAGTGAATTTAGCTTCTTATTTAATGCAAATATGAATGCTAAAATGCAGATATTATTTATGCATGCATGAATGCTAATTATGCAATATAAGTAGAAATATGCAGCTAATTACTCGGGAACACAACTCTATTTTCAACTTTTAGAGTGATGAATCACGGATTCATCATCTCCTCAACTTTTGACATTCTTTCTATACTTATGGATATATTACCCTAAGTATAGGGGGAGACAAGCCGAGCCGCTGATTTGTTTAAGTATAGGGGGCGGTCAACTTTCGATTCATTATTCGGTCATTGTAGTATCAGTTTTCCTATACTTAGTACGACTTATGTCTTCCTTTTCTCTCTGATCTATGAGGACATAGCTCGTATATGGGGGTCATATATACGTTGTATATATTTCACCCATAACTCGTACTTTCGTACTTTCAAATAATATGGATAATTAAGAAATTAAAAATCATAAAAGTATAAGAAACAATTAATTATAAAATAAAAAATAAAAAAGATTACGTTATTAAAAGTGACTTATACCTTGATTGATATTGTGCATACATATACATATGTACATATTATTTACTTATAAATAATATACCTTACTACCACGTACTGCTTCATGTGTTCGATCCCTACTTTGCTTGTCACTATACACTTGTTTGTAGGGCATAATAAATTTTGATTCATACATTGTTGCGTTGATTGCTTGATCTATTTTGTGTGGGTTGATTGTTGCTTGATCACTTGGATTTAGCAAGAGGTCAGCTCAACGACTACGCTCCTGCCTTGTATGGAACATGAGAATTTCTCCTCTATCTATAGCGGTTGAACACTAGGACAAGAGCAGGAAAGCTAGTAGTCCGTGAAGAAGCTCAAGCATGAGGAGCTCAAGGTTAAGTGAAGAGAAGAAGCTACGAAGCTTAAAGGAGTTTAAAGTTAAGGAACTCCAGGCCAAATTCAAGATAAGATCTCACACTCAAGGAGAAGATGAAGTCTTTTCTTTTATCGTGAGTCATGCATTTTGTAATAGAAAACATATAAAAAAGAACACATAGTTTAATATGTATAATATTTACAAGATAATCTGGTCTTTTATTTATTCACATTAATTAACGTTAATTATATGCCTAGTATATTATGATAATTAAATATAATGAAGGGATTTATTTATGGACTTGGTTTAGATAGAGGGCTAAGAATTAAATAATAAATAGATGAATCTAGAATTCATCACCCTATGCATGAGATGGAGAACAACCACTATTATTTCATTTTTATTTGTACATTGTTATATCATCAAACCGGGTATATGCGTTGTTCTAAGTCAATGTTTATTCTTGTTTATCTAATTCTAAACTACTATATAGAATAATGTTTTTTTCTTATTTATGATATAATCTCTTAGGTTATATCTAAGAAGGTTAAATTTTAGTTACTGAAATATTGTGCAAAATAATGTATTTTTTCAACAAGAAACATTGACATAGAAATTAAGTTTATGCTCTTGAATTTGAATAATGTTGATTTTGTGTTCAAGTCTCCAAAGTAAGAAGCGCATTCTCTACCGGGCTTACGTTTGTTTAGTTAGTTAATTACTGGTTATTAATAAGTTCCATAGGAAATCTTACATAATGTTGTTTTATTTTATAGGATGCCACACCATATTTACAAAAAATGTTGGTAGAAATTGTGAATCATAATCGACATGGTACAAATATGCAATTCATTTTTCAAAACTCTTAAAAAGTTCACAAAAGAGATATGTATTTTACAAAAATCTGATTGACGGAAACCACATCGACTATTGATCAAATACCAAAATAATGGATTGTTATATTGCAAATCCGCAAATCATTTTACAAAAAGCACATGCATTTCACAAAAGGACGATGTGTTTTGCAAACAACGAAGTTCAGTTACAAGACAATAACAAACACGTAATTTCACATCAAGTAAGATAGACAACAATGATTATGATTTTGTAGCATACACCATGAAATTGTAAACGATCCCAATCTTTTGTCAATTGACAATAATTATTTCAACCTAGGAGCCTTTATTTAACATATTTTTGGGGAAAAATTTGACGCATACCTCATGACGTCTACCTAAAAATAAGAATGTTCAATGACATGGATTGTGCTATTTAAGTATTAATTTAGTCTTCTTTATTACATAAATATCACTCTCATTAATTAATCGATTGGATAATAACCACACATATTATCTTATTTTTTGGTAAATTATCATCCAATTTGTTGCACATTATTCATAAGGAGGACGATTACCACGTCATTAAAGCATACCATATAATAATAAACAAAGCTATCGAAAACATAAGTACTAACCAAATTTGGAACATTTATTTTTGCACATAAGCACTTATTCTTTTGTATTTTGGAACACGCTTATGTAAAATGAACCTCATCTTTTGTAATTTAATATCAATTATTTCGTTTTACAAGTTTTTATTTCAACATATTTTTTAGAAAGTACAACGCACACCACATATTGTATAACTAAATATAACAAGTTGATGCGTGGAATTTACTTACACTGCATTATTAAAGTTGAACCCATTTTAGGAATGTTTGTTGACACGAAAACTACTTAGTGGTTTCAGATCCACTCGTAGACTCACCATCCAATGACCTAAGATGTCATCTTTTCATAATCAATGAAATGTGCGACCTCATTTGAAAGGTTCATACACATATGTACATATGTGTTTGTATGTAGGATAAAATGGGGTTGCCACCTGGGGGGCTAACTTTGGATCCCTGCCATTTTTTTCGTATTTTTTGCGGATTTTTTTTCAAAAGTACAAGGGGGATTTTTTAACCACTAAATGATAATACTTAGTCATTCACATTTCAACTCAACTGGATATTCCTATCCTCTCCATCAAGACCATCAAATTTTATTGTTTCATAATTGCTGAAATCGTCCCTTCCAGATGGGCAGTTTAACAGTGTTTGTTTTACATGAGATTTGAATGACAAAATATTGTCATTGAGTTATCAAAATCCCCTGGGATGTTTCTAAAAATTCTACAAAAATAAAAAATGGGTGGGTGGCGGGAGCCAAGTTAGATCCCCCGGGGGCATCATACACATTTACCCCCCCTCCACATATATGTGTATATATGTACATATATATTCACTCACACATATGTATCCATGTACACACACATGTCTGTATGTACATATAAATACATACATATTGTATGCATACATGTATGTGTGTGTATATATGGAAAAATATGTATGCTATTATGGAGTAGCTAACTTGGCTACTCACCCTCCTTTTTTAAATTTTTTTAATGAATTTGAATGATAACATAATGAAAATATATGATCTAAATCCTCCCAAGAGGTTTTTAAAAATACCAAGATTTTTTTAAAAGGATGAGAGTAGCCAAGTTAGATATTTTTTGGTACCGTACACATTTTAGATACACACAAGAAACCCTTCAAATGATATGGTGTCTCACTATATCAGTAGTGAGCCATCAATGAGAGCCATGGGATCTTGAACTAGGGTATCTTATCTAAAAGGGCATTTTAGTCATCCTTTTATATTTTAAATTTGAAATTCATTTAATAACATTAATTAATATTTTAGGCTCATTTAATTTTAGAAATTTTCTTTAATATCTTTATTGTTCAAATTCCAAATATGTTCACAACAAACTGGATTAATGCATGTATTTATAAACTTTGATGAGTTTTATGTAGAATTTACATTTAGATTTGTAAATTTGACAATATTTACATTCTCATTTAATAGTTTTAGTAATAACAAGTACTTTAATTTGTAAAATTTCTAACATCTATTGTAGAATGAATTGCATGATTTCAATATATTTTTACATATCATTTGCCAATATTCTTTTAAATTCACATGTGTGTGTCTTTGTAAATTTTTACGTTCCTTTGTAAAATCAGTGCTCCTTTTGTAAGTCTTTGTATGCAGCATGCCATAACTGTAAATATTCATACTCCCTTTGTAAAGTTCATACTTGATTTGTAAATTTTGTATGGCAATATGATAAATAAAAAGTCAGTCACTGGTTTATCAATTATTATATGGAAAAGGTAATATATAAAATGAATTTTGGAATTTGTAAAATCAAATGAATCTATTTGGAAAGTATATCGTCATTTGTGTAAAAATAGTATCCCACAATGTACAATTGAAGGGCAAAAAAATGAAAAATCCTTGAACCATGGAAGTCCCATCGAAGGGATTGGTGGTGGTGGTGTGTAGGTCACCATCCCGGCTCTATCAGCGAACCTACTTAGTCTTCTGCATCCGTAGGCACTAAACTAGAAGAACCCTAGTTCTCAAGTTCCAGAACTGGAAAGCAACTACTTCCAAAAAATCGCAACTTGTTTACCTTGCCCTTATCAAAACGACAAAAGCTGATCGAATTCACAAGCTTGCAAGGTTGGAGTGGGTGTTCTTGGTGTGCCGCATCGCATGCTTGCATCCTCCCCTTCCCTCCTCGCCACAATCACGTGGGACACTGTCGCTCCTTGTTATCGTTGCTACAACCCTCCAGGTTTCGGCCAAGGGAGGCGTGAGTTTCGTCTCGATGATGACTTCAAGAAAGGAGAAGAATCTGGCCAAAGGTCTGCAACCGCTCCCACCAATGAGATCTGCAATCGGAAGAGCTTGGGCGTCGCTGATGTGGGGTGGACAAAACCCTAACAACATTTGTTGAGGGGGTTATTGATGGTGATGAGTTGTCACATTCTATATTTAGAATGTTAAAAAATAGGGATTTTTACCCGACAGATCCTATAAACTTTTTAAATTACCTCTACGACCTTTTGCACAATGTAATTACCCCATTGACCCTGTAGATTACCCCAAGAACCCTCACGGGCTTCAAACAGATTAACCGGGGGGTTCATGGGGTAAGAGTTGGCAAGTTTACGGGGTCAAGGGGGAATTAGGTTGTTTCAAAGGTCGTGGAGGTAATTGACAAAGTTTATAGGGTCTGCCGGGTAAAAATCCCTAAAAAATAATCAAAATAGGGTTTTAACATTAAAATAATAAAATTAGTGCCCCACTAATCATGACCACATGATAAAAAATAAATGGACGAGAACCCCACCTCATTTGAAGTTTCTCCTTTATATGTGTATAAGTGTATGGAAAACTTCAAATGAGGTATGATCTCTCCGTGATAGTCGAAAGCCATCGATCTCATCCTTCTATTTTTAGTCATATATTTGAGATTAAAAGCATGTTTATCTTTATTATTTTATTGATTGAAAATCTATTTTGGCCATTTTTAAAAAATTCTAGATTTATAATGTAACAATTCTCAATTTTCTCCATTATTCTTTCACTTCTCTTTCCATGTTCAATATCCAAATTCATTTTTTATGGTCAAAGATATGGTCGACATTTAAGCAACTTAAATCCCATTTTAAAAAGAATCAAAATTTTGATCATTTAAGCTAAAATAACAAATGACCTCTGATTCGAGCGAAATTTGAAGGATATATGGAACATTAATAGAAGATATAATCCATAAGATTGGATTTTCAAAATGCAAATCACAAAAAAAGGATTACAACACCTCTGATGTAATACCCATTCCAACAGAGGATCATGTCTCCCATGCAGTCTTCCCAACCGTCATACTTGGGTTTCTCCCTTTCAAATAGGTGATTATCTTGTGCTGAGTGGGCCCCTCCGCTAGGAAAATTTGCATCCAAATTACAAGGATGGAAGTCCAGAATACTACCCCTCCCTGTCAGAGTTTGCCTCATTAACTCGTTTCTCACATTGTTCACAACACATCTCTTGTCTTATCTTAAAATGTCACGTCAAATGATAAAAAATAGTGGGCAACCCCGTGCGTTGCACGGGAGAGATTTTTTCGGATATGTTTGATGTGGATATGTCAATAGTAGTAGCAATTCAAACCGTACAAAGAATTTGAGAAATATTATGAGAAAGGTTTTATATCATGATTTGATATATGTTTATATTTATACAGACAGGAAAAAAGACATGTTGATATATGTCAAGTAGAGCATGTATAAACAAAAGACATCATACTTTCATAGTGTGGAAGTTCTTTCATATTAATACATCATAACAAAAACATCATGAACTGCATGTATACTTCTTTCTTACATGTCGAGTGCATATAGGTGATGGTTGACATCAGTTATGTTTTGCAACGGGGTGCATTCCTGTATATGAATACAAAAAGCAATCATAAATATAAAAACATATAAGTACTTGTTAAGACTATTAGATTGACAGTTGGAAAAATCTATGAAGAATCTTAACCTTAAACTTCCTGACTTCTACCAGAATGCGGATATGCTTGTTGTTTTTAATGTCATTTGATTTTGTGTCGCCTATGTCCCTATGTTTTGGCTTATGTATTTGATTAGAAGTAAGCACTGTTACAAATAATAATTATCATGAGTAATGCAATTATTTAGATGTGTGAACTCTCATGGTAATGTTAGAAATAGTTATTTGTAATTAGGTAAAGCAGTGCCTGTAATTATAAATAAATACTTTTAACTTATGTATTTGATCTGAAGAAGTTCTTTTATAGCAATATTGAACTACTTTTACTTTTAACTTATGTATTTGATTTGGAGAAGTTCTTTTATAGCAATATTGAACTACTTTTACTAAATTTCAATCTTATAGGTATTTTAATTTCTAGCAGATACTTTCTAAGCTGTAAAGCAGTATTTATTTGTAACAAAAATTACAAATGTAATCAAGTTAGTTTAATTGATTAGAGTGGTATAATTTTATCCTTGTAGACTTACTTCATTCATAAAGACTATCTCGAAAATTTTGATATTTTTTGAAATGTAGAGAATGGTGTGAACTGAATTTCTTTAATTTTGTTGTTAAATGTTAAATGATTACGGAGAAACTCTAAAAAATCGCATAGTTATACATCTATTTCTTGAACGTATATATCATCACAGTTTTTCTATTATAGAAAGATTTACATGCGGGTACTAATTTTTATTGTTCCGAACATCACCTCATTTTGTGCCACGTACGCCCCCATGCCTTAATTTATGTAGTGATTTCTTGATTGTGTGCGTTATTTATTAGTTGAGTAGTTGCTAATTTTTAGTATTGTAATTAAGCATGCATTACGTTATTTCCATATCAAAATACGTAATCACTTGTTAAAATTAATTAACAATGCATTGACTTCTTCATGCCTACGTAATTTTCAAAAATTAATTTAGGAACAGTTGCCTAAAATGAATCGTGGAAATTAAATTTATTGTGTGTGTGGGGGGGGGGTTGAATATGAGGAAAATGAGGCTGCCCCCTGTGGGGAGCTAACTTAGCTCCCTCGCCCTATTTTCTTTAAATTTTTTATTTTTTTTGAAATTTTTTTCCATGAATATTCATCACTATATCCCTATATTATGTCATAAAAATTTCGTGTGAAACAGACACTCTTACGGCCTCCATCCAGACAATCATTTTTTTAACGGTAACATGATTTTTTAAATCGATCCCGTTTGATGGAGGTCGTAGGAGTCTCTGTTTCGTATGAAATTTGAATGACATAATATAGGGATTTAATAATGAATTTACACGATTTTAGATTTAAAAAAAATAATTTTTTTTTGTGAAAAATGGGGAAGCTAAGTTAGCTCCCCCTAAGGGGCATACACATTTTATCCTTTGAATATTCGATCAATATATAACAATTGCTTTCGTATTGTGCCAAATCATTTATATACCTGCTTTGCCGCTGAGACTCTCATTCCTCGTCTAGGCCTAGCCCCCTTAGCTTATTGAGAAAAATCATGCCATTAATCCACTTATTTGTTATCCATCAATATTCATCCAAAAATCTATCCCTACACATATGTAAGTGCTTAATGTAGACATACTTCTATCATACTAAAACTTCATTTTATTATTATTATTATTATTATTATTTCTTCAATTGAATGGATAACCTTGAAATTGTTAGGTATCAGAGGCGTTACGCCCTCGACCTATTCTAAATTTTTTAATTGGAGTTTAAAATTGATTCTTTTAAAGAACTTGGCTAAATTTTGCCCATCAACACGATTGGAAATCTTCTACCAGTCTTTAATCGTTGGATCCCTCAGCTCTCGATGTTGTTTTGAGCATATTTTGATATTGCATATTACAAAGTATAATTAATTTTTAAGAGAAAAGGGAGCCTACTTTATGAAGTAGGCAACCTTACATACTTCATGCTTATTTTGATCATTTTTTTATATTTTTTTAGAAAATACCACTATAGATTTTCATCACTATATCCCCCTAGTATGCTATTCCAATTTCGTCGGAAACATAGACTCATATGCCCTCCATCTAGAACATGTAATTTTAACGTTTTTAAAATTATTGTAATCAGCGCGTTCTGGATGAGGGACATAGGAGTATATTTCTAAGGAAGTTTGAATGATACATTAGAAGACATAATTATGAATATTCATGGTGATATTTTCAAAAAAAATTAAATATTTACAAAAATTTGGACATGAAGTAGGCTCCCTTTTCTTTTTTTTAATATGAGATTTTGTAACTATCTTTTAATCACAATTAAATGACTATTTATTTCAAAATATTTATGCAAAATTTGGAGAAAACTTTAATCACATGTGTTTAGGTAGAAATGACTATTTTTAACGTTCGTACCCATCCTCCCCACCTAAATTCCCAGAAAAACCCATGAGCCACTTCTGGCGCCCGGGGGCCGAGCGCCCGCGCCTTGTCGACGACGAGGAAGGAGGGGTCTTATTCTACCAATCTTCCCACTCATCCTCATCTGGGTAAGCATCAAAATCCCATCTTGATACTTGAAACCCCGCCTTT
>JAZKJV010004340.1:600000-796164 GCA_037367405.1 Ottelia alismoides | reverse complement strand
ACTATACATATGAGCTTCATAAAATAACTGCTTGATCACTAAAATAAAATTGAAAAGATAAAAGACCAAACTCTTACGGTCTTCACCGTGTGAAGTTGGTGAATCTTGGATTGGCATTGCATTTGTATGCGAGGTGTGCGTTATTCCGCGTCTTATATGCCTTCACACTAATGGTCTTGACTTGATATCGTATTCTCTCTCGTTCTCTTTTGACATCGAGGATAACGACTAGATAGATTTTACGTTCAGACTCCATGAGCTTTCGATCTTCCATCATCTATTGTATCATTGTATGTCTTCACATAATCGGAATGACCCTCTTCTCGAGTCAATCCCACTTAGTCACGATGTGAGTCAGACCCAGACTTCCTTGCCTCCCAGCCCTTCAGTCGAGGCAGACCCACACCTCGATTTAACGTCTACTTCTCCTCCATGTTTTTCACCGGGTTCTTATGAGACTTTTTCCTTCCCAGAGGATTCGAGGACTATGGCTAGAGGGAAGGCACCAGTCGAGGACAGAGTTGTTGAGGAGAGACCACATGATGACTGCAAATGCGACGCAAGGTGCCAATTAAGTAACACATTGGCATTTCCATGGCCTAGACACCTTCCCCGAATCAATTTGAAACAACACGATCGGTACATATTATACTAAGGAGGTTTTATCGATCTTTCGACCGTGTATGATATTATATAGTAACTCTCGGATATTTTAGGAATTTAAAACTCTTTTTAATTTCCGAAAAGGTCTAATGCAATAATCTAGACAATTCTTGAATTCGAAAACTTCTTTTTTTAACTTCAAAAGGTCTAGTGCAACAATCTAGACAATTATTTGAATAAAAATAATTTAAATTGCAAAAGATATCTACTTCAACAATCTACACAATTCGTGAAATTAATCAAATTAATTCCAAAATTTTTAATTACATTGTAAACATTCAAGTGCATAATTAATCAGGAAAAATATGAAATAAAAATACATCCTATTTTATTGTATATCCAAAATAAACAAATAATGATTCAGGATTCTAATTTTGCAAGTTACAACCATCACACTTCAAATTAGGAAGCATCATATAACTTAGACTTAAAATTCATTGCGACCCCTGATATTTATAAAATATTAGGTTCACCTCCTGATGTAAATATATCAAACACATTTCCATCAATTTTAAGTCCCAAAATATGAGAAACATGTCAATGAGATGATCTAGTCCTCTTCCAACTCCGCCTATCGAGGAATTCGATTTCTCGAGGTCACACGGTCCAATTGCGCAAAACTTTTTCACAGTAATTCTGGACTTGATCTTTGACCTATTAATCAGTATTTTATCATGTTATATGATTCAAAAATAGTAGCCAAAAAATTAATATTTTTCTTGGTACAAACTTTGGTCGAAATCAGAGTCTGCGATCCCTTTTAGCATCTGAATCTTCTCCCGAATGTCGTCAACAATTGATGCAGCTTTTGGGTATGAGTACAGACCTTCTAGACCTCATATATATCCCAAAATTACATTTAAAAACAGGGGAGGACAGTAGCAACTTCGAAAGTCGTTGAATCATTCGAATCGTTAAAACTGTTGCAAGACAATGTACCCGATAATCGGGTTAATCTAGTCGATTGTTCATCGGACTTGGATGCAATCCAAATCCTTTAAACTAAGGCTCTGATACCAATTGAATGAGGTAAATAAAAAATATACATCACAAAAACACAGAATATTCAGCAAACTTTTTGCCAAAACAATGTTAGTTCATCATATGAACTAGAAAATGTAGCACAACAATTTGTGCATTCAAAAATTATAAATTCTAAGAAAACAATTTCCAAAATAATTTTCGAAAATCATAATGAATATAAAGAATAAATCAAGGTTACCTCTTGAAGAACGAGTCTCTAAAATAAGAGGCCTCCCGAATCAAGTCCGGTCTGAAGACTTGTCTTTCGTGGGCGTGAAGATGAGTCGTGTTGCTTCCCACGAACCCGGACGTCGACTAGGACAACAAGAATAGAGTTGTAAGAGTTGAAGATTCTCAATACTCTTTCTCTCTCAAGGGGGCACGAAATTTAGAGGGTGACTTGCTCTTCAAAAAATTATTGTGAAAAAGGAGAAGGCCTTGCCCTTCTTTTATACTTAAAACACACGTCTTACATGTGCCTTGGTAGTCCTTGGATTTTAAATCAATAGCTAAGATCAAGTCCTAATTCAATAAGGATAATCTCCTTATCATCTCCAATCAATATTAATTAAAATAAAATAAGCAATAACTTTAGAGTCATAATTCAATTAGAACTCAACCATATGGAGCCATACGTACATCATATGTACACGCCACATCACCTTCCATATATGGAAGTTGTTGTTGCAAATTTTATAATTAATTCACTTGATAATCATATTATCAATTTTGGAGAAATTATGTAGTTAATCCTTGTAACTTATGAATCATATTCATGAGCCCAAATTAAATGTAAATCCAATTTACATCTACAAAATTAACTTGAATCAAATTCGCAAAATCTCATGCCTTGGAAATTTTACGTAAATCATATTCACATAAATATGTATATGAATCACATCCATATAAATAGCAATTATTGTGAATCAATATTCACATTAATTAATGAGTTATGCTTGCGAATCATATTCGCAAAATTGCCCTTATTAATAATATGTAAAAATCGTAATTATTACAATATTGCCATTAACATGTATGAGTCTTACTCCAGTCAGGACTCATGAGATAGGAATGCAGATACTTGGAGATAATGCCTATGAGATCATATTATCTATGTACAGTGACTTGAAATGTGGATAACTATTCAAATTCAGGGTTTATACCATTTTTGAAAAAATCCGCCACCTACGAATGTTGAGCTTGAGCTGTAATACTTTACACTCTCAGTGAGCTCAATGAAACGCATAACACTCTCCATGAGCTGGACAAAGTGTCGGTGAGCTGAAACCAGCTTCCTTGACCATTTCTAATCATAGTCCAAACCATTTGGAGTTAAGAAATGAGCTCAAGGAGCTTGTATACTTCCATTTCCATGACCATTAATGTTTCAAACATTTGGACATTGGAATTGGATTTGGAAATTGAAATAAGATTCAAATGAATTGTGATTTAATCCAATTAAATCACAAATCATCTAGTTAAATGGAGCCACTAAAATCCATCATGTTTCATCACTCCCTCGGAATGGAAGTGTCATGGTAGATGATCCATTACAACAGATGCAACCCTGAGTATTCTCAATACGCATCCATCCTTCACACTATAAGACTTTGATAAATATGAAGTTCAAACCCTAGTTTGATTGTCTTTGTCAGAATATATCAATAGATTTCTCATTTGATAATTGGACGACAATATTAATCATATATTTTCCAAAAGCATATATTAATATCTCGAATTTGTGTCTTATTTCATAAATAAGATGACCACGCATGAAATTCATTTTTAACCCCAGATCATCTCATGAGTGAGCTCTATCTCCCGGTTTATCAAGTATGAACCTGTATGATTCCTTCGAGAGATCATACATCTCATACAACTTCATATGCACACCAAATAATCGGTAATATAGACCATGGCTAGGTCGTCAATCTATTGGTCTGTCAAATGTGCATACTTAGGCATATAGATGTATATGTGTCTCGCGTCAAAGGATGTGTGCTTGATCATTATAAGTACGATTCAGATATTAGTTTATCTCGACATCATTAAGTCAACTCTTGACTTCAAAAAAAATCAAGTCAATTCTTTGACTTGATTACTCTAACACTTTCGAATCTCCATTCTTATGCAGAGAACTTGCATCAAGAAGTCGGTTGGAAATCAATCTTTAGAGAAAATTGCTCTCTTTCTCGGACTGGAAATATTTATTGAATATCACATGTTTGAACTCAGTTGTGTCCTCCCAGCTGCATGGTATTCAATATGGACATGGTACATAACTTAATTGTACAAAGGGATCTTAACAATAAAGTGCATTCATTCAATTATTCATTTTTATTTCAAATGTACATGATAAAACAATAACTTTTATTGCACTAATGGTTTGTCGAGGGCTTACAAGTCCAGCAAATCTTCCGTACGCTCAAGCAGCGGTAGACTTCCATGCCCATCCTCAACCTTCCTTCTAGTATATTGGACTTCATGGTTTACACCGATGCTTCCAAGGAAGGGTTGGGCGTTGTGTTGATGCAGCGAGGACATGTTGTGGCTTACGCGTCATGACAGTTGACGAACCATGAGCGAAATTATCCCACACACAAGATGGAGTTGGCGACCATAGTCTTTACACTGAAGATATAGTGTCACTATTTGTATGGGGTTGATATTTGAGATCTTCACCAACCACAAGAGCCTCAGGCCCTCAACTACATTTTTTATCAGAAGGAACTGAACATGAGGCAAAGGCGGTGGATGGAGCTGCTAAAGGATTATGACTTACCATCTCCTACCACCCTTGTAGGGGGAATGTGGTGGCAGATGCCTTGAGCAGGTGGTCCATTTGAGTGGTAGATGCCTTGGCACATAAAGAGTTCAACGGCTAAGTTGTAGACTTGGGATGTGCTTACTACACTTAGTGAGTGGTATCCATTTGAGAGTACATATGATGCAGAGATTGTGCCGACGGAGTACAGTAGCTTGTAGGACAGGATCATCCATGGGTAACAGATAAATCAGAGGATCCGGGACTTGTACCAAACAGATTCCATTTTGGTCAAAATCTTAGATCTCAAGAATTATATTATATGTGATTGTTTGATTCTGACGTGAATTTAGTTTCACTGGACAACACAATGATACGCTTTCAGATTCAATCCATTTATTTTCAATAATGCCTGGATGGATGCATCTGTTGAGTGTTTCATAGTTCAAAAGGGCAATATGTTGTGAGGTTGTTCTGTGGGGCTGCCACAATTATGGTGATACATAGTATCCCATGAGATATAAGGCAAAATCCAATTATTGTATGACCCTTTGTTCCCGCTGCTGTGTATGGTCTCATAATCCCGTTCCACTGCCATATCTCATTCCACTCTCATAATCTCATTTCAAACATTAAATTGGGTGTATAGTTCGTGGACTTTTAAGTAATTTACTATTTTACTTTGGAGAGTGGAGAATAGATGCACTTGGATCACAAGTGGTGGAGAAGGTTTGGCTATTTTGATGCAAATCCGAATTTGGCGTAGACGATAAATAATAATTTTTTTGTGGATTTTTGGTAGGAGAAAGAGAGAGGTTGAGAAGAGAAAATAGAGGGGTTGAGAAGAAGAACTCGTCGGTAACGAGAAGTTGAAGAAAAAGAATGCGAAGACCGCGGAGGGAGAAGGAAGAGAGAGAGGGATAATGAGATAAACTCAATTTTAATAATACTTGACCGAATAAAAATACTGGACTACCATCTCTTTATATAGGAGAGATGGTTTACAAAAATAGTAAACAAATTAAAATTGACAACCAACTTTATCCTAATTGGACTCTGACAACTTCCAATTGACCTCTAATTACTCTAATTAGACTCTAACTAATTAATTGACCAAAATTGCAATTAAAATCTACGAAATAAACGTTGAGATCACAGGCGACCTCAATTATTTAATTAGACCATTACGACCACTAAAAACGTAATTAAAATTGACGACTAATTAATTAAATAAATGCGGCCCTATAATTTGCGATCACGCTGCATCAACTCTCTGCCGCTTTAAAAAATTCGTCTCCCGACGAATTGCTCGATGTAGGCTTGGAGGTCGAATCTGCAGATTCCGCCGTCTTCTGGAAGAACTGGTGTGGGGCGAACGGCGGAGTCCATACGCGGGCGTAGATGCTGCGGTCATCGTGGTTGAAGAACATGTGCGGCGCGAATGGCGGTGTCTTCTTGATGGTGGTTTCTTCCTTGTGGTGACCGAAGAATTGATGGGGCATGAAAAACATGACCCTCGGGGCATCCATAGCGAAGTAGTAGCACAAAGAGAGGAGAAGAGGAGATGTGGCTAAGGAATGAAGACATGGGGTCCTTATATAGGGAAAACCCAAGGTCCTAGTCCTATTTGGATAAGGAGAATCCCCAGATTTCGGAATTGCAACCTCTTTTTTTAAATATTTCTGTCGCCAAGGTCCTGGGCGCAATTTTCGCAGCCCTTTATTTTGTTTTACTTTTCTCCTCCTTTTGGTCCTTATGAAAATATTGGGTTTGTGGGAATTTTTCCCACAATTTTTCCCACTCAACATGATCTTCGGCAAGTCACGGGAATCACAACCCGTCTCCTTCGGGTTCCCAGTTAGGGTTCCCTTCTTCATTAGCAATAGGCGGCGGGACCTCTTTGGCGATATTCGCGCGCGGGGACGGCAATCACGCGACCACAGGGGCGGCGCGACTGCTGTGGGCCGGCCTGGGCGGAGGGAGTGTCGCGCTCGTGGGCGCGCATGGAGATGCGGGTGGCGCGCAGGGCGGCCGATATGCGGCGTCGCGCTGCTGGGTTGCGCGACGGGATGGGTGCTGGGTCGCGCGGGGGGATGGGCAGGTGCGCGGGGCATGGGTGGCGGTGCGCGCGCGGGGAGGAGGAGGGGCGTTGCGGGTGGGGGCGGCAGCAGCAGGGGTGGGGGCGGCAGCAACAGGGGTGGGGGGGCGGGGTTGCGGTGGGAAAGGAAGGGAGGGGAGGTTGGTGGCGCGTAGGGGATTTGCGGGCTGGCGTGCGCTGGGAGGGGGGCTGCGAGGGAAGGGGTGGGGCTGGAGGGTTTGTCGGGGTGGTGAGAGCCGCGGGAGAGGGGTCTTCGGGGCGGAGGATTGGAGGAGTGGTCGAGGAAGGTCGGGAAGATACCTGGGATAGATTGGGCCGTGCCGGGACGGCCGGAGGAGGCAGCGGCACCGATTCCGGTGGCGAAAACGGATCTGGAAGGTGCTGGACAGCGGCCTTATCGTCTTCCTCGGGGCGGGTTTCTTCGTCAAAACTCGTGACAACGGCTTCGGGGGCTGGAGGCTTTGATTCGGCGGCGCGTAGGGCCTCGAAGTCAACCATGAGAGCTCGAAACTCGCGAAATTGGGAGTGGAACGTGATTTGTAAATCACGTAGCATCCTCATCGTCTCTTTCTTGTAGGTGTCGTCGGCTCGCCGTTTTCGTTCGGACGAACGATAGTCCCTTGAAGCATGCCGGTGCGAATGTCGGAGCGGATCGTCAGATCGTGAGGACGATCTGTGGGCCATACTCTGATACCAACTTATGCAAATCCGAATTTGGCGTAGACGATAAATAACAATTTTTTTATGGATTTTTGGTAGGAGAAAGAGAGAGGTTGAGAAGAGAAAATAGAGGGGTTGAGAAGAACTCGTCGGTAACGAGAGGTTGAAGAAAAAGAATGCGAAGACCGCGGAGGGAGAAGGAAGAGAGAGAGGGATAATGAGATAAACTCAATTTTAATAATACTTGACCGAATAAAAATACTGGACTACCATCTCTTTATATAGGAGAGATGGTTTACAAAAATAGTAAACAAATTAAAATTGACAACCAACTTTATCCTAATTGGACTCTGACAACTTCCAATTGACCTCTAATTACTCTAATTAGACTCTAACTAATTAATTGACCAAAATTGCAATTAAAATCTACGAAATAAACGTTGAGATCATAGGCGACCTCAATTATTTAATTAGACCATTACGACCACTAAAAACGTAATTAAAATTGACGACTAATTAATTAAATAAATGCGGCCCTATAATTTGCGATCACGCTGACTGATGCAAATCCGAATTTGGCGTAGACGATAAATAATAATTTTTTGTGGATTTTTGGTAGGAGAAAGAGAGGTTGAGAAGAGAAAATAGAGGGGTTGAGAAGAAGAACTCGTCGGTAACGAGAGGTTGAAGAAAAAGAATGCGAAGACCGCGGAGGGAGAAGGAAGAGAGAGAGGGATAATGAGATAAACTCAATTTTAATAATACTTGACTGAATAAAAATACTGGACTACCATCTCTTTATATAGGAGAGATGGTTTACAAAAATAGTAAACAAATTAAAATTGACAACCAACTTTATCCTAATTGGACTCTGACAACTTCCAATTGACCTCTAATTACTCTAATTAGACTCTAACTAATTAATTGACCAAAATTGCAATTAAAATCTACGAAATAAACGTTGAGATCACAGGCGACCTCAATTATTTAATTATACCATTACGACTACTAAAAACGTAATTAAAATTGACGACTAATTAATTGAATAAATGCGGCCCTATAATTTGCGATCACGCTGCATCAACTCTCTGCCGCTTTAAAAAATTCGTCTCCCGACGAATTGCTCGATGTAGGCTTGGAGGTCGAATCTGCAGATTCCGCCGTCTTCTGGAAGAACTGGTGTGGGGCGAACGACAGAGTCCATACGCGGACGTAGATGTCGCGGTCATCGTGGTTGAAGAACATGTGCGGCGCGAATGGCGGTGTCTTCTTGATGGTGGTTTCTTCCTTGTGGTGACCGAAGAATTGATGGGGCATGAAAAACATGACCCTCGGGGCATCCATAGCGAAGTAGTAGCACAAAGAGAGGAGAAGAGGAGATGTGGCTAAGGAATGAAGCCATGGGGTCCTTATATAGGGAAAACCCAAGGTCCTAGTCCTATTTGGATAAGGAGAATCCCCAGATTTCGGAATTGCAACCTCTTTTTTTAAATATTTCTGTCGCCAGGGGCCTGGGCGCAATTTTCGCAGCCCTTTATTTTGTTTTACTTTTCTCCTCCTTTTGGTCCTTATGAAAATATTGGGTTTGTGGGAATTTTTCCCACTCAACATGATCTTCGGCAAGTCACGGGAATCACAACCCGTCTCCTTCGGGTTCCCAGTTAGGGTTCCCTTCTTCATTAGCAATAGGCGGCGGGACCTCTTTGGCGATATTCGTGCGCGGGGTCGGCAATCACGCGACCACAGGGGCGGCGCGACTGCTGTGGGCCGGCCTGGGCGAAGGGAGTGTCGCGCTCGTGGGCGCGCATGGAGATGCGGGTGGCGCGCAGGGCGGCCGATATGCGGCGACGCGCTGCTGGGTTGCGCGACGGGATGGGTGCTGGGTCGCGCGGTGGGATGGGCAGGTGCGCGGGCATGGGTGGCGGTGCGCGTGCGGGGAGGAGGAGGGGCGCTGCGGGTGGGGGCGGCAGCAGCAGGGGTGGGGGCGGCGGGGTTGCAGTGGGAAAGGAAGGAAGGGGAGGTTGGTGGCGCGTAGGGGATTTGCGGGCTGGCGTGCGCTGGGAGGGGGGCTGCGAGGGAAGGGGTGGGGCTGGAGGGTTTGTCGGGGTGGTGAGAGCTGCGGGAGAGGGGTCTTCGGGGCGGAGGATTGGAGGAGTGGTCGAGGAAGGTCGGGAAGATACCTGGGATAGATTGGGTCGGTGCCTGAACGGCCTGAGGAGGCAGCGGCACCGATTCCGGTGGCGAAAACGGATCTGGAAGGTGCTGGACAGCGGCCTTATCGTCTTCCTCGGGGCGGGTTTCTTCGTCAAAACTCATGACAACGGCTTCGGGGACTGGAGGCTTTGATTCGACGGCACGTAGGGACTCGAAGTCAACCATGAGAGCTCGAAACTCGCGAAATTGTGAGTGGAACGTGATTTGTAAATCATGTAGCATCCTCATCGTCTCTTTGTTGTAGGTGTCGTCGCCTCGCCGTTTTCGTTCGGACGAACGATAGTCCCTTGAAGCATGCCGGTGCGAATGTCGGAGCGGATCGTCAGATCGTGAGGACGATCTGTGGGCCATGCTCTGATACCAACTGATGCAAATCCGAATTTGGCGTAGACGATAAATAATAATTTTTTGTGGATTGTTGGTAGGAGAAAGAGAGAGGTTGAGAAGAGAAAATAGAGGGGTTGAGAAGAACTCGTCGGTAACGAGAGGTTGAAGAAAAAGAATGCGAAGACCGCGGAGGGAGAAGGAAGAGAGAGAGGGATAATGAGATAAACTCAATTTTAATAATACTTGACCGAATAAAAATACTGGACTACCATCTCTTTATATATGAGAGATGGTTTACAAAAATAGTAAACAAATTAAAATTGACAACCAATTTTATCCTAATTGGACTCTGACAACTCCCAATTGACCTCTAATTACTCTAATTAGACTCTAACTGATTAATTGACCAAAATTGCAATTAAAATCTACGAAATAAACGTTGAGATCACAGGCGACCTCAATTATTTAATTAGACCATTACGACCACTAAAAACGTAATTAAAATTGACGACTAATTAATTAAATAAATGCGGCCCAATAATTTGCGATCACGTTGACTGATGCAAATCCGAATTTGGCGTAGACGATAAATAATAATTTTTTTTGTGGATTTTTGGTAGGAGAAAGAGAGAGGTTGAGAAGAGAAAATAGAGGGGTTGAGAAGAAGAACTCGTCGGTAACGAGAGGTTGAAGAAAAAGAATGCGAAGACCGCGGAGGGAGAAGGAAGAGAGAGAGGGATAATGAGATAAACTCAATTTTAATAATACTTGACCGAATAAAAATATTGTACTACCATCTCTTTATATAGGAGAGATGGTTTACAAAAATAGTAAACAAATTAAAATTGACAACCAACTTTATCCTAATTGGACTCTGACAACTTCCAATTGACCTCTAATTACTCTAATTAGACTCTAACTAATTAATTGACCAAAATTGCAATTAAAATCTACGAAATAAATGTTGAGATCACAGGCGACCTCAATTATTTAATTAGACCATTACGACCACTAAAAACGTAATTAAAATTGACGACTAATTAATTAAATAAATGCGGCCCTATAATTTGCGATCACGCTGCATCATATTTCATCCATGGAACTGTGTTGGCTCCTTTATCTCTCATTATCACTTTGATGATCCCTTTTCTCCAAATTTGTTCATCCGATGTTTTAACATAAAAATGGTGCATATGTTCCCCTGGAAGTCTTGCATTTAGTAATATGATAGAAAATTTTGTAATCCCACTTCGGTGGAATTGGTTGAGATGATAGTTGACCTCCCTTTACCTTGCAAGATGAGATAAATGATTGCCCACTAGTAGACCCAAATTGTGAAGTGAATAGGCATTGGGATTTCCGTGTTTATGGTAGGCAAATCTCTGAAATCCTATTGGTTTCCCCTAATGGACAAGGTGTTTGGTATTTTGTGGATGTGCCATTGCTGAAATTAACCAGTTTGCAGCAACGGGTACTGTCACCATTTGCGAGTGTAAGTAGTATCTTATAAGATGAAAGGTTGATCTGAGCCACAACACCCTTATTCATGTTACTGATGCGGCTACTGCTCTGCATATGGTTGCATATTCTTGTTCCAAACCAAGCCCCATAGAGGGTGGCTGCTTATACCCTCCAATGCCGCGAGTTGGCTCCCCTCCTTCTCCCTTGATGAATCACTTTCGTTGTTATATTATGGATCCAAGGATCTTAATCTTAGATACTGCACATTCACATCTGTAGACTCTCAATGGCATGAATATGATATGATTGGGAGAGGTTTCCCAGATTTTGATGGTCATTAGTTCCTTGTTTCTGTTTCCTCGTGTAGAATAGTATGGTGAATATCGTGATCCAAAACCAACAAAATTTCCTTGAGACATTTTTTGTGTGTCACAGTTACAGTTGAGTCATGATATATGTACAATGATCGTTAGCTTAAGAAATTCAAAGTTTCTAAAGGTTACTAGAATCGATCTTGTTCATGGTGATTATTATCATATTTGTGTGATTTCATGATGGACGGGTAAAGGGAGTTAGGTGCCTGAAGGGATTGAGCATGAACCCTTGGGGCCCTAGTTAGAAGCCTAAATGGTCGCAATCCCACCCACTACTATGTAGTTGCAACGGTTAGATGACATGTTGCTTGGCACACCGGGGTGCAAATCTAATAGTGTTCGGCCTCAGCACTTGTGTGTCTTTAGCCCAGTGCTTCGAGAGTGTGTCTCATATCTCCTCCTACTTCTTGAGAGGTTGCAATTTCACGTTCTATTTCACTCCCTGATGGGGGATTACTTTCACATTTCAATCACGGTGCTACTGCGCTATTGGTCATCAAGAAGTATTTATCTTTGCAAGGTAGTCCTTGCTGATTCACATGGGATTCCATGTGCCCCATGCTACTCGAGTCATAGTATTCTACGTCTTAGCCCTTGGCTCGTAGGTCTTACCACAAGGTTAGAATTCTAGCTCTTCCAGAGTGGTATCTCGTTGATGCCCCCCCCCCCCCCCCCCGATGCCTTCTCCGCCTTCCACCTAAGCTGTGTAAGAGAAGCCCAGAGCCAATCCCAGGGAATAGTAAAACTTCATAGGGTCTTTCTATCCGGCATACATAGTCCGCATCTTCATGGACATGTCTCCACCTCTTAGAATAGACCACGTTTTTCGAGGCATGTGGGGGAAAAGTGATGCCATTGATCACATTTACTCTACTTTTTTCCAGTCATAACTAACCATATTTACTTTTAGGTAACAATTATTTTAAAAATCTTATATGATAAACAATCATATAATGCAGTGAGAAACAGTTCTAATCGGCTAGAATGCGGCCAATTAGAACTGCACCAAACAAATTGTAGAAACTTCAAAAAAAATACAGTTATGCATTGCCTACATATCTGGTCCATGTACTAATACACAATTTAATTATAACAATAAAAAGTAGCACAATTACTGCAAACTTACTTCAACTCTTGGTTTGGCCAGCCTTTGAAGTACTCATAGGTGTCCCTTGACCAGGGTTCCCAATACATGATTCCAAGAATCCATGACTCAACACCAACATAATATGTAAGCTTCCACATTGATTCTGTAAATTTGGCGATCTTGGTGCGCCTAGCGTCATCAATCTTTAGTAGATTTACACCATTGCACAAGACTCTTGTCGCCATTCTCTGAGAGGCCATGCACAAAAGAAGAAGAATCAAAGAACAGAAACAGGGGGAAACAAGGCAATACAGATAAATTGTTTCAGTGTTGGAGCAGTTACATATAAAAAAATTGTTCTGCCTGGTTCAAAATACATGTATCTAACTTAAGGTGGATGAAGCAACCATGGCCTCAGCTGTGTGTCTGCCGGTCCTGGGAACTGAGTGATTTTAGCTAAAGAAACAACAAATTTGCAATGCCAATAGTGCTGACTTTTTTGTTATTTCACCAGCACATGTTATTCTTTTGTTGAACATAGACGAACAGCCACATCGAGGCCCCCCTCTGCTTGTTGTCAGGAATTCCCCAACACATTTTGTTCTTTTGTTGAACATAGATGAACAGCCACAGTACAGCCATCATCAAATTTTGATAATATGTGAAAAGCAGATGACAGAAGTGGCACTATACATTTTTTATTCTTCTGAAATCATGATATTAGAAATCCTCATTTTCAGTTGCACAAAATAGTCTCATTCACTCCATATAAACCAAAAAAAAGTATCAATGGAATGAAAGCAGGAATCCCTACCAATACATACCCCAGGTATCACACAAGTTGAATTTGTGGCAAATTAATATTTTCCATTCCAGATCATGATTCAAATTATTTGCACAAAAGATGTCAACCTTTCTGCACTGGCATGTTGTTGTGACATACCTTATCCTCTACCGCATCCAAACAATGGAAATTCACCAATGCAACAGCCACTTGATAGACAATGCAACTACTCAACTATGTTTCTAGTTTCCCTACTCTATCGAGGAGCTTCCAGGCGGAGATTTTCTCACAGAAAAATCTCAATTTCAGGAGTCAGAGTGACCACAGCCAATGCCCGGTAGTTTGTGGCCCATGTGGAATCAGTAAAATGCAATGGTTCTCCGACATATAAGAAATTATATCGAAAATGTGATACACAGGACCATAGAATTGCACTCAACCCGGGTATGTTTTGGTGTTTAGTTAAAGATTGATGTACTTTATCTTGTACCGCTTCGGTATGAAAAAAATGTAGATGACTATCCACCTCTGTTAGTCATTGGCCCTTCCAAAAGAGAGAACCGGCTACCCATTTGGCATGAGCAGGTTAACAGCCAATTATCATCAGGTAACTTCACACGGTGAAATGCTTTAAGCACAAATCTCATACGTCCACAGGCTAATCAAAACGTCCGAATCCCCCAAAAAAGGTATTCCTGCTGCAGATGAACCTTTCTTTCAGGATGTGACAACAACAGTCCCCTACGTATAATATGCTAATACCACATCACACCAAAAAGGAGAAAAGCCACATATTTGCACCCCGTTTCCTACGAACAAACCAAATCAACACCACGCTCCAACTCATCGTCCATTTCACGAAAGGCCTCATCTTTGACGCCCACAACCACTTTCCAAATACGTCCCACCAGATCCAACCCATCACCACATCTTCCTCCCTGGCAAAAAGCAGCACATACCTACATGATAGTTTCAGCAATGCGCCAAGTACAGGGTGGAATGACGGCAACTTTTCACCTGGAAAAGGAGGGCGTCCAGCAAGAAACGCACGACGCCGAACCCAAGCGCGAAGTAAATGGCCATCAAGAAGTGCCCCGACGAGGGGGCGTCAGCCACGGAGTTCCACGAGGAAAATAGACCCATCAAATCGATAACCGCTCAAGGAATCGACCCCTCAGGCACGCAATTTGGCAGAAGGGGAGGAGAGGAGGAGAGCTCAAGAGGAGAAGGGAGCAATGGGCTTTGAGGTGCGCTCGACGCGGACGAGGGCACGGGGAAAGGAAACCATTTGAACGGACGAGAGAGAGAGGGATGGAGGGAGCTTCTCTTTGCCTTTGCTTGTAATTTCGATGATATGCCATTTTAGCGTTGTGGTTTGACAATTTAATGCTATTTGCCATAAATGAGGAGGAAAATGGAGGGAGGAGATCATAATAGTGATATTTTTAATGAAAGATGATGAGTTGCCGATGGTTTGGCAAAGGGAAAGATGAGAATCCTGTTGAAAAATGGCATTGGCCAACTTGTTGTCTTGAAGAAATTCCTAAATCTATCCCAAGGATCTTGTTGGTCAAGCTCCATTCATGTTTTATACTTTTTTTTGGTTCTGTGAGATATAAGGATGTGATTGATCTGCAATTGGATTAATCATATCATGCTATATCAACTTTAATATACATATCTTTGTGTATCTATTACTAATACTTTTAACAATAATTTATGATTTGTTTGAGCATATTTTATATAATTGGATTTAGTTAAATTTATTAGATATATATATTATATGTAATCCACTATATAAGTGTATCGATGGAGTATTTCTTCTGACACTAATATCTACCATGCTTTAGTTCAATTAGCAGTATTCTATTCCAACAAAGGTAGTTATTAGGTCTTGTCACTCTCAACCATGATGAATTTCAAGGAGCAAAAACAGGTAAATGATGAGTCCATGACATTGTCCATTGTCTTATGTGTTCACTTTCCATGCATGCCTCCTCTTGGACTAGACCTTCCATCTCTCGGAAAAGGGCAAAAGGATGTGTACCTTGCACCCATTCCAAGCATCTATCCATGACATGCCTCAGTCCCTGTAACTATATATCTCGATTGATTAGTATTTTATCTGATAACGGTTAGCCATGTAAGCCCCCGGGGAACTATTTCTACAATAAATATTTGTTTTAATCTTTGATATATCAATAAAGATTATTGATTTAGTAAACTCCTTGTCTGAGATTAAATGAATGAATGCACTTACATGGCTCTTAGTATAATCAGGGTTATGTACCATGGCAATCTTAATAATCATGCAGTTGTCGATTCAATGGTTGAATCATAGAGGCTGGTGCTTGGATGATATCTAAAGAGTTAGATTGAGGATTCATCAAGCACCATCAAATGATTGTTAAAAAGGAGATCCAGTCTGAGAAGGAGATGAAAATACATCTCTAAAGGTTAATATCTTACCGATCTCTTGATATAGGTCATCTACATAGGAATGGAGATTTGGAGGTGTAATATAAGTTTGGTCAAAGAGCTGACTTAACGAGATCGAGATAACCAAGACCTATATCGTACGTTGTCACGATATAGGCGCGCATCCTTAGACTGGAGACAAATGTATTACTATACATCTAAGTATGTGCATTAGGCAAGACAATTAGTTTGATGACCTAATCAAGGTCTATACAACGACAAGTCGGTGTATACAAGGGCATATGAGTAATATGATCTCAAAAGCATCGTACAAGTTCACTACTGAACCGGAAAGCATGATCTCACTCATGAAGTATTGGGACCGATCAAATTCCATGCATGATCGTCATTCTTTGGAAGTATGACAAGAATGTGTAGGTACGATATATGTTTTTAGAAATCATATAATCGATACCAACTCCCAATGATCAAACGAGAAACTTAATGATAAAATTCCAGAACAAGACAGTTTAAGTATGATCTAAAACTTCGGGTTTATTCTAGGTCTACCAGTATGCATGATGTATGAGTATTAGCAATACTCAAGGGTGATGTGATCTTAAACAATTATATAACCATGACACTTCCATTCTGAGGGAGTGATGAAATAAGTTTGGATTTTAGTGACTACTCTCAGTAGATTAATAATATGATATTGGTCCAGTATTGGACATTGATCTGAATGTGATTTGAATGCAACGTAAAGATTAGATTTACAGTTTGATTTATTAAACATCTTTAAGAGGTCAAGGAGATCTGAATTTGAGATATTATCTCAATATCCAAGTCATTATACGTGGAATGTATAGTCGCCTTGTCCTTATCTCCAAGTATCTACTGAGAAAGCACATTATTCTTGAAAGAGTTCACGAATAGTTCTATTGTTGATAATGTATATGAGCATTGGGAAATTGATGATTAAATGTGATTTAATTACCATGAATAATATGAATATGATTTATATTATTTGGACACATGAGATGGTCATCTAAGATAATTAAATATATTTAATCATCAAAGAAATGATTAATGTGGATATCACTATCCATAATAATCATGAATATTATAAATATGATTTATTATATTGAAGAGATTTAATTATAAATAGTATTTAAGAATTAAATGTGATGTCAATTGGGTTCACATTGTACAATTAATTATAAGTGCAATTTACATTTTATATTGGATGTTTGAATTTGATTCATAAGTGTCAACGACGTGATTGAAATTAGCACAAAATATTTTGTAATTATTTTGGTGAATAATTATGCAACAAAAGTTGTTGCACATGTTGAATATTTGATGATATATAAGATCTCACCAATTTGGAAGGAGATGGCCTCCATACTATAAATGGTGTGGACGTCCACCAAGAGAATCTCTACATGGTGGTTGTCCGCTCTATGTATGGAAGGAGGCTACACTCCTTTCCATATTATTTCATGTGAATTGATTTAATTGACTTTAAAATTATTTAATCTTATTCAACATATTTAATTTCTTTTAAATCAATTAATTTATTGTTGTAAATTGTTGTAACAAAATCTTAACCATTGATTTGAATTAGGAGTGCAACTCCACCATCTAATTTGGTATTAAAAAAAGGTAAACAATAGTCTTTTCTACTACAACTTCAAGAGCAAGAGGCCTCTCTCTCTCTCTCTCTTTCTCTCTATTCTCATACACACCTAAAGATCTCTCTCTCTCTCTCTCAATATTGTGGTTATCGACTTTATTACTTGTGAGAGCATCGCTGTCGTCGGAACGTCGTTGTGCTGCCTAATCGACTGCTCGTGGATCTCTGCCTTCTTATGTGCATCTTGCTTGTGAGGAAGGCTATTGATTTCGCAGGACGAAATCAAAAGACTCTATGCTTGGATAATGATGAACGTGATTTTCCGTGCAAGCCTAAAAATTATTCTCATGGAGTGCAAAGATAATGTGTTCGATGCTACTAACAAGGAATCCCAAGCCAATCAACAAAACCCCACAATATATGATTGATCAATGAGTAGAAAAAAGTGAAGTACAATTTATTTTATTCTACAAACGAAGACGTGGTGTAAAATCACATAGAGGTTGAACCACAGAAAGCAAACATGGTAGTCATTATTTTGTTTATTAATTATAAATAAATAATTAATAATTAATAAAGGTATATTATACAAGTCTCTTCTTAAATAAATGAACCGATAAATATTTTTTGGGTTTTATTTTATGTTTTTTTGATTTTTTACTTTTATGTATTATTCTCATTCTTATTATTAGTATTCCATTTTTATATAATTGTTTTCCTTTTTATATTCTCTTATTTTTAAGTTTCTTTTATTTTTAAATAACAATGAAGACATATATATACATATAACGATATGCAAGTAATATGTATAGTATAAGTAATAAATATGTGTAATGTATTATAAATATAGAAAATTCAAAAAATATCTAGAAGAATATTCCTTTTTATTATCTTTTCTAGGGTCCTAAAATATTTACAAGGTCTTTAATAATATAAACTATATATAGTTATATAATACAATATGGGGTATTATATTTATAAACATAAATGAAAATGCTCGAAATTTGCAAAATGAAATGTTTTTGGGTTTTTCATATAACTTCTACTATTTTTTGATGTTTCGTCTATTTTGCTATTTTTAGGAATTTTTTAAGTCAAAAATATCATGCATCGGGGATTAATAAAATAGACTGAATTATTTTGAGATTTAAAATAGTAATAAGGTCAAAATTTCTCAAAACTAATTTCATATGTAATAAATTATATAAATAAGATTATTAAACATAAACAAACATTTTAGAGTTTTTCAAGGAATTTTTATATTTTTATGGGATTTTGGAGATTTTTATTTTTTTTATCATTTTATTTTTTTTCTATTTCTAGGGTTTTTGATCTAGAGTGGTAAAATACTATAATAAACAACATATATATTTTTTAGGATTGTTTAAAAAGTTCTATATTTTTCGGTATTTTTAAATCTAAACAAGAACAAAAAAGGCTTCATTTGATTTTTTAATAAATAGACAGTGTAAATAAATTGCAAAAATAAAAATAAAGCGTGAAAGATCAAGCATCCAGGTATATTATCCTATTATTACATGATTTTAGGAGCATGCGTGATATTTATAAAAACTAGAAAACAAACACAAAAATATATGAACTAGCAGGGGCATCTTTGCAATTAAAATACAAGGGATTGTGCAAACAACATAGAATTCTACAATTGAAGCTGATGTTCTACAAATGAATTTACAATTTATAAAACCTACAAGGGCATTTATACAAAATATCCCCTTACGTGGGAGTCCACGTGAGGTGACATGTCAAGGACTTAGATGTAATATTTTAAAAACTTAAATATTCACTTGCAATTTATTTGCAAAATATAAAATCTTTATTCAATTACATGACTAAATACTCGTATCGCGGAAGCGGACGACTGGATGCCTTCACTAATACTCGTGTCGCGCCCCTAGCGATGGATACTACTTCGTTGATCATCGGTTCTGATCAGATCCTCGGATGCATCCGACAGTCGTTGCTGCTCAAGATCGGATGGCTCTCGTCAAAATTAGAGCACAACATGCATCTAACGGCTCGAAGGTGGTTGCAAGAACGTTGAAAAACATCTCACTGAGCTCCTTTGATCCTCAAAATCACGAGCTCTGATCTCCTCCTACTTTGCTGAAATGCTCTACTTGTTCCTATCATGACTCCGTTGTAGATGAAGGCTTCAAAAGGGTCTGAGGCACATCAATGGAGCCCTGGAGCGTCAAGACACTTGGAGGTTTGTTATATATATAGAAACACCTCAGATGAGGTCTTCAGGACTTACAATCGTTTGTGAAAGCACCGCAAGGAAAGAGCAGAGGGTCCCGGCCTTTATTTGGGAAGAATCGAGGTGAAATGGGATGGGGGCAAGGAGGTTCGATGATGCGACGGAGGAGGGACCTCGATTTCCAGATCAACAGTCCATCTGGGGATTCTGATGGGTGGAGTGAGTGGAGAAACGATGGAGCTAAGAAGTAAGGTGATTAGATGAGTCAGAATAGAGCGTAGACCGCGGGGCAGAGATGGACGGATCTCTAGAGCTCCGACAAAATTAATCTATTTGATTTAAGCTAAAACATCAACTAAAATTGAAACTAAAATACCAGATTTAAAGACATCAACTAAATCTACCTGGGAAAGTAAAGGGCACAACACGAACTTGGCTTGAACGCCAAGGAACATGATGACACCGGAGCACCATCGTGGGTCGCCTGCTCTCCTCCTACCACCGCCCAGCACAATAGGGGGATCGCTTGCTATCACGAGGGGGTGCTCTTGGCCGAGGGTAGAGGGTTTAAGGGTTTGAAGAAGGACCAAATCAGAGAAAGGAGGCGGATGTTTTTATTTATAGACAGAGTCATGGACCCTTATTAACCGATGATTTAGGATCAATCGGAGCTATGTACAAGGGATTTAGGGTAGTGGCATGTATTAGGGTCGATCAAAGATTGGTTTACGTGAAAACTCATATTGATTGGAGTGGTTGATCACCCAGGAAAATGGAGCAAATGTGGGAAAAAAGTCAAGTCTGGCGAAGCAGAGGCACCAAAGGCCCAGTTGACCATAGGTCAACCAACGCCATCTTCCCACTAGTCCACACAGACCGCTAGAGGACGAAACTAGCTAGAAAATTAAGAAATAATTAAAAAAATAGTAAATGAATTTATTAATTTTAGGTTATAAATAAAAAATATTTGTTATTTTATGTAGTACTTAATTATTGTTTTTTTATTTATTTTTGTGATATTATTTATTGTGAGTGATTATTATATATGCACTTAGATGTATATTTACCTATATATCGTATCTTTTATTTTTTTTGTATTTTGTATTTATTATTTTATATACATATTTATAACTTATTTAGATGTACACAAATATATTTTTATTGTATTTTATGAGTTCATTTGTACACTTAAATAAATAGATGTATTTACTATATATGTATAAGTGCAGGTAATTCATCTATATACTTTATTATTAATTTTAATTTATTTTTAATGGTTTTATTGTATTCTAAAATATGTACATATACTACAGATAATATCTACAAATTTATAAAAATATAGAATAGTAAAGAATAGAGAGAATAAATAACATGAATTTTTTATTCAGGTATATTATACAATAGGTGTCCAAAACCTAACTTTCGCATCTTAACTCCAAATGAAATGAAACCACCTTCATTAAATAGCTAGTAAAATAAACTAAAGTTGATTTGATGCATTTTGAGTTCTTATGGAGAAGATATGGGTCTGGGAAATTTGGATTTTGGATTTTTATTCCGAGTGTATTATGTACACATTGTATTATTTTTGTGTGAAAATAATTTTGTATTTTTCTATGTATTTTTATTTACAACTTTCATGTACAAACTTTATTTGAGTATAAATAATAAAGAATAAAATGGGTCCCAAAAAATAAATTTGATGAATTAAAAAGTGAGGTTTTGATGTGATTTCTGTACAAGTCCTTTGCCCTATCTCTCCCTATTTCATTCCTTGTCGACTACATAATCATGATGACCCAGTCTCAGGAGCTAGGGTCATTCAATGTCCTTAACACTTCATTTTTTCTTTTCTTTGTTATTTTATTTTGGCAATAAATATAGTATTTATACAAAAATAATACAATATTTTTATATAATTTTACATAGTGTTTATTTTGACAAATTAATGATATATACATGCATTTATCTAGGGTTTAAAATAGGTTTTAAAGGCTAGAATGAAAGAATAAAGGTGATGAAATGGAGATTCATCAAACCCCTTATACCTGCCTTTGCTAGTCCCTAGCAAACACTTATACAATAAGTGCAGAAAATATAAAAGAATAAAAGAAAGAAAAAGAAAGAACTTGGATTTAACTTTCAAACTTGCCTTCATAAAATCAAAGTTTGGATCTCAATTGGACCTTTGGATTGTTAGTTTGGTAAGAACCTTATCAAGAATCAAATTTGAAATACAACAGTCTCTAAGAGTCACAAAACTCTACTTAAGTCTCCTTAATATCCAGAACAGAATAAGTCAACTCATATGCAAACCCTTACAACTATGAATCTACCCTGGACAGTATGTGTGATATGTAGCTCTCCTCGACTGAAGCGGTAAAAGTCAGTCTTCTCCAACATGTCGACCATAATTCCCCAATCCAACAACTCTTTCCTCGAGAAGTGGGGTATTCCCTTATAAGTTCAAGTACAATCGGCTCAAGAAGAGAAGGTGGAGAGAAGAGTGGACGATAGCCAATGTAGCCATCTATCCTGGGAATGCTTGCCCAGTGTAGCCAAGTCACCCGGCTATAGGCTCACATGA
Source organism: Ottelia alismoides (assembly GCA_037367405.1). Taxonomy (NCBI): domain Eukaryota; kingdom Viridiplantae; phylum Streptophyta; class Magnoliopsida; order Alismatales; family Hydrocharitaceae; genus Ottelia; species Ottelia alismoides. Next base: position 773,850 of record JAZKJV010004340.1, on the reverse strand, counting down.
ATATGACTTTGAAACTCAAGATTTCTTATTGACTATATAAATGTATACGTACTCTGGTATGCATTTTATTTTCATTCAGGCATGCCCACTTTTTGGAGTTTTTTAAGGAATTTGTATTTTTATATAACCTGTGTGTTATTTTTAAATTCAAATCAATTTCGAGTATTTATTAAATCCTTGATTTGGGATTTTTTACTTAAAAAACTCATCAAAAATAGCAAAAATCCCAGAAAAATTATAAAAACATTAGAAAAATATATAAAACCTCCAAACAATTTATTTACTACATTTTCTTTATATTTACCGGTATTTAAAAGTATATTACTCTATATTGTATATATAGCCTTATATGTCTTACATATATGTATTTGAAAGAAAAAGAAATATAAAAATCTGAATATATAAAAAGAAAATATAAAATATAAAATTAAAAAATATAAAAATATAAATCAAAAACAAAATATAAAATCAAAACCCCACAAAATAATAAAATGGACAAGAGGATAAGAACAAATTTTTGTGCATTATTTTGCCACCATCTACCGTTTGCTCCCTGAGTTCGACCTTTACACATGCTTACACCTATACACATTTGTTGTAGAGTTATAATAAATTTTAACTCCACATTTTTTATTTTCATTGCTTGATTCATATTGCGGGTTAATTATTGACTAATCGGGGTTTCGTGAGTGGTCACTACAACGGGTGTGTCTCCGCCTTGTGTGAGACATATTTTGACCCTCGTAAAATATCGATTATCAAACGGTTGTTGCTGGGGAGCAATGCAGCATAGATTGGAATTCTTTTTTTTATCCTGGCTCTTGTTCGTTTATTTATTTGTACATTTATTTATTCTTGTCATTTATTTATTTTTCATTATTATTTGATATTAATTATGATTGTTCTAGTCACTTTCTTTGTTTGACTTTGTTGTGAGGGACCGTTACGCGAGGGAGGACTTCTTAGGAGGACCGGTGCACCCAAACAAGGTGGAGCCAGCTTTTAGACATAGCTGGCAGAAGAGAGCAGCAAGGGCAGACGGAGGAAACTTTTGAGGACAGTCTCTTTCTCTATTTTATTTATTTCCTTCTGCATTATTGTGTATTCACGAGAGATAGTGACATTTATTTGTAATTAGTTGGACTCTCCAGGACACATCTACTTTGTGCGAGTCCAGTGCCCGAGGGATTGTTCCCTGGGGGCCTCGTCGGCTTTTTCTCAAGTTTTTATCGCTTTCTTTTTGTTATTTTTATTTTCTTTTTTTATGTGAATGGGCTCTAACCTAGGACTTGCTTGCTCGATAAATTAAGGTCCAAACACCTAATATACTTGCATTTACCTATATATTCACTTATGTACTTAGTCAAATAGTAAGTGTTAGTTGTTTAGATTCAAACCCACGTGCCGTGAGAGACATCATACAGCACAAGCAGGACCTGTTATTGTGGACATCGAGATGTCTCCAAGACCGGATTTCAGGGTTTGTCTCTGAATAATTAACATATGGTGCTTCACGATAATAACAATTACTATTCTAGAGCGATTTCATCGGATTGAATTGCATGTAGTATAGTTTTCAATTCTGTTATGCATCCTGCATGGAGAGAGTTGGGAAGCACTGTAAGTCTTCTGACTTTCCATGCATCATCGCTTTTCGACTTGCACAGCTTTTCCGACCTTCTCCCTCTGATTTTTCTCACTTAGGATGCTAAATGGAATTGAAAACATCGTTGGGCACGTGCATTGAAAAATAACAAAAAAAAGTGATAACCTAAATAAAATCGGGACTGGTAACTATATTGGTTCTTAAAAATAAAATGTAATGGATTCATTGCTTTGTGGAGAGCAACCCCCACCTTGTTTAAGCATTTTATTCCTATGCACATGCTAAGGATTAATGCCTAAATCCCAGACCGATCTTTTGTGTATACAACTTTGTTGAAATCAGCTAACTCTAAAAATGAAAAGATCAAAGACCAACATCTCGATCTTCGTTGTGTTGAGTAAGTGAATTGGGGGTTTGCTTTATACATTGATTGTGATTTTGAGTTCATCTACATTTTCATCTCTCTTCGAGTTTTCAGTCCCATCAGTGTGAGTCACCATTTTCTATCATTGAGTCCATCTACCTCTCTTGTTTATATATTTCCTCATTTGCATCCGAGTCGTGATATTAGGTTTTGATCTTCATAATCATCACCGGATTTCACGGTTTTTCTCCTTGCCCATATCACCCGTCACTGGTCCGGTTCAAGGAGACCCTCTCCTTGAACCATAATTTTGTCTATGTCCACTTTCATCTCACCCACCCTCCTCGTTCCCTCTGTATCATCCCTTCTTCTACTCGGAATTGCTGCGCTAGTAGATAGGGCCTGCATCAAGGCTTTTCGGATTACATTGATTATTTGAGTAAATCGGGCACATTTTGAGGACAATGAGATTGGTGTGCTACTTTGGGTGGTTCTTACTTTGATATGTGCATAGATACTATTGAGGATTTTGATGTTTGCATGATCATAGGTGTGATTCTTGTTTGAGGGTTTTTGATCTTGCACAACAGATTGAGGATGTGAGTTATTTAATGATTTGATGGTGATTTCTTGCTTATGATTAGACGATCTTTTCTGCAGTTCCATCTGTCTTGATTTAGATGCTTGATGTACTCTCTATTTATGTGCTTCCAACCGATGGTACCTAGAACCCACACGATTTCACTCATCTCCTTGATTGATCCATCCTCGATTTCCTAAATCTTCCATCCACCTATAATGTTTAGATGATTTATGCTTACATCTTGAGCCATCTCAACTACTATGATTGACTTGGGACATAATTGTGATTCACCTGATTGTCTTTTATCCCTCCCATGATCTTATGCCCTCCGATTGAGGATTGATTGACTATTTTGAGGACCCAAGATTTGATGCAAGCAATCCCATGATCTCCATTGACTTAGTTTGCATTGATCCTCGAGGACTATCTGTGGAAAATGCAACATTTTCTTTACGATCAATTTCACTCCTGGCTTGTGTGTCCATCTTCTTGGAGCATGAAACCAAGTCGTCGGATATGTTATTGGTCTCACTGTCTGATTGTGCATCCGATCTGTCGACACATGTGACCTATTTGTCTGGACTCCTCTGAGTCCGCTCTCCTTGATGATCCTCGCAAGGATCATCCATCTTCCTCTGATTATTCACTGCTTAGTTGGTAGTATACTCCCCAAGAGTTATCTTGGGGATGCTGCCACATTTTCTTGATCTATCGGTCTCTTATGATGGTACTACTGAGACTGCTTTTGTTGATCCGTTTGATAGATCTGACTCCGTTGAGTCCACTCACCTTGATGACCCTCACAAGGGTGAGCTCTGTTCTGATTATTCATTGACTACTACATGTCACTCCTCGAGGGTTATTTATGGGAGGATACATCATTTTGTGTACTCGATCTCCTCTCTAGTTGTGTCTCCTCTCTGTTGGAGCATGGAGCCAAACTTTCTGATTATTTTGCAATCTTAGACTCATCTGAGTCTATTCACCTTGACGACCCTCGCAGGGTTGAGCCGTGTCTTGTAGTGTTCGGTGTGTTCTTATAGTTTTCTGACTTTATGGCCACCGAATATCACAATCCGTAGAGAGTCTCTTGTTCCTCACTTTTTATGCCTTTTGAGACTATGATTGACCTGGAGGATTCTTCACTGCTCATTCTTCCTCTATGTCTTACAATATCGGCTCCGCTCCCTCATCCCTTTCTTATGAGCTGATGTTCTGATTTTTGTTATTCGTTCCTGGTTTAGTTTCAATTTGTTTTTCCCCGGTAGCCGACACCCACTTGATTGTAACCCAGGTGTCTTTTCGCTTTCTGACTACGTCACCATTCACACAGGGAGATGATGACGAGAGCACGATATTTGCATATCAGATACCGTCCTACACTTATCCAGTATGTACTTATTATATATATGTGTTTTGTTGTACATTCCTTCTTTCTCCCGTATGTCATGTGTATCCCAGATCTTTCGCCATATTTGTGTGCCTATGCTTAGGACATACATTGTCCTAAGTATAGGGGGTACACAACATCTTTCTCCATTCTATTTCATCACTCCTGTCATTGCTTATACTTAGGGATCTTTTACCCTAAGTATAGGGGGAATGATGCGTACATTCTCTGCGATCCTTTCATCTATATTCATATATCTTTTCTTCTTTTTGATTTTATTTTTCTTTTTCTACAAAAGAGGTGTCGCCCCTTTTTTGTCAATTTTCTATACTTAGGATGAATTTTGTCCTAAGTATAAGGGGTGTGCATCATGAGTTCTTTCATTCTTTGATTCCCTCCACTGTCTCCTCTCTTGTTGATTTGCTCTACTGTCCTTAGAGATATCTCACCCTAAGCATAGGGGGAGACATACTGAGTTGTGATCTGTTTATTCCTACCCTTGACCCTCCCCGCCTTGTGTACATTCTTATATACTTAGGATTATTTTAAGTATAGGGGGAAGGTCAACTTCTGCTTCATTTATCTCTTCATTCTTTAATTTATTATCCAATCGTTGTAGTATAGTCTTTTCTATACTTAATACGAGTTATGTCTTCTCTTTTTTGTTTTCGATCTATGAGGATATAGCTCAAGCTAAGTATGGGGGTCATATATACTCTGTATATACTTTAGCCATAACTCATATTTTCGTATAATAAATATGGCTAAAATACTATATATATAATTCATTAAATTAATAATAAAATGTAGTTTATTCCTCAAATTTTGTTGCATATACTGATTAATAAATCAGTTTAAAAATATTTTGACAAAATGATTTGAAAAATGTTTTGACCCATTTGAAAAACTTTTTACAAAATATTTTCAACTTTTGTAAAAATATTTTTATTTGTAAAATTCTTTTCTTTGTGTGAAATAAAATGTTTTGAAAACCTATTTGCAAATGATTTTGAAAATGGTTGCAAAAATATTTTGAAAAATATACTGTTTGAAAAATCTTTATAAAATGGCTTTCAAATGTTTGTAAATATTTACCAAAAATTATTTTGTACTATAGTTTTCAAAATTATTTTCTACTAAATTTGAGGGATATATGCATCATTAAAGTAATTTAAGGAAAAAATATATATGCTAAATATATTTATACACATACAAAAATAAATTTCTTTACAAATTGTATATATACCTATAAAAATAGACAACATTTTTAACCTGTAAATTCTTTAATCTTTTAATCCTTGTAAATAAAAAAAGGCACGCCCGTGTAAATAGTTGTGCATATTTTATGCCAAAATTCCTTTTTTTATTTCAAAATCTTTTTGAAAATTGCATCAGTTTTATGCATTGTGCATAGCATCTGCATAACATTCGCATTCTTTCAGATTGATCTTGATGATTTTACTAGTCCAAATAGAGTCGAAGATTGGAGCTTGATTGGACCTTACTGCACCTAACCTCACTAGAACCTTATGTGAACTAGATTTAAGGTATCTCAGATCCATTGGGACTTAATTCCTTGCGACTCAAGGCTGGGTTCAAGTCACCTCAACTGACTAACTAGAACTTTTCGAGATGCATGCATGACTCTTGTTGGTCGTGACCTAACCTGGACACTTGCACCTTTCACATGATTCAACTTAGTTGGAGTGGTGAGGGGATTGGATTTTCCGATTTGAGATGCACAAGAGTGGAATCATTTGTCCTCATCTAGGGAGGGAAGTGCATCCCAACCCGTCCAGTTACTGTGAGGTCTAACAACAATAGAGTGTGGGTTGCAAGAATGCTTCAAAAAGGGAATAGTCTTCTGCTTCAAGAGGAAAAAATCCTTATATAAATGTTGTTGTATATAGTATTTCAAAAAAATCCAAAAAAGTGGACATGACTGATTAAAAATTAAATGTCTGCTGAAGTATGTATATATGTTGTATAGTCAATAAGCAAGCTTGAGCCTCAAAGTTATACCATGTGAGCCTACAACTGGATGACTTGACTATACTGGTCATGCATCCCGGGATATGTAGCTACACTGGCTACCATCCATTCTTCTCTTCACCCCCTCCTCTCGAGTCGGATGTCACTTGAACTTAGAAGGGAATACCCCGCTCCTCGAGGAAAGAGTTGCTGGATTGGGGAATCATTGGGTTGTCATTCTAGAGAAGTCAGTCCTTTTGTCATTTCAGTTGGGGAGAACCACTATCATTTACACTGTACAAGTTAGCTTCATAGTCATAAGGATTTGCGTATGATGTAAGCTATTTCTTACCTGGCTATTGAGGTGGTTTGAACTGAGTTCTGTGACTCTCGAAGTTTGTTGTTTTTTAAAATTTTCCCCAACCAGGTTCCACACATATTCTCACATGAAGTCTGACTTGAGCTCCAAACTTTGATTTTGTAAATACGAGTTTGATAATTAAAATCAATTCTATTTATTCTTTATTTTTCTTTTCTTCTTTATTCTTTTTATATTTATTGCCTAAGTGTTTGCTAGGGACTAGCAAAGGAAAGTATAGGGGGTGATGAATCTCCATTCATCATCTTTATTCTATTATTTTGTCCTTAAAAACCCTAGTCAATGCATTTAAATAACAATAATTTATACAAAAATATCATACATTATTACTGCATTTGCATAAATAATATTATTTTTAAAACCAAAATTATATAATAAAGAAAAGAAAAGAAAAATAATAAAATATCGAAGATATTTTATGACCTTAAATCTCGAGACCAAGTCAATAATTGAATTGGTCGAAAAGGAATACAGTATGGGGAGATAAGAGCCAAAAATACATCAAAACCCAATTCATTTATTCATTCAATAAAGTATTTTTGACATCTATTTTATTTTTTATTATTTATACATCAAACAAAGAAAGTTTTAACATAAAAGTTGCAGATAATAATTTAGATAAAGATACAAAATTGAGTTCATATAAAAATAACATTAAAACGTTTAGATAAAGATACAAAATTGAGTTTATATACAAAATTAAGTTGCAGATACAAAAAGTTTATTCATTCTTTATTATTTTTACAAATTTATCTTTTTATAATTTTGTAAATATTATCTATAACTTATGTACATATTAAAACCAAAATGAAATAACCAAGAAAACACAAAGTAAAATAAGCCTATATCAATATATAGGTAAGATACTATACTAATGTTTGTAAATAAATAAAAGTGAAACATATTATTTTATTCATTTTTATTTTTTATGCTATTGTAAATATCATTGATATTCTACTAAAAGTATACATATAAATTAAAACCATAAAACAAACATTAAAATTAAATAAAATACAAAAATACATAGGTAAATATATAATACATGTACCTACATATTACATACCCGTATTTATTTAAGTGTACAAAATATATCATAAAAATATAATACAAATATATTTGTTTACCTAAAAATAAGTTATAAATATGTAAAATGTGAGAATGAAATAATAAAAGGAATTATACAAAAAATAAAATAAAATAGCAAAAATATAGATGAATATACCTATAAATTGACCCCTAAAAATTAACTACTAATAAATAACACTAAAAAACAAGTAACAATCATAATAAAATACTACATAAAATAATATAAATTTTCTATTTTATAATAAAAAATTAACAAAATCAAATACTATTTTTAATTATTTATTTTTGAATTATTGGGCAGTTTTGTCTTCTAGTACCCTGACGTGGGCCAATCAGAGCCCAGGGTTCATCGACCTCTGGTCGACTCTCCCTGCGCCTTTGACTTGTCAGAACTATCAAATCCCATGACTTCCTCCTATTATATCATTTGATCCATTGCTCAATCATCTTCAATCCCTTCATGAGATTTCATCTCTGATGCTCTAGGATTCACGTTGGGATCTTAGATTTTTTATACATAGCTTCGATTCCTTCCATTTAGCCAGTTAATAAGGGTGTTCGTTAATGTCTTTAAATAAAGACCTCCTTCTTCCATTTCCTTTTTGTTCATCATCCGAGCCCTAAACCTAAATTTCGACCAAAGTACGTATCCTCGTGATAGGGGGGTCCCCTAAGGTTTGGAAGGCTCGTGGAGGAGGAGATGCACCCAGGCGGCCGTCGCCAACCACCTCTGCTCCCTGCCCTCGTCGGCAGGTAAGAGCTGCGTACTTTTCCCTTTTTAGATAGCTTTTAATCCCCTCATTTCTGCAATCATTTTAGTAATTAGGGTAGTGATTTCGCCTAAAAAGCCCATTTCGTAGTTCGTCGGAGCTCCGCTCTAGCGAACCCCATTCATTGTGCTCCTCCCATTATTCGACCCCCAACCACCTCACTATCTTTCCCACTCTTCTTCTCCATCTAGTTGCACCATTTCCCCCCTTTGATTTGCTCTGGATCGAAGCCGTTGTGCTCCTTCCACCACCCTCGTCGGAGTACACTCCTATTTGCCTCATCATCCACCCATTCCACTCCTAATTGGGCCGAGGCAATTTGCCCTCTACCCGTGAGCTTATTGGTATAGGTCCATTATAGAGAAGAGCCCCATTAGAGGGACTAAGTGGTTCAAATGCACCTCCAGGAAGATCTGACCTCCAGGGCTCCATCAGTGAGCCCCGAACCCTTTTGAGGATACCAACAACTATGGAATGACTCCCCGAGCATGTAGAGCAGCTCTACGATGACGGGGAAGTTCGGTGGAGGGAGGAATCAAGGATAGAAACTCGGAGACAGGGGCCTTCTTCCTTGTTCTTCGAGCGAAGCAGTGGCTGTTGGATCGAGGAAGCCTGCTAGTTTTAATCATTGCCATCTGTTCAACTCTCATCTTGCCCGTTTGATGGAATCCAAGATCAAATTAGAACCCCTCATTGGTAAACCTGTATCAAGCTTTGAGGGCTCGACACGTGGATAAGTGGAATGCTCTACGTCATCCGATGGTACATGTGAATGGGGTAAATTGCAGATCTTCCCCTGCCCTTTTGTATTTATTATTTTATCTTGTAAATAAAATATCGTGTAAATAAAATGGATATTTTGCATGTAGGCCCCTGCACTTATTTTATTTACTTTTTGGTCCTATCCAACTCAGCTCACGTGCCGTCTTACGTAAGCTGGCCAAATTGCATGTAAGCCCCTGTCATTTTTTGTATTTATTTTAGTCCAACAAAATTTAATATTTATTGTATAATTTTGGCACATTTGTAGATGAACCTCTAATAGTTGCAAATATGCCCTTGCTAGGAGACTTGAATTTTTATGTATTTCATCTAATTATTAAATATAGATATCGTGCTCCTAAAAATTCACAAAAATAGGGATATATGCCTGCTGTTATGCACTTTCATGTGCCATGATTATTTGGCATTTTTGTGCATTTTATCCATTTATTAAAAATCAAAAGGAGACCCTTTCATTCTGTCTACAATATAAAGTACCAAAAAAGTATAAAAATGCGTTGAAAATTCCGAAAAATTATATATTGTCTATTTTATTATATTTTTACTACAGACCAAAAATCACTAAAAATGGAAAAAGAAAACTCTTAAAAATTGAAAAACTCTAAACTCTTTTATAAAAATATAAAAATTCCTTAAAAAATCTAAAAAAATGTTTTTTTTTCTGTTTCTTAATTTTTATTTTTATATTTATCTAACTAAAATAGATTTGGATAATTTTGGACCTTATTTACTATTTTTAAAATTCAAATCAATTCTAGGTATTTATTAAATCCTTGATTTGGGAAAAGTTTAACTTAAAATAATTCACAAAATTTTCAAAAAAATCCAAAAAATTACAAAACATAAAAAATATAAAAAAACCCCAAAATAATTTATTTGTTGCTTTATTTATATTTACTAGTATTTATATGTTTATTACTCTATGTTATATATATAGCCTTATACATCCTATATAAATGTTTTTGAAAGAAAAAGAAATATAAAAATATGAATATATAAAAAGAAATAAAATTATAAAATTAAAAATATAATACAAAAATATAAATAAAATAAAATAAAATAAAATCCCACAGAAATAATAAAAATGGACAAGAGGATAAGAACAATTGTTTGCGCATTATTTTGCCACCATCTACCGTTTTGCTCTCTGAGTTCGACCTCTACACATGGTTACACCTATACACATTTATAGAGTTATAGTAAAGTTGAACTCCATATTTTTGATATTTATTGCTTGATTCATATTATGGGTTAATTGTTGACTAATCGAAGTTTCGTTAGTGGTCGCTACTGTGGCTGTGTCTCCGCCTTGTGTGAGTCATATTTTGACCCTCGCAAAATATCAATTATCACATCTACATTAGGAATCTTTCCTCTTGAGCTAGTAGACTATACCTTTTTTGAAGATTTATTGGAACCCACAACTTTTGCCTTTAGACCTTGTCGCCACCGGATCAGGTTGGGGTACAATGGCCACAAATATGCAACTTCTGATGTTTCCACTGGCTCGTGTCTCATGCCAACAATTCCAACCTTCTACCACTTCAACTGAGGTGAGCAAGGTGTGAAGTGCAGGTGTGCACGTTAGGTCCTTATCAACAAGAGTCTTGTGTGTGCTCCAAAATATTCTACTTAGGTCATCAAGGTGACATCGAACCAAGTCTCGTGGTCTCAGAGAATTAAGTCGACTAGACCCGAGGTGCCTCAATTCCACTTCGTATAAGGTTCATGTGATTAAGTGGATTACGGTCCAACCAAGCTTCAATCTTTGGATTTTACTTAGACATGTTCAATTGTTAATTCAATCCGAAAAATACAAACGCTATGCACAATGCAAGGAGAATATTTTTGTCATGCAATTTTTTAATTTTGACTTTTAAAAATTTTGAAAAACATTATGCAAATTTTATGCATTTTGAAAGATTTTGCAAATCTTTTTTGAGATATTTCATTTCGAAAAGTTTCAGGTATTTTTCAAAACAAAAAGGTTTTTAGAACAAAGGGGATATGTGCTGATATCTACAACAAAGTGCAATTTTTATCTACTAGAATTTGGGTGAAGAATTTTACATATTTGTACATACTGGGTTTGTAAAGGATTTTTATTTGCTTAAATTATGTACATAGTTCTCAAAATATTTTGAAAAGATTCTTGCAAAAAATTTAAAAACTTTATTTTGCAAACTAATTTGACAAATAATTTTTACAAACATTTTATAAAATTTGAAAACCATTTTTGCAAAGATTTTTCAAACAATATGTATGGATGTTTAAAATTATTTTTGCTATCATTTTCCAAACATTTGCAAATAGATTTTCAAAACATTTTATTTTAAACAAAGAAAAGAATTTTTTACAAACAAAACATTTTTATCAAGGTTGAAAGTGGTTTATAAAATATTTTTCGAAAGATTTTTCAAATCATTTTTCAAACATTTTTCCATGATTTATTAATTAGAATATAGAAAGAATTTTAATGTATTTTATACTACTTTGTTCTTTACACTTAATTAATTGTATTTTATTCATATTTATTAAAATACGAAAGTACGAATTATGGATAAAGTAGATACAATGTATATACGCCCCTCATATACTTTGCTTGATCTATGTCCTCATAGATCAAAGAGGAAAGAAAAGACATAACTCGTACTAGGCACATGAGAGCCTATATTACAAAGAATAAAGAACGAAGAATCAATTGAATGAGAAGTCAACCATCCCCCTATACTTAGGATGAAATAATCCTAAGTATTGCAGGTTGTATCCACATGCAAGGAGTGTTGAGGGAGGGAATAAACAAATCAATGACTCATCATGTCCCCCCTATAATTAGGGAAAAATATCCCTAAGTACATATCTTAATATCAACAACATAGGAGACATGTGAGGGAACACATAATCAATCAACGGGACCCAATCATCTCCCTATACTTAGGATGAAGCATATCCTAAGTATAACGTTGATGACTGAGAGGACTGAAAGAAAGAATGAGAAGAAAGAAAATAAACAGAAGAGCATAACAAAAGAAAATAAGAAAAGAAGAAAGCTAAAGAAAAAGTTTTATAGGAGTATTATCTGAAACTTTGGATGTTGCTGGAGTTGTGGATGATGCATCCTTGAAAATCACTTGGACTGAGTGGACACCTTCCAGGAAAGTGTGATGCTCGAGGAATGGCTTTATCAACTGACCATTGACAACGAACGGTTGTGCGTCAGATGACAACTCTAATATTACAATGCTTCTGTTGTCGCACACTTCTTACACTCTAAATTACCTTGTCCATTTACTTTTTAATTTGCTCGAGAATATCTTCAACATTGCATCGAATAACCAAACTTTCTGTCCAGTCTCGAAGGTCTTTCATCTGATGTGCCGAGCGTTCCATCATTTAACCTTCTCCTTGTACATCAAGTTGTCATCATACACATAATCTCAGAATTTCAGGGTTATGTTTAGATCCACTTTTCTCTATTGTCCACCTTTTGTGAGTCTATATTGCAAATATTGACTACCCATAGTGATTTATAAATTAATTCGATGGGCAGATGGCATGGTTTTCCATACACAAGACGGTAGGGCAACATGCCCAAGTGATACTTGTAAGTGGTCATGTATGCCTAAAGGACCAAGTCCAATATTTGGGACCATTTCTTTCATTCTGACCTCACAAGCTTCTACAAAATTGTCTTGATTTCTCTGTTTGAAAGTTCTGTCATGTTATTAGTCAGAGGATGATAAGGAGAAGCGATTAGATGCTCCATGTCGTACTCCTTCATTAATTTCTTGACCTCTTTATTTATGAATTGACTACCCCAATCTAATATCAGAATCTTCGGCATCCAAAATCGTGAAATGATATTTTCTTGTAGGAGCCGACATACTGTACGACTATCAGCGGCTCAGGTGGGGATAGCTTCAACCCAACAACTCACATAATCAACGACAAGAAGGATGTGCTCAAATCTGTGACTGTTGGGGAGGGTACCATGAAATCGATGCCCCAAGCATCAAATACATATGAAATCTGAATGATTTTTAGGGGCATCAAGTCTTTCATTGCGAGGGTTCCTCCCTTCTTCTGATAGTCAATGCAGCCTTTGACATATGCTGTTGCATCCTTGAATAGTGTAGGCTACCAGAGGCCATACTGCAATACTTTTGTCGTCTTCTGTCACCAGAGTGGTATCCACCATATTCAAGCAAATGATAATGCTCGAGGATACTACGATGCCCCTCCTAAGGGATACACCGTCACCAAATACAATATGCTCCTTCCCTGAATAAAAGTGGGACATCCCATTGGTAGAAATAGATAGTGGACAAGAACTTGTCCTTCTTGATTTTCATCCAGTCTTGTGGGACTACACCAGAGACAAGAAAGTTCACAATGTTGACATACCGAGGGAGAGAATCTACGACCAGAATTGACTCATCAAGAATGATGTTGATGATTGATGCATCGCTCAGTGGAGGTTCTAGATGCTCTATTCTGGAGAGGTGATCTGTTGCCACATTTTGAACTCCAGGCTTATCTTTGTTTTCTAAATAAAACTCATGGAGGCAAAGGATCCACCCGATCAATCCGGTCTTCGCATCCTTCTTCTGATGTATGTACCATATATTAGAGTGGTAAGTGTAAATTATGACTCTAGATTCGAGAAGATAGGATCTGAACTTCTCGAGGGTGAAAGTAATGGCCAGCAACTCTTTTTCTGTAATAGTGTAGTTATGATGTGCTTTATCTAATGTTTTGCTGGCGTAATGAATGGCATAGGTTTCTTTGACTTTCCTTTGTCCTAAAACAACGCCAACATGAAACTCAGTCTCCTTGCACATCAATTTAATGAGGGGTCATGCAATGCTACTGAAATATCTGATGAATCTTCCGTAGAAACCTGCATGCCCCAGGAATGACCTCACATTTCTAATAGTTTGATGTGGCTCAAGATTGGCAATTACATCCACCTTTGCTGGGTCGACTTCCAAGTCACGCTTAGAAATTACATGGCATAGCACAATCCCTTCAGTGACCATGAAGTGGCTCTTTTCTCAAGATAGTACGAGATTGACTTCTCAACATTTCCGAAGTACTCTGTCTAGGTGCTGAAGACAAGAATCAAAGCTATTACCATAGACGGAGAAGTCATCTATAAACACCTCAAGAAAGCTACCAACCATGTCGGTAAATACTGCAAGCATGCACCTCTGGAATGTGGCAGGTGCATTGCACAAACTAGAGGGCATTATCTTAAAAGAGTAAGTGTCAAACGGGCAAGTGAAGGTAGTCTTCTCTTGGTACTCTATGGCAATTAACAATTGGGTTGTATCCGGAATACCCATCCAAAAAGTAAAAGAACTCCTTGCCAGCCAATCTTTCCAGAACTTGATCAATGAATGGCAATGGGTAATGGTCCTTCTTCGTTGCATCATTGAGGTGGTGGTAGTCTACACACACACCCCAAGATGTTGGTACCCGAGTTGAAATCTCCTCTCCTCTTTCATTGGTAACCACGGTGAGCCCATATTTCTTTGTAACTACATGCAAGGGGCTCACCCATTTTTGAGTAGGAGATGGGATAAATAAACCCTGCATCATACCATTTCGTGATTTGTTTCATGACGCCATCCCCCAAGCTAGGGTTCAAGCTTCTTTGAAATTCTCTGGATGGCTTGGCATCTTCTTCCAAAGAAATGCGATGTAAGCACAGAGCAGGATTTATCCCGCAGAGGTCTGATACGTGCCAACCAAGTGCCTTGTGGTTTTTCTCTAGAATCTCAATTAGTCGAGATTACTGATCTGGGGTCAGCTTGCTACTGATGATGACCGAATACATATTTGCTGCACCTACAAGGAAAGCATACTTGAGGCCAGCCGGAAGTGGTTTTAATTCTAGTTCTGATCGAGCCTGCTTACTGGTCACTTTTGAAACAAAGCTAGTGGGTGGATGATCATTTGGAAGAGTTTCTCACCTCTGTCATGAGTGGATTTGCTGATAATGTGCCGAACAAATCATCAATGAATTCCTCATGTTCGGTTTAGCATGAGTCTTATGCCTCAAAGAGGTCCATCACCAAGGAACAATCTATTTCCCACTAGACATCGGAGCATGTAAAGACCGTGTTTTTCTAGGTCCTCCTATTGAAAGAGAATCACTGTATCTATGTGTCATTCAAAGAAAAGTCGATATCTATGATCTTTGCAATAAAGTCACAGTCTGCTTCAAACGATTCTGCTTGACCTTGATCAGACACAACTTTCAGTTCACTGACCATGTCTATTGTCACTTTGTCGTTGTTCGAGCAGAATGTGATCTTCCTAGAACCATAATCAACTACGACCTCTACAATGCATATGAATGGCCACTCGAGAATAATCTAGGTCAGAAGCTACATTGCAAAGGAGTCCAACTCAAGGACTACAAAATCAACATGAAACCGCATATCCTGCATTGTTATGACAATATGTTTTGATAATCCTCATGGTCGCTTAATTGATCGATCAACAAATCGAAGGATCATACGTATTGACTTTAGCAATCCTAACCAAAATTATGTAAATAATGAGGTAGACATGAGGTTGTTTGAAGAGCCGTTGTCAAGAAGAGTTCGCTTGAAGACTTGGTCAAAAATCTTGCATCTGATTAATGGTGCTCATTTGTTGGGCTTCTTCTCCGGGAGGTTGCTGATTGCTACCACTGTAGCCATGGTGAGGATACGCTTCTCTACTCTGCTACATCTGTTATTGTAGTTTGACCGACGCTTGTTTGTACTTGCCTCTTTTAATCCATTCTTCACTGCAGACATGTATTCCATGGATTTCATCAATTGCAATTCAACAATCATATTTCGAATAATCTTTGCAACACCAGGATCGGACAATGCGCTTTTTTGTTTTGCAATATTTTGGCTTTTCTATTGAAAAGGAATATGTATAAAACCGAAATCTGAAATATTATTCTTATTTGCATCAAAATTCTTGTCCACAACATGTTGTACAACTAGACTGCAAAAAGATGCACAAGCTGGAGCTGGGGGTGGACATCAAAAAACTATGGTATCTGCTTTGTCGGATGGCATTGGATCAAATGTTGTGGCTTGTTCCTCCATGGCTGGCATAACTTTACATCAACAATGACGATCATCCTTTTGTTTCTTTTATTTTTTTTTTTGATTTTTTGCTCTTTTTGTTGGAGATGGTAGTTACTAGTAGCTGGCATGGCTCCTCCTCCTCCTTCTTCCTCACCAAAACCTATATCTAGCACGTATGCATAATATGATGATTCACCAGATGAAGCTTTATTCTCCCCCTGATAGTGGTAGACGACGGTAAGGTCCTACCGCTCCTGAGAGTAGTAGCATTAGACAAAGCGAAATCACAATCATACGACTCTATAGACACAGACTGGAATTCACATTCTACCTGATCTTTGCGCCCAAAGTTATTGGGGTTGGCTTCGACTAGGGCTAGAATTGAAGTTTTCGTGGTCGTGAGGTCATCTAGCTTCTAAGTCATTTCTACTAGGCCCTTTTGTAACTAGGATATACAATTAAGGCTCGAGTTCACATGAATTGCCTCAGGAGATTCAACGTGCTGACCACACCGTGGCTGATGGTATGGAGGCTGAGAAGAATGTTGTTAATAATGTTGCTGAGGTGGATGAAGCTGATATTGGTGCTGGTATGGAGGAGGATACTACTGGTGAGGTGGAGTTGCATATGGATGATACGACTGGTGTAGGTTTTACGGTGGCTACGAGTACTGCTGATTCTGTCTCCAATTGTTATGGAATTGTGGAGACTAGTGGTACAAAGTATGTTGAGACTGGGCAAATGTCCCTCCTTGCTATTGAGGGAGCAAGCGTGAGTTTGTAGGCTGGTCCTGCTGAGGTCCACATGGATGGGCCTGCTACATGTCATTAGACCAAACACCATTCACCTCTTGAATGAGAGGCGATGGAGGGGAGAATGGATCAAAAGGATAATGGACTTATGGTTGGTAAACCATCAACTACTGCTGCTGTGGTGCCTAGTCGGGAGTTTGTGCGTAGTACATGTGCTGGATTGCCAGCTGCTGTTGACTGGGCTGAGGTTGATGCTACGTGGGTTGCCCTTCTTTCTTTTTAGCGTGATTCTCGAATGGTGGAATAGCCAACTGGCAGGCATTGATGGTACTTACTAGCAACCCCAGTTGTCTAGTAATCTGATCAAATTTGTCTAGGTTATAGGTTCCTTGTTCGATCACAACGAGTTTTTCCAGATTCTGTGATTGCTTCTCAATGATATCAACCTTTGAGAGTTGGCCCCCAATGATGTTGAGGTTGGAGATCTCATCTCTCTTTGCTTCATGATGCTTCCATGCGCACTAGCTTGTCGAATACATGGGGTTGTCTCTTATACACATGGGAAGAAGAGAGTATGGCCTCTCCTTCGACCATTTCTTCAAAAATTTACCAGACTACATCTTCATTCTTATTGAAGTAGGATCCCCCACAAGAAACATCAATTACTCTTTAACTTTCAGCATTCAATCCCTCGAAAAGTGTATAACCAAGCTGATCCTTAGAATCTCATGGTGGGGTCATTTCTCTTACAGGTTTGTGAATCGCTCCCAGGCTTCATGAATGGACTAGTAGGCAGCATGGGAGAAGTTTCTATTTGTGTCTCGCATCTGGTTGAGCCAACTGAGAGGGTAGAACTTGTGAAGGAACACAAACTTAAGTTCCTCCCAGATCGTCACGACTTTTCCCAAATGGTTGACCCAATACAAGGCCTTGTCTTAGAGGTTGAAGGGAAATGCGAACATCTTGACTACACCTAATGGGATGTTAGGATAGTGCATTGTTCGACAGATGTTAGAGAACTACTACATGTGAATGTACATTTCCTCATTAGTTTTCCCGTGGAAAGTGGGCAAAAGAGCAAGGAGTTGAGGTTTAAGTTCAAAGTGAGCATGCACTAAGGGGGATGCGGATCCATTCGGTCATATGTTTGTCTCTAGGTTTATACATCTCTTTCAACGTTGGTTTAGAATTCTCATTCCTTATAAATTCTTCTTATTGATCATCATGGCTATCATCCCCTCCTTCTCCGCTGGATCTGTTCCTCATGTTCATTCACAATGTCTTGGAATGTGGTCTGCATTAGTGCTTGCTTAGTTAGCAGCTGCTGGATGGCTTGGATGGAAGTAAACAACTGAGCATTTACTTGATTCTGATATGGTGCCTAATCCTACTCTGGTTGGGGTGGTTGTTGTCCTTTACCCTTTCCAAATGGGGGAGCCATCTCAAGGTCTGAGTCTGATGAAATGAACTCCGAATTGGGATCCGAGACTATTTTCTATCTGCAATGCAAGAGGAGTCCCAGTCATACTAACTGTAAAGCTGCATGCCAGCTGAAGTGATGAGTCCGAGATTAAGGTCAATCCCATATAGTTGTGAATGGAGTAAAAGATAAAAACTGAAATCGACCTTCATTCATAATGGACGGAAGTGGGACAAGAGTGGTCCTAGTTTATTAGAAAATAGAGAATGGAATGAAGACGAGGAGTCTGGAGATCGGTTCTCAAGGTCCAAATCGGGTTCTCAAGAACCGCCTCGAATCATGACGATGCCGAGTCCATGGAATCGATGGAGGCATCGGTGGAGTCCCGACTGGACCATCCATGGATAAACATCATGGAGTAAAAGAAGGATTGATGCAGGAGGAGATATACAATGGTCAACAAGGAATAAAAAGGAATGTAAAATAGTATACATGCTCGGAACGAGCAGGGGGTCAAAGAGGAAACACATAATACAAAATTTCCACAAGTGCACGGGACTTGATCTTTGAACATTAATTTAGATCCATACAATACACAATACAAAATTGGGTTCACCAACTCCACGTGTGAAGACGTAAAGGATAGGCTATTTTTATCTTTTCATTTTTTGAGTTGTTATTTTAGGCATATCTTTAACAAGTCCTTAGATGCTAACCCTATAGGAATGAGAGTACTATTAGAAAAGTATCCCATACTTGTCCTCCTTCTTTGTAACATGTAGTATGCACTTTTTGAGGTCCATGTATCCCTTCCTAGATCCCTTCTAGACCAAAGAATAAGCGGGAGGAAGCCTATAGACAAAACCTCTACTTAGGACCTTACTCGCAACGGAATCACCCATGAGCATGCAAGGACCTACTCAGATGCAAACCAATGATACAGACACACCTGTGAGGGCGTGATCTAAGCTTAGTACTTCGAACCAAGTAGATGTTTCACACAAAATGGGAACATGATAAGAACCTACTCGGTCATGTACGATAGAAGCGCCAATGCTTTGGAAATTCATGC
The DNA here is from genome assembly GCA_037367405.1 of Ottelia alismoides. Classification (NCBI taxonomy): domain Eukaryota; kingdom Viridiplantae; phylum Streptophyta; class Magnoliopsida; order Alismatales; family Hydrocharitaceae; genus Ottelia; species Ottelia alismoides. The sequence goes on along the minus strand of JAZKJV010004340.1, from coordinate 754,580 downwards.
GATACACAAGGCAGTTACAGGTTGGGTTTTTGGCTCTCATACTTAGCACGTCACGCCTTGCTCATGGGAGGGGTTTTGGTCCCCTCCTAAGGTACCTGAAAACAATGAGTATGAACCCTAAATAATGATATCCATTACATATTTTAATTAAGGTAAAAGTTTATTGAGCAGTCCCCTAGTTTTAGATTTTTGGGTTTTCACCTTTTTTTGGATATTTTTCATACAAGAACCTAATGATTTTGTGAATTATCTTTTAGATCCTAGGTGCTCAAATTAGAGGGAGATAATGAAAAGTCATGTGAGTCGATTTGATGACGGAAATCCCATCATTAAATCTAATGATGCATGAGAGTTAGAGGACTTACAGTGCATCCAAGTTCTCTCCATGTGGTATGCAAGACATAATTTTTAAACCAATCTACATGATGGTGTGCAATTGACAAAATCACCCTAAACATTAGCTATTATTAGTCGTGAAGAACCACATGCCAATTACTCAAAAGTGAAGCCTAGAGTTCGGTCTTCGAGACATTTGGTGCCTGCCACAATGGGTCCTGTTAGCGTTGTATGATGCCTCTCTCGGTGCATGAGTTCAAGACCAAATAATTGACAATTACTAATTTTGACTAGATCCAGATGTAAGAGACTATAGGCACATAATTCTTATTAGAGTTTGGACATAATTACCAATTCAAGCAGTCCTAAAATCTAGGGGCTCCATGCACATAAAAAAATAAAAAGAAAGGTGAAAAACTCAAAACATTGAGAAACAAAGTGAAATAAAAGCGGTGAAAACTCGAGAAAACCTCTGGGTGAATAATCACTTGGGCAGTGGACCTCGTCGAGTAGAGTAATGTCCAAGTCCCTATATTATTACAAATAATGAATAATAAATAAATGAATCACTTTCTCACCAATAGTAAAACAAAACCTAAGCTAAATACTATACTAAGTGTCTTCCTTGTCATGCTTTCTACCTATCCTATTGGTTAGGGGAAGAAGACCAGTCTCCAACATGCTTGGCTGCTTTGACTCCCTAAGAAGTCATCCTTGCATAGCGAGCCCTCGCATCAAACATAACAAGAGAGTTATTAGCACAAATAATCACATAATGAAATTGAAGATATAATATGTAAGGGTAAGGAAAAGAAATAAAAGAAAAGAAAAGTATATACACATAAAATAACATAAAATAAAATCATGCACAAGTTAGGCTACATTACGTTGCTCCCCAGCAACGACACCATTTGAGGAACGCGATTTTCTGTGCAGGTCTAAAAATTATCCTCACGGATTGTGAAGATAAATTGTTGCTGAGACGATCCATAAAGAATCCTGAGTCAATCAACAAGTACCCACAACATATGATTGATCAATGAATAGCAAAAATGTGAAGTGCGTTTTATTTTAGTCTACAACAAAGATGTACAATATACAAGCATGTAGAGGTCGAACCACAGAGAGAAAATATGGTAGCCATTGTTTATTAATTATAAATAAATAATAAATAGTTAATAAAGGTATATTTGTACAAGTGCCTTCTTAATAAATGACCAAATAAGGCTTTTGTGGGTTTTTGGTTTTATGAATATTTATGGTTTTTTTACTTTATATATTATTTTTATTATTTTATTTTTATATAATTGTTATTTCCTTTTTATAATTTATTATTTTTATAGTTTTTTTTATTTTAAATATAGTAATAAATAAATAAATAAATAAATAAATATATATATATATATATAATTGTATGCTAATAATATGTATAGTATAATTAATGAATATATGTAATGTATAAATATAGAAAAATTTGAAAATATCTAGAAGAACAATCGTTTTTATTTTTTTAGGGTCTTAAAATATTTACAAGGTATTTATTATGGTTAATAATAATATAAACTCTATATAGGTATATAATATGATATGAGGTATTATAATTAAAAACATAGCTAAAAATACTCAAAATTTGCAAAATGAAATGTTTTTGGCTTTTTCATATTTTTCTACGATTTTTATGTTTTTTAGTTATTTTTGTTAATTTTTAGGTATTTTTAAAGTCAAAAATATCTCACATCAGAGATTAATAAAATATGCACAATTGTTTTGAGATTTAAAAATATGAAATAAGGTCAAAATTTCTCAAAACTACATTTCATATGTAATAAATTATATATAAAAATATTTTTGGTATTTTTAAAGCTAAAAAGGGATAAAAAGGGCTCCATTTGATTTTTAATAAATAGAGTGCATAAAATGCAACAATAAAAATATGGCATGAAAGAGCAAGAATCAATGTACACTTTCTATTTTTACATGATTTTAGGAGCAATTATGATATTTATAAAAATTAGAAAACAAGCACAAAAATATATGAACTAATAGTGGCATCTTTGTAATTAAAATATAAGGTAGGGGTGATTGAGCAAATAACCTAAGATTATATAACTAAATTTCATATTTTGTAAATGAATTTACAATTTATAAAACCTACAAGGGCATTTATACAAAATGTCCCCTCACGTGGTGTCCACATGAGGTGACATGACAAGGACTTATATGTGCTATTCTAAAATCTTAAATGTTCACTTGAAGTTTATTTACAAATTATATAACTACTTTATTCAATTACATGACTAAATAAATAAAAAAGGACGGAGTGTCGATGAAATTTACTGCCAAAGGCACGCGGGCGGACGACCTGGATGCCTTCACTGATACTTGTCGCACCCCTAGTAGTTGGATACCACTTCACCGATCATCGTTTCTGATTAGATCCTCGAATGTATTTGATGGTCGTTGCTGCTCAAAATCAAACTTCTCTCATCAAAACTGGAGCGCGACGTGCATCTAATGACTCTAAAGGTGGCTGAAAGAATGTTCAAGAACACCTCACTGTAGCTCCTTTGATCTTCAAAATCACGCTGCTATGACAACCTCCTGTGCTGCTGAAATGCTCTACTTGTTCCTATCATGGCTCCAGGGTAGATGAAGGCTTCAAAGGGTTCCGGGGCTCATCAATGGAGCCCTAGAGTGTCGAGACACATGGAGGTCTGACTCTATATAGACACCCCTCATATGGGGTCTTCAAGCCCTACAATCATGCGCGAAAGCACCATAAGGAAAGAGCGAAGGGTCTCAACCTTTATTTGGGTAAAATTGAGGTGAAACAGGATGGGGGCGAGGAGGTTTGATAATGCGACGGAGGAGGGACCTTGATTTCCAAATCGACAGTCGATCTGGGGGTCTGATGGATCGAGTGAGTGGAGAAGCGATGGGACTAAGAAGTGAGGTGATTGGATGAGTCGAAACAGAGAGTAGATCGTGGGACAGAGGTGATCAGAGCTCTTGAGCTATGACGAAGTTAACCTACCTGATTCAAGCTAAAACAACAACTAAAATTGAAACAAAATGTGGGATTAAAATATAACAACTAAATCTACCTATGAAAGTAAATGACACAGCTCAAACTTGTATTGAATTCCAAGGAGTAGGATGATGCCGGATCACCACCGTGGTTCCCTTCTCTCCTCCTACCACCGCTCCAGCACTACATGAGATTGCCTGCTGTCACCAAGGGCCGCCTTTGACTGAGGGTAGAGGGTGTTATGGTTTCAAGAAGGACCAAATCAGAGAAAGTAGGCAGAGATTTTTATTTATACACAGTCATGGAGCCTTATTAACCCGTGATTTAGGATCAATCGGAGCTATATACAAGGGATTTAGGATAGTGGCGTGTATCAAGGTCGATAAAAAATTGGTTTGCGTAAAAACTCAGATTGATGGAAGTGGTTGATCATCTAGAAAAAATGGTTCAAATGCGAGGAAAAGATCGGCCTGATAGATCAGAGGCACCAAAGGCCCAGTTGATAGGAGGTCAACCAACGCCGACCTCCCATTAGTCCACACAAACTAATAGAGGACAAAACTGGCTGAAAAATAAGAAATAATTTAAAATAAAATAGTAAATGGATACATTAATTTAAGGTTATAAAAATAAAAAATATTTATTATTTTATTTAGTATTTAATTACTATTTTTTTATTTTTGTGACATTATTTCTTTTTAGTTATTATTTATATGTACACTTAACGGTATATTTACCTATATATTGTATCTTTTATTTTTATTTTGTACTTTAGGTTTTATTATTTTATATACATATTATATATATATACATATTTATAAATTATTTATATGTACACAAATAAATTTTTATTATATTTTTCTGAGTTGATTTGTATACTTAATAGATGCATTTACTATATAGGTATAAGTGTAGGCAATCCATCTATATAATTTATGCACTTATTTATTTTAGTTTATTTTTAATGAATTTATTGTATTCTAAATATGTAAATATACTATAAATTATATCTACAAAATTATAAAAATATAAAATAATAAAGAATAGAGAGAATGAATAACATGAATATTTTATTTAGGTTTATTGTACAATAGGGGTTCAAAACGTAACTTTCGCATCTTAACTCCAAATGAAGTGAAACCACCTTCATTAAACAACTAATAAAAAGTTGTATAAGTTAAGGTGATTTTGATACATTTTGAGTTTTTATGGAGAATATATGGGTCTGGGAAAGTTTGGGTTTTGGATTTTTATTCTGAGTGTATAATATACACAATGTATTATTTTTGTGTGAATCAATTTTATATTTTTATATTATTTTTTTTACAAATTTCATGTACAAAGTTTATTTATTTGAGATATAAACAATAAAGAATGAAATGGTTCCCAAAAATAAATTATTGATGAATTAAAAAGTGAGGTTTTTTATGCGATTTCTGTACAATTCATCTACCCTATCTCCCCTTACTTCATTCCTTGTCAACTAAGTCATCATGACGACTGAGTCTCGGGGGATAGGGTCATTAAGTGTCCTTGGTACTTTGACTCGTTTGTGATCTTGATGAAATGATTTGATAAGTATTCTCATATCATATGATTTCATCTGATTAAATTTTTTTGAATTCCGTTGCCGGTTGTAATTACTATGAGTAGTTGCCCTAGATCATTTTTGATACGATCTACATGTTTTCATGATGTGCTAAGGTATAACCCTAGCCTTAAAGTGGTCTCGTAGTCTTGAATCTGGTCCAAACCTTAGGAGAAATGAGGTTTTGCATATCGTATGCACGGACGCTCATAGTTTATACATGACTTGCATGTTTCGAATCATTTTTTAAACGAAAAGCTGTTGATTATGCATTATTTGGATGAATTGTTTAGTTAATAAAATATATTAGGAATATCTAAATATGTCCCCAGTTAGTAGCCAATAGTTGGTGCCAAAGATGAATAAATTAAGATTCGGAAAGTTCCTGCAATGACATTATTTTTGCATGCATTCACGGATCTGTAACAAATTAAATTTAGATTACTATATTTCTTGTTATGAAACATGAAATAAATACTTTAATTAAGTAGCGAATTAAATCACAAAATCACTTGAATTTATTTTGTGCGATTCTGACTCTGTTTGCCTTAGATATTCCATATTTAGTGAAGACAGATTGGATGATTATTGGATCATCAAAATTACTTTTTTATTGTGTTTATCATTCAATGTAAATCAAGGAAATCATGAATTTGTCCATCATTAATTTGATGCTTAATATTTATTAAAATATTTAATTAAACATCAATCACAATTGAATGGTCATTTTATGATAAAAACTCTACTTTAATGTACAATAGTTGTTGGTTAACTTTTACATGCAAATCATGTTTGATGATCCTAAGTGATTACTATATAGTTTAATGCTGGTCATCAAAGGAATGATCGATAAAGTCGCAAGTACATTGATCTAACAGTTATTGTTCTAGAGTCATTATTGTGATGGTGTCTAGGCCGTGGATACGCTAATGAGTTACTTAATTGGCAGCCTCCACAACATTTGAGGTGGAAGCATTCTACGTTGGTATTATCTGTCTGACTTGGCTTGATCCATTTCGATCAAAGGGTAATATGAGTAAATCAAATTGTATTCTTATTACTAAAACTCAAGAATAATACGTAATTGTGAGAGCTAATCCTATATGGTAATATCAAGCAAACCCTAATTGTTTGTTGGTTGATTGATTGGATTGATAATTGACTCAATATGATTAAATTAGTTAGATGCAATTAAAATAAACACTCTATTATAAATAGAGATGTAGTTTCCTTAGAAGAATTTATTATGTAAATATGATTCATAATTATTAATAAAACTTGAATGAGATATGGAGGATCATATAAATGACATCCAAGTCTTCTATCAAGATGAAGGGTTCCGTCGCCATGGATTGTATGCTAAGATGACTATGTGAAGTCACCGTTCTGATGTATAAGCGTACATGTATCAGGCTCTTTGCTTCTCAAAGAGTAAGTTTGCACGCATATTAACCCCAATAGTGTTCATCACATAATCGAGGCAGTATTGGATTGTGCATAGCGAGTTCTATTCATTTATGGTTGACTCAATTAACAACAGGTCAATATCGCCTTAGGAGTGGTGGGCCTGGATGTTAAAGACTGAATTGGGAAATGCAAGTTATACTTGCAAGACGGAATGAGTTCCCGCTTATTTTTACGAAGTTACAATTTATCATATAATTAGGATGTAGCAAAGGTAAAAAGGAGATCACAGATTTTGCTAGAGATATAGCTGTAAGTACATCTCTTGCTTTGACAATTTAATAAGGGAATGAACTTTTAGAGTTTAAAGGGTAAGATTTATTTGATTAAAAATCCTTAGTCAAAGAATTTAAATTTGAATATATAATTATTTATATATTATAATATAGACATTCTTAATCTCAGATATGAAATCCATGAAACCGCTCAATGGGCTTCTAGAGGTCAACCAGTTGACACGATCAATTATTCGGATAGGCTCCGTAATTTGGAACCTTTTCTTTCTACAGAGAGCAAATGTGCTCACTAAGAACAAGCATGTAAACCCTACAACATTGGAAGAACTTAAGTACACTGAAAAATATGACGAAGATTAATCATTGGCTATGTGTTACATTTTAGTGTCTTTATCCAATGTGCTTCAGAAGCAACACTTGGACTTGGAAACATCCCATGAATGCTAAATCTAAAAGAGATGTTTGGTGATGTAAACAGCACTCATCATTATAGTATCCTGAAAGAACTTATTCGCTGCAAGATGAAGGAATGGACTTCGGTTCAAGAGCACGTAATCAAAATGCTTGGTTATCTCTTGGAACTAGATACCCGTGGGGTACAGATGGATGCAGATATGCAATCCAACTTCTTAATGTTTCTTTGCCCAAGGATTTCAACAACTTTATGGTATCGTACCGTATGGAAAAATTTAGATTGACTAGCACTGAGCTAATTTCTTCATTGAAGTTTGCTAAGAAGATCTTGAAGAAAGAGAATCCCATTGGTAGTACAATGGTTGCATTGGTCAAAGGGAAGCGCGGTCTGAACCATGGGGCTCGAAAGGATTCGATCAAGAAGAAAAGGAAGAAGAGTCAAGTTATTGGCACATCCTCTCATGCTTCTACACTGATAGCATCAAAGAAGATCGATGCTTGTCATCACTACAAGAAGTCGTGTCACTAGAAGCGTAACTGCCCAGAATACCTGAAAACCACCGAGAAAGGTAAAGCCCCAATTCGTATAAAATCTATTTTCATCATTGAAATCAATTTTCTCATAGGACGAAAAGTTAGTTCGATCATTGATTCTGGTGCTTCTGTTTATGTTACAGTTTGTTGTTTCTATTTTAGGAAACTAGGAATCTTGATGAGGGAGAGATAGTCATCCAGAACAGATATGATGCAACTGTTGCAATAGTCACCATTAGGACATACAGACTATCATTATCTAGTGGGAGAGTCCTTTTAATTAAAGAATGTCTTTATGTTCCAGATATTAAATAACTTAATATCTGTATCTAAGTTAGTTAGAAAGGGATATTCATTCTTATTCAATGAGAAAATTGTCATAAGTCATTAAGATAAATATATTGTATATGGTATTCTAACTTCCGGTGGACTCTATATTATGCATAGGTGAATATGTCATGAATGTAACATCTACAAATAAAAATCCTAAAAGAACTAGAGAGTATGAAAATCTTTCTAATATGACTTGGCATCAAAGGCTTGGCCATTTATCTGTTGATAGGTTCAATAGATTGATAAAGGATGGACCATTAGATTTTCTATAGGTCCGAACTTAACCTACGTGTGAACTCACATTCGAGGTAAAATGACCAGAGCACACTTTTGTAACAAGGTTACACGATGCGAGGGTATTCTTGACCAACTATATACTGATGTATGTGGTCCCTTCAGTATCGCGACTCTAAATGGATATCAATATTATTTTATGTTTATTGATGACCATTTGTGATACGAGTTTAATTTTCCATTATGTCATAAATTTAAAACTTTTGAAGATTTTAAGGAATTCATGGCTCTGGTTGAGAACTAAATCGATAGGAAGATTAAATGGATTCGATCTGACTGAGATGGTGAGTATCTATCAGATGAATTTAAGGAATATCTCAAAGAGAGAGAAATTATATCCAATGTCACTCCTCCTGGAATTCCCCAACTAAATGGTGTTGTTGAAAGACATAGAGGGCCATCATGGACATGGTCCGATCATTAACGAGTAAATAACATTTACCTCTTAGTTCATGGGGACATGCATTAGGGACTGCAATATATATCCTTAACAAGATTCCTAGCAAATCTGTACCCAAAACCCCTCATGAGATTTGGTTTGGAACCAAGTCCAATGTAAAACACTTGAGGATTTGGAGTTGCTTGGTCCATGCAAAGAACACAGATGCAAGTAAGCTAGAATCTCGTACTAGAGAGTGCTACTTCATTGGGTATGTAAAGGACAACATTGGATACTAACTTTACGACCCTTAGACTCAAAAGGTTTTCATCTCTGGATATGTAAAAGTCTTATAGGATGACTTACTTAAGATTCAAGACAAAGATGAAGTAAAGGAACTCACTGAATTTCCTGAGGATATTGAGCTTCCTGAACTAGAAACTAGAGATGTGAATAAATAAGAAACATATGTACCTTTTTAAAGGAGTTCGAGGGTGGTTGTACCAACTGAAAGGTATGGATTCCATGTATCATGTGAAACTGATAATGATCCAACTTCATTTGATTAAGCACTCGCGGATTATGACATGGATGAAAGGATGCTAGTAGTGAAGTCTGAAATAGATTCCATGTACAATAATGGTGTATGGACCCTAGAGGATCCACATAAACAACAACAAAGCCTTTTCCCACAATTAAGTAGGGTCGGCTACATGGATTCTTCGCCTCCATTCAGATCTATCTTGGGCCAATCCCGGGCTTATATCCACAAAACTAAGATCCCTTCGTATGGTCTCTTTCCAACACTTCTCGGGCCGTCCTAGCCCTCTCTTAGCCGTCTCAACATTCTAACACTCGCATCTCCTAACTGGTACATTAGCTGATCTTCTTTGCAAATGTTAAAACCATCTTAAGCGATTTTCTCGCATCTTATACTCGATCGGAGCTACACCAACTTTCTTTCTGATTGCATCATTCCGAATCTGATCTTTACGTGTGTGTCCACACATCCACCTTAGCATTTTCATTTCTGCTACATTCATTCTCTGCACATGTCTATAGTTCACAGGCCAACATTCAGATCCATAAAGCATGGCAGGTCTCACGACTACTTTGTAAAACTTTCCTTTAATCTTTAAAGGAGTTTTCTTATCATAGAGAACAACATAGGCTCCTCTCAACTTTAGCCAGCCTGCATTTATTCTATTAGTAACTTCTCCATCAATTTCCCCATCATGTTGCAGAATAGATCCTAGATATTTAAAGGAATATCTCTTCTGAATGTTATCGTCACCAATCTTCACCTCAATTCCGTCACCATTACTTCCATCAAAGGTGAACTCCATATATTCAGTCTTAGCCCTACTTATACGAAATCCTTTAGTCTCCAACTCATATCTCCAGACCTCAAGCTTCTCATTTACTCCATCTCTAGTCTCGTCAATTAACACAATATCATCAGCAAATAACATACACCAAGGTAACTCATCCTGAATGTGACTGGTCAACTTGTCCATAGTAAAAGTAAAAAGAAATGGACTCAAAGCAGAACCTTGATGTAAACCAATGTTGTTGTCAAAATATCCAGTCTTCCCAGACTTGGTCCTTACACAAGATAAAGCCCTATCATACATGTCCTTTATGAGATTAATGTATAGGACATGTATTTGTCTCTTCTCCAACACTCTCCACAATATCTCTCGTGGGACAGAATCATAAGCCTTCTCCAAATCAATAAAGATCATGTGGAGGTTCTTCCTTTTAGTTCTATAAATCGCCATTGTTCTCCTCGTCAAATGGAAGGCGTCAGTCGTTGAGCGACCTGTCATGAATCCGAATTGGTTTTCTTTTACATTAGAAATTTACTTCAACCTTCTTTCGATCACACATTCCCAAATTTTCATAGTGTGACACATCATCTTGATACCTCTATAATTTGAACAATTTTGAATGTCTCCTTTATTCTTATAAAGAGGCACCACGATACTCCTCCAATCTTCAGGCATTTTCTTGCTTCTCCAAATAACATTGAATAGATTCATAAGCCAAGTCAAACCACGCTCACCTAAAACTCTCCATACTTCTACAGGGATGTCATCCGGTCCTACACCTTTTCCAGGTCTCATAACCTTCAAAGCCTCCTCTACTTTCTTTGTATCCGTCTATAACATGCACCATTCAAGTAATTTTCACTATAAGCTAGATCACCCACAGTGATATCTCTATTTCCTTCCCCAATGAAAAGTTTATGGAAGTACTGCTCCCATCTACTCTTTATATCCTTCTGAGTAATAAGCACATGACCTTCCTCGTCCTTAATGCATCTCATTTGAGAAAGGTGTTTGGTTTTTCTTTCTCTTGCTTTGGTCAACCTGAATATATCCTTCTGTCTCTCCTTATAGTTGAGATTTTTATACAAAACTTCATAAGCTTTTAACTTAGCTTCGCTTATGGCCTTCTTTGCTTCCTTCTTTGCTATTTTGTAGTTTGTGACAGTTTCCTCTGTTCTATCCTTAGACATATCTTTAAAGCTAGCTTCTCTTGCACCCCTTCACTCCACCACCAAGCCTCCTTTTGACATGGAGCTTTGACTCGCCTAGCATCTCTTTGGCTACCTTTCGGATATAAGATGCTACTGCCTCCCACATCTCGTTTGTACTACCACTACAATCCCAAGATAAGTCTTCTAAAACCTTCTCCTTGAAGCTCGCTTGCTTCAATGGAAGATTCCATCATCTAGTTCTAGTTATCTTAGAAACCCTCCTTTTCTCACCAACCCTTTCATTTCTACATCCAAGACTAACAAACGATGTTGGATTGTCAAACTCTCTCCTGGGATTACTTTGCAGTCTTTACAACACATCCTATCTCTTCTCCTCAACGCAAAGTAATCTATCTGTGTTCTAGTTGGCCCACTCTTATAAGTAATTAAATGTTCCTCCCTCTTCTTGAAGAGAGTGTTTGCTATGAAAATATCATATGCCGTTGCAAAATCCATGATGGCTTTTCCCTCTTCATTTCTATCCCCAAAACCATGTCCTCCATGAACACTAGCATACCCGAAAGCATCGTTTCCCACATGTCCATTAAGATCTCCACTGATGCAAATCATCTCTCTTTGTGGGATTCCTTGTACAGTCTTATCCAAATCCTCCCAAAAAGCTTGCTTAGTCCTTTCATCTAAACCAATTTGTAGTGCATAAACTGAGATGATATTCAGAATTTCTTCTTCAAGCACCAATTTTAGCAAAATAATCCGATCCCCGAATCTTTTCACCTCAACCACACAATCCTTCAAATCCTTATGAACAACCACTCCAACACCGTTTCTACCCTTATCTTTACCTGAATACCAAAGTTTAAAGCCAATGAGATCTCCACCGTTTCCCATATGTCCATTAAGATCTCCACTATTTCCCAAAAAGCTTGTTTAGTCCTTTCTAAACCAATTTTTGGTGCATAAACTGAGACGATATTCAGAATTTCTTCTTCAATCACCAATTTTAGCAAAATAATTCGATCCCCGAATCTTTTCACCTCAACCATACAATCCTTCAAATCCTTATGAACAACCACTCCAACAACGTTTCTACCCTTATCTTTACCTGAATACCAAAGTTTAAAGCCATTAAGATCTCCACCATTTCTACCTAGAGGATCCACCTAGAAAGGTAAAATCCATTGGGTGTAAATGGATCTTCAAGAGAAAGAGGGATATGATGGGAAGGTAGAGACCTTCAAGGCACAACTCGTAGCCAAGGGTTACACAAAGAGATAAGGCATCGACTATGATGAGACAATCTCTCTTATAGATATGCTTAAATACATCAGGACAATGCTAGCTATAGCTGCATATCATGGCTATGATATTGGGCAAATAGACGTCAAGACTGCATTCCTCAATAGATACCTCGAGGAGGATATCATTATGGAGCTACCCTAGGGCTTCAGAACTAAGGAAAACAAAGTTTGCAAGGTGAAGAAATCCATCTATGGGCTTAAACAAGCTTCTTATAGTTGGAACATCAGATATGATGAAACCATAAAGAGTTATGATTTTGTTCATAATCTTGATGAACCGTGTATGTAAAAGATGCTTAGTAGGAGCGTCATTGTATTCATCATGCTTTACATAGATGACGTATTTATCATTGGGAATAATACATGTACAATGACTAGTGTTAAGATCTGATTATCCCATTCCTCTGAGATGAAAGATCTTGTAGAAGCATATTATATCCTGGGTCTGAAGCTGTTCAGAAACAGAGAAAAGTGGATTTTGGTATTGTCCAACATAAATACATTAAGAATATCTTGGAATGTTTCTATATGGAGAATTCCAAGAAAGACTTCCTTCCCTTAAGGCATGGTATACACCTATCTAAAGTGATGGCTCGTCAAAGTGTTGAGGATAAGAAGGCCATGGTTGGTGCCCTTATACATCAGTTGTGAGAAGCCTAATATATGCCATGATGTACACAAGACCAGTATCTACCATGTAGTGGGAGTGGTAAGCTATTACCAATCTTGGTATGGTGAGCAATATTGGAATGAAGTGAAAAACATCTTTACGTATCTAAGACAGACACTAGATTACATCTTGTTCTATAGAGATGGTAATATCAAAGTCTTAGGATACACAGATTCATACTTCCAATTTGATATAGATGACCATAAGTCCACTTCAGGGTTTGTGTTTGTGTTGAATGTCTTTGCTATGAGATGGAGTAGCAAGAAGTAGGACACTACGACTTATTCAACAACGGAAGCTGAATATATTGTCATATCAGATGTTGTAAAGGAGATGATGTGGTTATGCAAGTGCATCCTATAACTTGGCGTAATTTCATCTAATACTCCCATTCCATTACCTTGTGATAACAAGGGAGGCATATCTCTAACGAAGAAACCCAGATGACATCACAAGAGTAAGCACGTAGAAAGGAAATCATCATTTGGAAGATTCAAAAGTGTGGTGACATCATCATCACTAAGGTGTCCTATGTCGATAATTTTGCTGATCCCCTAACCAAACCTTTACCCAAAAAGTTTTTCGACCACCATGTAATGAGCACGGGTTAAAAGATTGTACCTGAATTGTTATGAGGGTTAGTGGGAGATTATTAGTGATGTGAGATCGGTGCAAACCATTTCTACAAAAAATGTTATTGTACTCTTTGTGATATTAATACAGGTTAACTATTTATTTCACTCCTTATATGAGATAATTGTATGAATGCACTTATAAGTCCCTTAGTATAATTAGGGTTATGTACCTTGGCCATCTTAATAATCATACAACTGTTGATTCAACAGTTGAATCATAGAGTTTGGTCCTTGGATGATATCTAACGAGTTAGATTGATGACTCATCAAGCACCACCAAATGATTGTTAAGAAAGGATCTCCAACTTGAGAAGGAGATGAGAATCCCTATCTAAAGGCAGATATTTGATCGACCTCTTGATGCATGTCCTCTACATAGGAGTTGAGATTCAGAGGTGTCAGATAAGTAAGGTCAAAGAGTTGACATAACGAGATCGAGATAACCAAGACATATATTGTATGTTGTCACTTGTCACGATATAGTCACACATCCTCTGATCGGAGACAGATGTATTACTATATGTCTAAGTACGTACCTTAGCCAGACCATTAGATTCATTACCTAATCAAGGTCTATACATCGACGAACTAGTGTTATACAAGGGCATATGAGTAATATGATCTCCTAAAGGAATCATACATGTTCACTACAGAAGACATGAGCTCACTCATGAGGTATTGAGACCGATTAAATTCCATGCATGGTCATCTTGCTTTGGAAGCATGACAAGAATTTGTAGGCATGTGATGAGTGCATAATCCATCATCTTTATTCTTTTATTTTAATCGATTTCTTTAGCAAAACATCTGTAAATATGTGTTAAAATCAATAAATTATCATACACCATTGATTTGTTAATAATTTATATTTAACATTCTTTTTAACTAAAATAAAAGAATAAAAAGAAAATAAAAAGAAAAGAAATAAAGAAGGTTGTAATTATGTAATAAGTACAGACAAACCCAAACCCCAAGATCAGGTCAATGATTGACGTAATCGACAAGGAATGAAGTAATGAGAGATAGGGTCCTCATTTATTTAAAATTCTCATTGTACATATCATATAAAATTTATTCTATATTTATTTTGTAAATACTCTTCACTGTTCTCCTATATATATATATATATCTTTGTACTATTTACTAATAAAATGATCTCAAAGTAAGTTATTTTCTCAATAAAACTTTCAAATAATAAGGTATTGTAAATAATAAAATTCATTGTAAAAGCAATATATAAAAATAGAAGAAAACTAACAAATTTTTGTGTAAATGTGTCAACAATGTGCATAGTGTGTATACTACTATATTTATTTAACCTATATAAATAAGTTATAAAAACCAAATAAAAATAGATTCATATGCCTTAAATTATTTTGTAAATAATGTAAATATAAATGTAATCTACTATTGTAAAAATAATAAAATAAAAATATGTAAATATTATATATGTGTATATTATACATCTACATATTAGTGTATAATGTATATAATATTATATATATTATTTAATTTATTAAAAATAAAAAAATAGTTTGTAAAATAACGAACATTTTTTTATTTTAAGGAAATTTACTTTTTTTAATCGTTTTTCCTTTTATTTTCAAAATTCCTTTTTTTCTATTGGTCCACCCGGGTCCGTTGACCTGGGTCAGCCTCTTCCTTCCCTAGTCCGGACTCGACTGGTCTTCGTCGAACCTGATTTCTTCTACTTCTTTAACCAGAGTTCGATAACTAATTGCCTCGGGTTTCGGACCCCTGTGCTCCCTAAAGATCCATGACCTTGATGGATACCTAGGAGGGTCTGAATACCCCTCAGTTTGCGTGAAAACTCTTGATCCTTCCAAGCACCTAGGGACCCTATAAAACATCTCATCCGCTCTGTCACGTGAGAAGTTCGCTCCTCGTCCCCTTCTTTCTCCACATTAATCCCTTGGGTAGGACAAGACCCCCTAAGAGTCTTTCAGAGTCTGATTTGGTGGCTGGTTGAGCTAAATAAGCTTCGTGGCTAGAGTTCTCTATCGCGACAAGCGCCCTTAGCCTCCCACAACAAAGTTGACCTTGCTGTTCACTCCCCTTTCCTCATTTTCTAATCACAGATCATCAGGTACCTTCTATATGTTCCATTCCATCATTTGTCCTTCAATTTCATGAATAAACCATCGTCCGCCTTCAAGACTCTGACCATCTAGTTGGAGGCCTCATCCGTTCATTGAGTCATTGCGATATCATCGTCATCTCATCCCTCACTTTCCTACGCAACCTAACCCTCCTTAGAAACGATCTTAATATTGGATTTAGGGTCTGACTTCCTTCCATCGCCTATGCTGGAAGTTGAACACCATCCCCCTCTGCTTCTTTTATTATTTCTGCCAAATAAGCCCAGTCGGAGCTCGGTCTTTGAGCCTCGAGTCTTATTGCAGATCCAACCGAGCCCTAGTAGGAGAGGTGGAGCTTCTCTAGGTACCTCCAGTTCCAGATCCTAATCGAGCCACCCGACGGGCCCTCGGAGCCTTCCTTCCAACGCAAATTTACGCTTGCATGATCTTGGAGTCATTAGACGAATGATCGGAGCCTTGTAGTGCCAGATATTCCCAATCGAAGCTCATCCATCCGAGTCTTATTCACAGTTCGTACAGAGCATCTTAGAGCCGTTGGATAAAGAAGGTTGCCCTAGTTCTGATCAGATCCATCCCTTTGCACTCAAATATAGGCGCTCTGATCAGATCTAGGGTAGATCCGAGCCGTAACTCAATGTTATTATTCCTCACCGTCTAATCAGAACTAGGCATCAGAAATGAGCCATACATCACCCCCACGTGTGCCGCACGAGACACTAGGTATCTAGAACTTTTTCCCAAGCATTTCTCTTTATTTCATTTTAGTGTTATTTTTATGATTAATAATAGTGGACATTTTGTTGCTTAGCCCTTCTAGTTTTTCATATTTACTTGTTAGTCTTTGTCAGTTGAACTCTCGTCTGTACACATGCAATTCTTGGGATATTTGCAGTTGTGAACCTAAGCTTTCATCTATATTGAAATTGGGAATCTAAAATTGCATTTATACCATGTGCACATGAAATCACATGAACTACACATTTTTTTGTGGTACTTTTGTATTGTTGGCCTTGAGTTTCTATTGTATGTTATGATTTGGCCCCTTAACAGAAACTAATTCGTCTAGGTCCTTGCGTTTCCAGTAATTTTAATTTTGTGTTTCTTTATTGTAATAAATATCAAACTTAATCTGAAAATACCCTAAAAATTAGTAGCATCTCCTACTAGTGTTTCCTTTAGGAGGTAATTTTTATGTGTTAAATTTCTTTTATTTTCTATCATTAAAAATTCATAAACTCACCAAAAATTTCCTATCTATCTTAGAAACTTCATAAAAATTCGAAAACACCTTTAAAAATTCTGAAAAATTAGGGTAGCTTTATTTTTCACTATTTAAATTTGTGTACAAAGTTTATCTTATTTTCTTTTATAAAACATTGAAGATTTGTAAAACTATAAAACGCCATAAAAATCATATAAAATCTTTGAAAACCCCAAAAATTATGTTCTTTGTTTCTTTTTATAGATATTTAAATACTTTTTGATAAAAAAATATTTTCAAGGAGTTTTGGGCCTATTTTCCATTTTTAATTTGAAAAATACTATTGGTTGTGCACTATTTGCTTTATTGACTGCTTTTAGTCATTTTGAAAATTCTAAAAAATGAAAAATCCCTAAAAATTACAAAAATATTATAAAATTATAAATAACACAACAACATTTTTATTTGATTTTTCTAAGTTTTCCCTTTATTTTAAACATACAAAAAGGTTCCTTGTGTGCCTTGATTTTCTTGTATTTATTTGCTTTACCTTAAAAATTTAAAATATAAATTTAGAAAATAAAAAATCATTAAAAATTTAAAATAAAAAACATAAAATATATAAAAATTTAAAATCCATAAAAAATAAAAAATTCACAAAAATCCAGAGTAGTTTGCTTTGATTTTCCTTCATTTGGTCTTTAATTTTTCATTGTTTGAATCACCCTCGCTTCATAACTGTTGCCTCCTTGTGTTTGACACAGAGAGCTATACCAGGTTAATAAATAATAACTTAGACCACTTTCTTTTACTTGCTTGATTTGTTTTGTAGTTAAATAGATTTTTTCGATTTCTAGCTGACGGCCTGCCCGCACCCTTAATTAATTCGAGCAAATTAATGTCCAAATTAATGTTAATCGTTCGTTGCAGCCAGATACGAGAGACTAGTCAAAAACCACTTTAATTAGTTTCGAGTTAATTTCAAGCGGCAAATTTTTTTTACTTGGTGAAGTCCAAGGTCGAACTCAGGGAGGCAACTATCTCCTTAGGTTAAATTTTAGCAAAATCCAAGTGTGAGATTTTCAGGGAAAATATTTTTGGTCTTTTTCTATTTTCTATGCAGACACATGCAATCCGCAGGCCAATATAACAATTAATTCAATTAAGATATCAAATGAAGTCCAAAAATTCTAAAAATTGGCCAGATGATTGATTATGATGAAAATGGTCTACCCTCATTTTTTTGGAACTTTTAGACACTAAATGAATTTACTGTGAATTAAATATGCAGACAGAGTGATTTCTACTATTTTATTCTTAATAAATAACAAATCACAATTTCTTCAAGAGATAAAATTATCCTAGATATCACTCAAGATAAGGAATCCAGGAAAATTGACAGATCTTAATTCCAATGTGAAATGAATTTACTAAAATTAAAATGCGAAAACCACTCAACAATTTATTTAGGCCTCGATATGTGCGCAAATGACATGAAATTTTTATGGCATGTTAAGAATACTGTCCTTAAGCTACTATGAATTTTTGATGATTTTTGGAACCACAGAGAATTAACTAGAAATTAAAAGGTGTCACTGGGCAAAATATTCCAAAAATATACCAATTAATTCATTGATAATTCCACTGAAATTACAAAAATGTGACACATGGCTCAATAGACAGAGGACAATTTTCTCAACAAAATGCAATTTTTAGATTCGCAAAATGATGTAATATGCAACCTAGGGATACGTGCAAACACAGGGGTGTAAATGCAATACAGGAAAATAAAAATACAAAAAGCAAATATGCGGACAGGGACTAAAATGCAATTACCTGTAATGCTGGGGACTCGAGTGCAATTTTTCCAACAAGCACGTGCTCCTCACGTGGGCTCAGCTTCACAGGGACCTTTTTGCAAATATGGAAAGTCCCGGGGGCCTCTGTGTAAATTACCCAGGCCGCACGTGCTCCTCACGTGGGCGGCCTAGGCTCGGATGGCTGCGGAGGCTCGGAGAAGCTTCGGGCTGTCCGAGCCTAGATTCGGGAAGAGGCTCGGACCCTTTCTGCGTGGCTCGTTGAGGACCGTTGGATCAAGCTTGATCCAACGGCGATCTGGGCGTCGATGAAGATGTCGACGTGGCTCGCTGAGGGCCCTTGGATGATCCAAGGGGTGTCGGTGCTGACGCGTGGATCGATCAAAGATCGTCAGATCTATGTTGATCTGACGGCTCCTGGCTGCTCCAGATATCGATGACGTGGAGGGCTAAGTGCCGTTAGATCAGGAAGGATCCAACGGTACTGGTGAAGCGCGGCTGAGTGCGACGTGGAACGAAGTCTACCGTTCGATCAAGGTGATCGAACGACAGCTGGAGCTTCTCCTTGAACGGGCCTCCGCCGCCGGCGGAGGAGATGGCTGGGCTCCGACGAGGTGGCGTGAGCTCCGCCCGTTCCTCCAGATGCCGATGAAGCTCTCCGAGGTGTCAGAGATATCCCAGTAGGAGCGTGGCGATGCGGAGAAGGTGCTAATGGTCCCAGGAGATGGAGAGGGCCGTCGGAGGTTGCTGACGACGAAGCTCGAAGTCGTCTCCGGCAAAGTTCCGATCAGTGACAAAAGAAGTACCTGCAAGGGTCAGAAGACTAGCCGAAGCTCGGGCTTGCACTTGTGGAGGTGGGAGGATGGTTGGCGAGGCCTAAGGCGGAGGGAGGTGATCGGGCGACGGTGCTCCAACCAAGTGGCGGAGCTGGAGATCGATAGATGGTGAGGTGCATCGTCGGCGGGGTAAAAGTTGACTGCGAAGATGAGAGCTCCGACGCGGAGCTCGGCGGAGTGAAGGAGAAGCGCGAAGATGATCGTGGACGTGTAATTAAATCGGAGAAGATAAAGAAAAAATAAGAAAAAGATCGGAGGGGGAATGGAGGGGGTTCACCTGGGGATTGGAGCTCCTTTTCGGGTTCCAAGTTTTCGCTCGAGGGATCGGTGATGTCTCGAGCTCAAGCAGCTTCACGGAGGAGCGGCTGCGACACGGCGGAGGCGCCGAGGATCTCGCCGGAGGAGATGACCGGTCTTCGCTCGAGGAATAGGTCGCTTGCTGTCACCAAACGGTTGCTCCGAGCTCGAGGTATCTCTCAGGGATGGCGGATAGCCATGACGGTGGCTGGTGATGGTGTATTTATAGGATGGAGGTGGCAGCAGTGTTGGCGACGAGGCGAGGTTCATGGGCGTCATGGAGCGACTCTGGTGGTCGTAGTGGGGAGAGCGGTAGCTGGCGAGGATGAGGGACGAGTGGGTGACATCGTGGAGGTGGTGGTGCTCGTCTGCGGTAGTCGAGGAGCTGCCAAGAATAGGAAGGGGGCGCCCCTCCGCAAGGCAGAGAACGTGGGAGAGAGGGGCACCCGAGGTAGGAGACGAAGTCTCCACCGTTGGATCTTCTGATCCAACAGTGGTGATCGAAGCGGAATGGGACGTGTGTGATTAGATCGGGGCGCGGTGATGATGGGCCGTGATCGCGCCACGTGGAGGGAGCTGGGCGAAGCGCGGGCGAGCGGCTTGGATGAGGAGATGGAGATGATCGAAGGGACGAGGAGTGCCAACGGAAGGGCGGCTGTGATGGAGGGATCAGGGGCTTGATCAGATGGTTCATATGCCGCCACGTGGCGAGCTCTGGAAGAGGCGCGGACGGGCGGATCAGATGAGGCCCTGGAGATGATCTGACGGCGTGGATTTAAGGCGCACGTGGAAGCATCTAGGCCGTTGGATCTATAGCGTAATCCAACGGCTGTGGCTGCGGGCGACTGGGGCAAGGGGAGCGGGCCGCGTGGCGCAACCAGAGGGCGCCACGTGGCCTGTTGTGAATGGCTGGAAGAAAATGAATGTGTAGAGAGAAGAGGGGGCCGAATTTGGAAAAACTCAAAACATAAAAGTTGTAGATCTCGATGAGATCTACAAGTTTCATTGACCAGAGACGGAGATGAGGTCAAATATGATACATAAATACAAAGATACAAATATACATATATGCAGTATACAAGGTGGCCCAAAAACCCAACTTTCTCATACGAGCTCCAAATTGGATGAAATTAGTCTCATTTTAAAGGTCTTTTAATGTGTAGTATTCTAAGAGTAAGTAGACCTAGTTCGGAGTTTGTATGAGGGATTTATGTGCATTTTAGTGTACAGGGGTTCTAGGGCTTTATTGACTAATTTACAAGGGGGATATTTGGCATTCTTCCCTATATTATCAACTAAGGAGTACATCTTATAAGGAAGAGGTTATTTTAGTGAGTGGATATTTTACAAGGGATTTTGGCTTCTTATTTGAATGCAAATGGACTGCTAAAATGAATGTATTATGTATGTATGAATGAATGCTATTTATGCATTATAAAGGGAAATATGCCTCTATTTACTCGAGAACAAGGCTCTATTTTTGACTTTTGAAGTGATGAATCACAGATTCATCACTAGCCTGAGTGCTGGGGTGACAATGACACTATTAATTACTTAATTTCATTAACTTAACCTTAGTCAATCGGACAGGTCATCAGAATGGCACCGTTGCTGGGGAGGCATGATTAGGGTAGCTAGGTTACTTGCTTTGTCTAGTATTCTTGGTTTGTGTATGTACTTGTTAGTCTTTCTTTCTTTTATTTTTATCTATATTTCTGTCACTTGTCTCTTTTATATCTTTCTATATCCGTCTCTTATATATTGGTGTGAACCTGCTACTTGTTTGAGGAGTGAGCACTTGGTTGAGAACCACATGACATAAGGGGGCTTATACATCGCTTGCAATATCCAATTTGTCAAACACCGAAAGCCCCCCAAGTTCAGACTTTAGTTATTCATCTGAGATCTCTTGTACTTGCTCTTCTCATTTAGCCATTTGTCCACCCGTATGCTTCTTTGTTTGATTGTTTATTTTTAGCTTTATATTTTATTTGCTTAAATTTTTTCATAACGGCTATCTGACACATTTCTTCTTTCACCATTGTTACAAGAATTCGTGGAGCGAGGGAGGCCATCTTAGGAGAGTTGATGCATCCGAGCGAGGCGGAGGCCGGTCGTTCTACACCGATTGGTAGGAGAGAGCAACCTAGGAGGAGTAGAAAACAGTTTTAGCTTTTAGATTTCTTTTTTAATCATTTTAATTTTATTTTTATATAAATTTGTAATATTTTATTAGCACTTGCCCTTTTTTTGTTTTTTAGGGAGACTTTGGACATTATTCGGGGTCTTTTTTACCAAGTGTCGGTGTACTTGGGGGACCTCATCGGATTTTGGTTTTCTTCACCTTTATTTGTTTTCTTGTGGTTTTCATGTGCTTTAGCCCTTAGCATTAGGTTTTATTTCCTTGGTTGAGCCTGGTAATCGATTAGGTTAAAGGCCCCTAAATAAGAATATATGTTCCTATAGTTTAGATCGTAGCTTAGACTTAGTCAAATAAACTAGTTCTTGCCGCTAATAGAAGTTACTGCTTAGGACGTTTCTCCTGCATCATTTAGGTAATTTAATTTCAATCTTTACTTTTATGTGCGGATCATATTGCATGTAGACTACTGAATTAAGGTACGCCTTCTATCTCGTGCATGCATTCATAGATTTCAGTCGCATTAGCTTTTCCATCTTCCTCCCTTGACTTCTTTCATGCAGGAAATAAAGGAAATTGGAAAATTCGTTAAGCGATTTTCTTTTTGAAAATATTCAAAAAAAGTGAACCAAATAAAATCAGGTTGTGCTAAAATTACTTGACCCTAAAACTCAACGTAATGATCATATTCCTTATTTCGGAGAGAGTAACCCTGTCCTTTTTGCAGGTACTCTCCAGACAAAGTGAGGCATACACAAGTAAGGAATAGAGCCCGAAGACCTAGACTTGTGCTCTAAGCACTTGGACTTTGACTCTCAGGTCCTGTTATTGCTGCAATCACTTTCCTCAGACATTGCAGAAGTAGTTGTGTGGATATGGAGGTGGATTTCCTTAGAACTATTCTCGAGCTCTTACGTGGATAGTTCTCATCGACTTATTCATGATCTACTCTAGGAAACTACACATGTGAGCTTGATAATATAATTGTTTAATCACCCAACTCTAAAATTGAAAAGATTAATGATCGAGCTTTCACGATCATCATTGTCTTGAGTTGGTGAATTTGGGGTTTGTTTTCTGGTCCATTATTTTTCAGTCCAGATCTAATCTTCATTTTCTTCCACATCACAATGATGGGTTGGCGATCTCTTAGGATACCTCTGGTGGCACTGCTTCACAACACCTCTATCCATTCATCTAGGGCTATTCCAAAGAGCTCTGACCCACTCTCAGAACCTGCGATTCCTTATTCTTTGACCTTCTTGACACATCACCTGAGATACAACAACAGCCAGAGCAATTCTTTATTGACTTGGCAACACCTGAGGTCAGCTCTTTTTCATTTTGGAGTTTGGCGAGATGGCCCGAGAATAGAGAAAGGATGAGCAATCAGTTATTCCCAGTGTATTGATTAGTCTGCTATTAGCAACAGCCTCATGGCATCCCTAGAGGCGATGTAGAGACAGATCTGGGACCAGGGGTTACTGATGACAGAGGCTAGGAGGGAGCTTACGTAGATCAGAGATGCTAGAGTTGAGAGACTCAGTGGTGGACCAGAGATTCCTAGACATAGAGCTGAGGGTCGAGCAGAGGGCAGAGATGGATGCTAGGAGGAGGCCATAGTAGAGAGATCCTTGCACACCATGAGGGAGTTGCACAACCCTACTGTAACTCTCACTCATAGGTGGATTCAATTGCTAGTAATTCTTGGTGATTTTGAGTTCTATGGATATTCTACTAAAGAACCTCATATCGACTTATAGGAGTTTGAGATGACTTGCAGTACAATCCATGATAGGTTGGTGGACGAGGATCCCATCAAGTTGATAGACTTCCCATTCTCCTTAGTTGACAAAGCAGCCTACTAGCTGAAGCACTTGGGGAGGGTTGTCACTACTTGGGAGTAGTTGAGTATTGAGTACCTCAACGAGTACTATCCACTCATTCGAACCAATGCAGATAAAGCTATGATCAATAACTTCATCATGATCCCAAACGAGCAGTTCCATGAGGCTTGGGATTGCTTCAGAGAGCTCATTGACAGGTGTCCGCACCATGATATTATCAATCCCAACTTGATACAGAGTTTCTTTTGTGGGCTGACACTCGAGCTGCAAGGGCTTGTCAATGCCTCTTGCGGGGGATCCTATTTCTCCAAGGGCAAGGATCATGTCTAGGCCATCTATGAGGAGATGGCTGAGAACTGCACTGTTATGACCCAGACCCGTATCTATACTCAAAGGAAGCCTTCCTACCTGGCATTTTGGCATCATAGAGTTGCACGCATTGAGGCGGGATATCTTCATCACCTTCTATAATGCCAACACTAGTAGAGTCATCAATTGCCAACATGGACATTATCAACCAGAAGTTTGAACACATGGAGATCACCGAGAAGAAGATGTGCCAGGGCCTGGACAAGCTCAACAAGATTGATGAGATGGCGCAAAATTTTAGTGACCTGAGGACACATATCATTTGCCTTCAAGAGGCAAAGATGGCTTCTTCGCCATTGTCTAGGTCACATACTGATCAGGGGAGCAGATCTTCACAACCACCTTCTGATGAATCTCAGATTCATCACTCTAATTCTCATTTATTAAGCTCAATTCCCTCAAAATCAACAGCATATCTGCATCTATTCTGCATAATTAGCATACATGCATGTTTTCATAAGAATGACATTTTATCCATAATTTCTGCACAAAATAAGAAGCCAAAAATCCAAGCCAAAAATGACCTGTAAATAGCCTAACTTCCCAGATTTTTAACTCCTTCATGCTAACTCCGAATAACCCAAAACCACTCCACTGTGTACATATCACTAACAAGAATAAATGAAAAATACAAAAATCACTAACCTAAATAAGTGGACCAAAAACCCAAACCCTAATTTCAGGATTTTCGGATTAAAAGCCACATATCTTCCCCATCCAATGTCCGATTTGACCTACTCAATTTTGAACTAATGTACATTCAATTACCTTCAAAACAAGACCAAGTTCAAGTGAATCGGAGCTCATATGTGAAAGTTGGGTTTTGAGCCTCTTTTGTACATTGTGTATTTTAGCGGTTTTTTACCTGATATTTTATGTACATATTTCCTTAATTAATAAAATTCCAAAAAAATTATATTTAGGTGTATTTATTTATCTTTTATTTCTCCATATTTTTTCCAGATTTTTTTATCTGATTTAAAAATGACAAAAAAATTACAAAACCCAAAAATCAAAGTATTCTATGTATATGGGATACCCCAAAAATTCACTTTTTGCATTTGATCGACTTTGGCTTTGATATCTTCACGAAAGTCGTAGATCTCATCGATACGAGCATTTTTTGTGAAGGAACATTTTCGATACGAGGTCATTTACTATTTCTTTCTGATTTTACAGTGTATTTTATCCTCGATTTTTCTGGTGCTGACACGTGGCAGCCCCAGAAGCTGCCACGTGTCAGCATTTTTTGAGCTTTATTTGTATTCATTTTTATTTTTAAAAAATAAAAATAATAAAAATAATAATAGCTGCACGTGCGTCGCACGTGTCCCCAGGCACGTGCTCCGCACGTGCATCGCACCCTCTCACTTCTGCCGCCACGCGTCAACATCTGGGTCGTCCGATCATCGGACGACCCTTGGTCATCTTCTCCAGCACCCCTTCTATCCCCTTGAATCCACCGCCGCCCCCGATATCTTCGCAACCGCCGCCTCTCGACCAACTGCCACCGCTCATCCCGCGCCTCTAACCTCCTCCGTATCTCGCGCCGCCAACCGCTCGTTCCCCTCTCTCCTATATAAAGAGCAGCGTTGCCATCATTCCCTTGATCCGTCGATTGCTTGAAGACTCGACGGCGGTGACAACACCGTCGCCTTTAGCTGACGAGATCCGAGGATTTCTGGTCCTCGATTGCAGCGCCTCCCCTTGGCCATTGCTGCCCTGCTCCGACAGTCTTCAATCGCCGTCGAGCCCAGTTAGCAACTCCACCGCAACCTTCACCAACTTCGTTGTGCGTTGACCTTCTTCTCCGACAAACGTACTTCGCCTTCAACTTCACCGACGCTACGTCCCCAACTTCGTCTCCAACGAACATCGTCGACAACGCCAGTCCTCTCCACCTCCACCGCGCCACCGGAGCCCCACCTCGACTTCAGCACCATCATTCACCTGCTCCACCTACTACGCCAGTCCATCGCCGCCACCTTACGCGCCATCGGCCGAGGACTGGGCCACCTCCCTCCACCTTGGACCGGGTCCGCAGCCCGAGGCCCCCACGCACGTGTGTGGCACGTACGACGGGGGAACAACGTCAGCAGAGCATCACCCAGGTCACGTGCATTGCACGTGACCGTGGGTTAATTGTAGTAGAACCCTCAGGAGTTCCCCATAATATGCATCAACCCTCCACCGACCAAGGTCACGTGCTCGGCACGTGACCTAGTGAACATTTTGCATATTTCTCCCCAGGTTATAGGTAATTACAAGAACATCCCTGCACTGCATTTTTATATTATTGATTGCATCTGTACCCCTGTGTTCCCCTGTGTTTTCTGACTCATTACATTGCATATTTTATTTATCCAAAAATAGCATGATGTTTGTTGCTTAATTATCTACAGTCCGATATATTGCGAACATTTGTGCGATTATTGGTTAATTAGTAATTAATTATTTTGTGGAAAATTGCAATTTACGGACCCGTCAGATGAGGCATATGATTCCCAACTATTGTCAGTGTCATCCTCAGAAAAATCATGATGGATAGTGGACGAAGTGTTTGAGTCAGATGAAAGATATCCACCATCAGAATTATCCTCAGAGGAGTAGTATTCGAAAGTGGACATACTCCAAATATTCTGATCTTTTTGTTTCTTCAATTGTTTTCTCAGAATTCATTCCTTCTTGGGATCAAGTGGTTTGTCCTTTGATGAATACTCGGAAGCACCGGTCTCAGTCAGCTCATACGAAATAATTCCAATGTACTTGAGGAGGGCAGGAGCATCAGCTTTGGATGAATAGTAGTTAGGAACGGGAATTGTCCAACAAGAATTGATTTTTGGATCCTTGCGAAGATATGTCTTTAGAGCTGCCAAACAGAATTCACTCATGTATACTACCTTTTCCGGACCGGATGACGGATTATCAACTGATTCCTCTTCCGAAGGGTCAAAGGTGACTCTCTTTTTATTTCTTCGTGAAGGTGTCGGTTCACTTGAGTATCCAGATGAATAGCCATTGGAATTCTCCTTGGTCGATGCTCGGCTTGCGTGTTTGTTCTTAGTCTCCCGAATGTTTGAACACTCTCGATTTGGGATGATTTGGTCCAGGTATTCACAGAGTGTTGCTCCAGGGTGCGACCATGCATAAGTCTCAGGATCATAGAAAAATGATTTGTTTATTTTGAGATCATCGGGAATTGAAATACGGGGGAGAGTCTCTAAACTAATAGTCTCATCAACAACCGCTATCTCAGGTGTTGCATCAGGGTAGGGCTCTTCTACCTCTTCATGGTTGCGGCTATCGGGGACTTCGTGGGTTTCCTTAGAAGATCGTGGTTCCTCAAAGACATGGTCCGATCTAAGTGCTTTCAATGCTTTAAAATCGATTTCCCGAGTCTCACAGTCAATAATTGCCTTAGCCAATGCTAAGAACGGCTTTCCGAGAATGATTGGAGACTGGGTGAATTCTCCTTTATGCTCAATATCAATGATCGTGAATTCTACTTTGAGCGGAGCACCTTGGAATTTCATGATGACCGATATGATTCCTATCGACCGTTTTATCGATCGATCTGCCAATTGAATAATCTCTCGTATCTTCTGAATTGGTCCGAGTTTGAGTTCGTGAAATACAGAGGTCGGGAGGATATTGATCGGTGAATCATCATCAATCCGAGCATGGGTGAAATTTGTGTCTTTGATTTCGCAGTCAAATCTGGGTAACCGCTTTACTATGCGAATCTTGGTTTTTCTCCTCAACACCAAGGAGGAGGCCATTGGCAAGATATGACTTTCAGTCTTTGTTCATATCCTACCCGACTTTTTGATCATTAATTTGTCCATTAAAAATTTCTTGAGGTCGGGGAAGTGTTCAATGGCATGTATAAAGGGAAGTTCAAACATCAGGCGTTTTCCCATTGCTTCCTGTACAGTCGGATCCAAATTCCTCAGATCATCTTCAGTTTCAATTTTTATGAAACTTTCTAAATTTTCAATTTTTTGTGGTTTTCAAATATTTCCATTTTTTGTTTTTTCTGTGTGGTGTGGGGGTGTGGTGTGTTCTTCAAATGAAAAGGGACTCTGGTGTTCAAAGTGAGAGTCAGTGGCATAGTCATTTCTAGGGGAATAATATGCAGAAATGAAATTGTCAGAATTGTCCCTAGGTTTCTGAATATCCTCAAAATTTTCAATCTCAGATCCAATCATTTCCTCATTCATTTTTACGTCCGAGCCACCACAGAATGAGATTAATCGGTCGGTGAATTTTTGCAATCTATCCTCCATTGATTCAAATCTTTTATTCATCCTCGAAATATCATCCTCAAAAATTTGTTCATGATGATTAATGGGAGCAGTCAATGTGTGTTTTTGTGATTCAATGATTTCATCTTCAATTTTCTAAGATGTGCTAGGAGAGGAGTTTCTTGGAATGTACAATATCTGATTATTTTCTGAAAATATCTCCTCAATAATTATGGAAGGTGGATGCTCATATGGTTCAGGCATGTGGAGTTGGTCCGAGTAGAATTTATTCCTTTGATCATGAGTGGTCGGATCTTGATATGGTGTAGTCAGCATATAGGGTTGCTGTGTTTCTATGTATTCAGTCCAGTCCTCTATATGATTGTCATGTCTGAAAAGGGGGTTGTGATGATCAATCCAAGATGATGATTGTTCATGTATGTTAACTGGCGGGGACGACGGGAGATATGAAAATGTGTTGAGTTCAATCATGTGGTTATCATCTCCCATGAATGACGGATTGATATTCACTGAATAAGAAGGATCAATTGTGTGATCGGTGTAAAGAGGATTGATATATGAAGACGTAGAGACCTCAGTTGGTTGTTGGTCTGTCCGGTCCAAAAATAAAGGGTTGTCATTCATGAAGCAAATCGGTTTTGTGGAGAGAGTTGATGTTTGAGAGTCTATTGTTAAAGTTGGAGGAGGTGCTTTGGGTCTAACCGATACAAATTCGTTTTCATAGTATAGCACAAATGGATCTTCGGATAAATGTTCGATCATTTTTGAAAGAGTTGGAAGAAATGATGGGTTGGATCTGCAATTTGGGAAAAGTTCCATAATTAAGAAAGAGAGAGATGATTGCACGGAACAGTCAAGAGAATTTTTGTCAAATGTGCGACTTTTTATTTTCTGTATCGGTTCACGCACACCAATGTAAACACAAATCAAACCCCACACTCACCAACTCACACAATGATGCCGTAAGAGTTCGACTATTTCAATTTTAGTTGGTGTTAAAACAATCTTGGCAAAAAAATTAGCGAGATGTTAGGTGTCGGAGCTTGGTTCTAACCATAAGTGTTGTCTCTCGCTCACTCAGAAAAATAAAATCATCCAAGGTCGGGGTTGCTCTCCCACAAAAATTCTTGATTTTATGGGTTCTTAAGATCAGCTATATTTAGCAGTCCCAATTTTAATGAGGCGATCACTGAAAAATTATATGAGCACAAATACACGTCTACCGTCCAGTCCCAATTTCCTTTAAAATTATGTGATAAAACAAGAGGGAGGAGTTCGGGAAAAGCTGATGCACGCGAAAACAATGATGGATGCTCAGTTAGAAGACTTACAGTGCTTCCTTGCAATCTCCATGTGGGATAGAATACAGGATTGAAAAATTATTCTAAATGCGTGCAAGCTGATGAAAACCGCACCTAGGCAGAAAGTTCTATTAGCGGGAAAGAATTGAGTTAAATTTTTGGCTAATTTGAACGATCTAATGTGCGTCTCAGAAGTACAGTGTGGCCTTAGTCCTATGAGCACAAGCAAAAATATAAATGCTCTGGGAGCCGTATGTGCAGGTCTATCCTATTCGCCACTCAAGTCGGGCCCTACCCTCACCGGAGAGTGAAACATGCCACGACACACCACAGAAAAGTTCAAGGTCTTTTTTACATGCGCGAGAGTCCAAATGGGCATTGCTGTAAATGAGCAAGTAAAATAAAATTGCAGAAATTAAAAACCTAGACTTTACGCTTTCTCACGACTCGACTCGATCTTAAATTAATTGCGGCTTTTTCGGATGTTGGTGAAGATGCATCGGTTTCTTGAAAACCGCTCCACGTACGCCGGGTTCCTCGCAAGAAAAATAAGAGAGTGGATGTCAGAGAGTGACTCAAAAAATAATAAAAGATAAGAAAAATAAATGCAGGAAAATAAATGGGATTTACAATGAACAATTCAGGGGTCAGACTACCCGAATGCAGAAAACCGAACGAGAAATTTTAAAACACAAAACTAAGCCGTTTGCCTCCCCGGCAACGGTGCCATCTGACTGGTTCGTAGATAGCGGCTTTAAAAAGTTGTTTTTATATTTGTTCATGTTAAAAGAATAATGTCGTTCGTTGTAGGCGGCGATCGGAATCAGTCAAGAAATAGCCATAAAAAATTATTTCTTAATTTTAGTCAAGTGGTTTTATGTTTATTTTACTTGGACAAGTCCCAAGGTCGAACACAAGGAGGCAAAGGAACAACCTAGAGTTGTGTCTGTCAAAATTCGTGCACGGTTTTCAAAGCGGTATTTTTTTGGAAGTTTTAATGCAAATAGTGGATGCAAGATGCAATTTTGGCCTATTTTACGGACTAAAATGTAAATTATGATCGAACAATGTCCGAAAAATATGAAACTTGGCCACAATGTAAAATACGATGAAATGAATGCATTATAATTTTTTTAGAATTTTTAGATGCAATATGTTTTTTTTTGAATTTTTAAATGCAAACAAAATGAATTTCAATATTTAATTTTGATAAATACTAAACCTACTTATTTTAGAGGACCAAAATTATCTAAGATCTATCACTAGGTGATTGATCTCAGAAAAATTCTAAACCTAAAAAATGTGAGATCTAATACCTATTAAAAAATAAATAGTGAAATGTGCAAAATTATTTTTACAGAGCAAACTATGTATGCAAATGCAAATCTTTTTAGGCACAACGTCAAACAGAATCAACTCTACAATGTATGATTTTTGGGGAATTTTCAGAGCAATGGTTAATCAAATAAAAATTCAAGAGCACAACGTGGGCAAACTATGCAAATTTCCACAAAACAATTAATTATTAATTAACCAATGATCATAAAAATGTCCACAATATGGCAAAATGTAGAGACTTAAGTGTAGAACAACATGCCAATTTTTGATAATTAAGACAATGCAATAAAGAAGTCCAAAATAGGGGGGAAACACAGGGGTATAAATGCAATAAAGATACAATAAATAAATAATGAAGAGGGACTTAAATGTAAATACCGCTAATTAGGAGGTATTTTTTGCGAAATTCCAACCGATCACGTGCTGTGCACGTGATCACTGGTATGTGGGGTCTCGCATAAATATAAGTAATTCCCGGGGTATCCTTGCAAATGACCCAGGAGGTCACGTGCGTAGCACGTGACTCCTGAGGCTGTTGGTCTGGGCTGGTGTGGCTCCCTCCGCACGTGGGAGGGCCTCAGGCCTCACACCCGGTGGCGAGAGGCGGTGGGCAGTAACTGAGGTGTGCCTCCGGTGGAGGGTGCGATGACGTCCTGGTGGAGGGGGGGGGAGCGGAGGCGCCTGGAGTCGATGAAGGCGGAGATGACTGCGATGGCCGAGCTCCTGGTGGCGTGCGAAGTTGAGTTTCAGAACAACCTTGCCGGTGGAGCTTTGGCGGGAGTTGAAGCAGATGGTTGAAATGCTCGGGGCGGAGTCGGAGGCGTTGTAGCTGTCGGAGAAGGCGGAGTTGGAGAGGCGAGCGGAGGTGCGAAGATTATCGTAGTTGGTCGACGGAGTTGGCGGAGAAGACGAAGTTGATAGAGGCGAAGTTGGATAGGTGGCTCAACGGCAAAGCGGGAGACCGGAGCTGGGCACTATGGCGACGAGGGCCGTGATGCAACGGTGGCTGACCACCAGACCTCGTCGTACGAGGGCGCTCAGAGCTGTCACCTCCGAGCGTCATCGCAATCGGCGGATGGCGGTGATGGGGTCGGTCGAAGCTTTTAAATAGGGTTTGGAGAGGGGTCGAGCGGCGCGAGGGATCCGGAGGAGGTCGTTGGCGGAGATCTCGGGGGGGAGTCATTGGCGAAGCGGCGGTTGCGAAGGCGGTGGGGTGGTTTGGCGAGGGTGGAGTATTCGGAGGAGCAGTTGCGAGGGGGGGGGCAGCGACGTGAGGTTGACGAAGACCTCTGGGCCGTCCGATCGGCTGATGATCTGATGGCCCAGCCTCGGCCACGTGGCGACAGTAGTGAGAGAGAAGGGGGGCGCGCACGTGCTTGGCGCGTGCCTGGGGGCACGTGCCTCGCACGTGCGTTGGCTTTTTATATTATATTTTTTTGAATTTTTTTATAAGAAAAATGAATTATATAAAGCCCAAAAAATGCTAACACGTGGTGGCCTCTTGGGCAGCCACGTGTCAGTGCCAGAAAAATCGAGGATAAAATACTTTGTAAAATTAAAAAGAAATAGTAAGTGACTTGGATCGAAAAAGTTCCTTCACAAAAAATGCTCCTCTCAATGAGATCTACAACTTTCATGAAGACGTCAAAGCCAAAATCGATCAAATTCTCAAAGTGAATTTTTGGGGTATCCTATGTACATAGAATACCTTGATTTTTGGGTTTTATAATTTTTTGTCATTTTTAAATCAGATAAAAAATCCGAAAAAAATATGGAGAAATCAGAGATAAATAAAGACACCTAAATCTAGTTTTTTTGGATTTTTATTAATTAAGAAAATATGTACATAAAATATCAGGTCAAAAACCGCTAAAATACACAATGTACAAAAGAGGCCCAAAACCCAACTTTCACATATGAGCTCCGATTCACTTGAACTTGGTCTTGTTTTGAAGGTAATTGAATGTACATTACTTCAAAAGTGAGTAGGATCAAATCAAACACTGGATGGGGAAGATATGTGGCTTTTAGTCCGAAAATCCTGAAACTAGGGTTTGGGTTTTTGGTCCACTTATTTGGGTTAGTGATTTTTTTGTATTTTTATTTATTTTTGTTAGTGATATTTACACAGTGGAGGTGGTTTTGTGTTATTTAGAGTTACATGAATGAGTTAAAAATCCGGGAAGTTAGGCTATTTATAGGTCATTTTTGGCTTGGATTTTTAGCTTCTTATTTTGTGCAGAAATTATGGATAAAATGCCATTCTTATGAAAACATGCATGACTGCTAATTATGCAGAATAGATGCAGATATGCTGTTGATTTTGAGGGAATTGAGATTAATAAATGAGAATTAGAGTGATGAATCCGAGATTCATCACCTGCCTCATACAGACATGTCCACCACATTTAGGTAGATCATGTTCAACCGGCCCCACAGTACCAGTTACCACCACCTTCACCAGATATACAGATGGTGGTGTACCACATTGATCACCCATTGGCATCCCTTCCCCCATAGTTGCAAGAGCATTCAGAGCCATTGATGGAAGTCAATAGGATTTGGTATTCCCATTACCAGCAACAACCCATTATCCACCGTGATCACCCAAGCTCCAGATGGTCCACGAGAGGTGCTCAATCCTAGCAGCAACCTCCGACACAACTTGGATAGGTATAAAATCAGTCAAGACTGCCCTAGTACCCCCAACATTATGTTCCTCGACCCCAGTTTAGGGTCAACAGTGGAGGTAGCAACAACTTCACTCCCAGTTCCAGCAGCCCCCTCACTCCTACTCATAGCAGTCACATCACCAGCCTCAACACTTTCAGAGAGGCATCCCATCCGGTTCCCATGCACCCTCGTATGAGAACCCAACTTTAGACGACCTCACCCACATGCTTATAGAGCAGAAAACCACATACATGCGAGAGATGGATGAGTTTCGCCAGGAGATGTGAGAGATCATCAATGGCAAGGCCTCCATACTTGTATTGATTGAGCCAAATCCGAACAACCTAAAGATGCATTCTGAGCAGGTACAGTCAATAGTGTCCACCACTCCTAATGAGGTACTTGATGATATTCATTGCTTATTTGATATTGATTTTATGACACTTAGGAGAGGTAGGAAGCTAACAGGAGTCCCCTCATCTAGGCGACATCCAGATGTAGATCCCAGAGTGTCAGATGGAGTAGAGAGCGGTGCTGATGCTGTAGTTCATAATGATGGTCGTAGTGATGCCAATGGTCGTAGTGATGCCATCCATATTGCAGACGATCCAAACGATGGTGCTGATGCCGTTTACTCTCCAGATGCTACAGATGGTGGTGTTGATGCCACTGGTATTCCATGGGTCAGAGCACAGTACTGATGCTACTTATTCAGATGTTGTTGGTGGTACTAATTCCACTGAGATTCCATGTATAGATGATCCAGTTGTTTTGTATGCTATTCTCATTTCTGAGGATAATGTATCTAGAAAATTATAAAAATGACAAATTTTGAAAACCAAAGAGAAGAATAAATTAAATATTTTTGTTTCTTCTCTGAGTCCATCTGATGCGATGATTGATGATGCTTGTATGGATTCCAGCAATTTATATGCTCAGAGACCAATTCCTACTCTAGACCCTCCAATTTTTGATGAGGGTACATCCAACCCCTTCCCTCAGGCACTCTTCTTAGGGAAAGATAAAAAATAGAAAATCCAAACAAGAGACATCGGCTAGAGTTCAACGAGCAGTTGATAGATAAATTCCACATTTAGCTGACTCAACAAGAGGCCATGTAGCTCATCCATCTCTTCTAAAAGAATCTTAGAGAGAAGACCACAGTCCATAGGAAGAAGAGGTGCACCCACAGTGCAGAGATCCATGTGCTTACCTGTGCCACATTCTTCGCTATCCAGAACCTTTTGCCAGCTAAGAGGCCAAATGTAGGGGCTCTGTATGTTAGATGTCACACTTACAAGCAGCGGTTCGATCAGAATCTATCAGAAATTGGCTCTTCTATTAACCTTCTTCTGGAATCCTTACTCGACTGCTTCGAGTTTGGTCCTCTTAGACAGAGTAGAACCATAATTCAATTTGCAAACAGACTTGTTAAGAGGCCTGAGGGGTTACTGAAGGACGTCGTCGTCACCATTTACGACCTAAAATTACCTGCGGACTTTGTCATGTTGGACATGTAGACCCCTAAAAGTGTGACGGATACCCTGATCATATTAGGTCAACTTTTTCTGGTGACAATAAAGGCTGTGTCTAATCATGATAGTTGGAAGGTATACTTTCACATTGAGGGAGAATGCATACAAATAGAGACGATTGAGGAACTGAGAGCTAGAGATTCAGACAGCTCAGAGCAGACGATAGATTCAGAGCCTAACATCCACCATGAGTGCATATTTATGTTTATAGATGATGAAGCAGTTTGGGCAGATAAGGATCCACGATCTCTATTCAACTCTTAGGAATTAACAGATTTACAGATGCCAGCTAACGAGAGTTCAAAGAGTGCCCTTTTGGAGCAGGATACCATAGAAGCTGATGATACTAATTCTGATTTCATTTCTTGTCATCCTGATCCATTCTATTCAGATACAAACTTTGACTGACAGGAGCTATGAGTACCTTTTTTTGTTTTATTTATACAGATCCTATGACCACGGCGAAGATAGTTCCAGTGTAGTTGGTAGAGACACTAGTAGGGCATTCTTCGTTGAGTTCAGAGATACAGAGAGAGTTCTTAAATTCAGTCAGGTAGATTTCACATAATATTTCAGAGGCCAGATTTACCAGCCCCCACATGCCCAAAATTGAAGACCTTACCACAGAGCATGAAGTATTGATTCCTTGCTGGAGAGCCTGACATGTTTATCTTAGTAGATTTGACTGATGACCAAAAATCTTGCTTGATGGAGGTTCTTGAGAGAAACCACAAGGCAATTAGTTGGTTTGTAGTAGATCTTCAAGGGATAAGTCTGGCTTTGTGCTCCCACAATATCTATCTCGAGGATGATGCCAAACAATCTCCTGAGTTTCAGCGTAGGCTGAAACTGAATCTTCGAGAGGTGGTTATAAAGGAATATCCAAGTGGTGGAGAGTTGATTTTATCTACCCCATCTCTGACTCCAAGTGAGTCACGTCCATTACATGTGGTACCCAAGAAAACGGGTATCACTACAGTTATAAATGAGGACGGAGTGGAGATTGCTACCCATGTACCCACTTCTTGGTGGGTCTATGTGGACTACAGATGATTGACTCAGGACATCAATAAGGATCACTTCCTACCACCATTCATTGATCAGATATTGAGAGATTAACTGGGAAGAGTCACCACTGTTTCTTGACGAGTACTCGGGGGTATAATTAGGTGGCCATTGCGCCCGAAGACCATGACAAAATGACATTCACATGTCTATTTGGGACGTTTGCTTTAGACGGATGCCCTTTGGACTATGTAATGCCCTAGTGCATGCTTTCCATATTTTCAGTCATGGTGGGTGACTATTTAGAGGTCTTCATGGATGATGTTTCGTTCTACAACGACACATCTGATGCTTGACTTTCTTGCCTAGATAGTGTGCTTCAGCGGTGCATTCAGGTCAACCTTGTTCTTTCTTTAGAGAAGAGTAATTTTATGATGACTCAAGGGATGATTCCTGGTCACATCATCTCCAATAGGGGCATGGAGGTCGATCCCACCAAGGTGGATATCATCAAGAAGCTCACTCCACCATCCAATCTGAGGCAATTGTTGTCTTTTCTGAAGCATGTTAGTTTCTACCCATAATTCATTCAGGACTTCAATCGTATTGCTCGATCGCTTATTGACCTTCTCATGAAAGATACTGAGTTCCTTGTAGATGATAAGTGTCTTTCATAATTTTAGAATCTCAAGAATCTGGTTGTGCATGCTCCTATCCTTCAACCACTCAATTGGTCTCTCCCATTCACAATCATGATGGACGCTTCTGATTTTGCCATAGGGACAGTGCCAGGATAGAGGAGGGATGGCCTTCCATTCGCTATTCATTATGCTATCCATACCTTAGATGCTGTCCAGCGAAACTCCACTGTTCTCGGGAAGGAGATGCTAACTATAGTCTTGCTTTGTATAAGTTCAGATCTTACATTCTTGGATCTAGAGTGACTATATACACTAATCACACCGTCATCCAGTACTTAATGGCTAAGACGGATACTAAGGCACGATTCACTAGTTGGATCCTTCGATTAAAGGATTATTATATTGAATTTAAGCATAAGCCTGGAGTCAAGAATGTGGTGGCGGATCACCTCTCCCAATTAGAGCATCTTGAGGATTTAGAGACAACCATACCTATTAGTGATACTTTCTCAGACGAGGCAATTCTTGC
Organism: Ottelia alismoides; assembly: GCA_037367405.1. Taxonomy (NCBI): domain Eukaryota; kingdom Viridiplantae; phylum Streptophyta; class Magnoliopsida; order Alismatales; family Hydrocharitaceae; genus Ottelia; species Ottelia alismoides. The sequence goes on along the minus strand of JAZKJV010004340.1, from coordinate 716,954 downwards.
TATTACCTCTCTCCCTTAGTATGCTGATATTGTGAACTATCTTGTTGCCAAGAAAGTTCCACAAGGTTGGACTAGGCAATGACTTGAGACTTTCCTAGCAAAAGCCAAGTCGTACCATTGGGAAGATCCCACCATTTACCACGAAGGAGGGGATAGTGTCTGGTGTCGATGTATTCCTAAAGAGGAGCACTACAATGTCCTCACCTATTGCCACAAGCATGAGGTAGAAGGACGTCACTCAGGGAGAAGGACGCTATAAAAGGTTCTCCAATCTAGCCTTTGGTGGCCAACACTCTTTAAGGATTCAGATGAATTCGTGAAGAGGTGTACTAACTGTTAAAAGATGGGTAATTATGGTCATAAAGACATGATGACGATGTAGCACATTCACTTATGTGAGTTTTTTAAGCAAGGGGCATCAATTATGGGCCCATTCTCAAAAGGTTAGGGGTTTTAGTACATTTTGTTGGCCGTAGATTATGTGAGTCATCAGGTTGAGGCCATCCCTGCCCGGGCTACTGATGCAAGGACTGTTTGCAGTTTTCTAATAAAGAATATCATTCACAGTTCAAGGTACTTAGAGTTTTGATTTTTGATGGGGGTACTCATTTCATCAACGACAAGGTAAGGGCCCTTTTAATGAGTTCAACATAGACCACATAGTTACCACTCCATATCATCCACAAAGGAATGGTCTTGTTGAGGTTTCAAACCAAGATGTCAAAACAATATTGCAGAAGGTTATCCGTCTAGACCGGAGGGATTGGTCACAGCTTTTGGACTCAATTTTATGGGCCTATGGGACATCCTTCAAGACTCCTTTGGTACATCTCCATTTCTACTCATTTATGGCAAGCCATGCCACTTACATGTTGATATCAAGCACAAATAATTTTGAGCAATATCAGAGATACCTTTATATCTAGAAAGTATAGAAGATCAGAGGAGAGTAGAGTTGGAAGACCTAGAGGAGCTTAGAGATACAACCTTTTCGAGCAACCTACAATATAAGAATAGAGTGAAGATACGGAATGATTTACACATCAACCATAAGCAGTTTGAGACGAATCAAAGAGTATGGCTATTTGATGCTAGATTGAGATTATTTACAAGGAAATTATGGAGCATGTGTAAGGGACCGTATTTAGTCAAAAAGGTGCACGGCAATGGCAGTATTGACATATCCGAGTTGTCTTTTGAGTCCACCTTTCGGGTCAATGGTCAACGCCTGAAGCCTTTTCTTGATCATGACATGTTGACCATTGATGTTGCCCCAATCCATTTTTATGAGTTGTATCCTTTGATTCTCATATTTTGCATCTTATACCTTATTTTCACTTCCATCCACCTTTTGTATATCCATGTTGCCTATTGTATTCATTCATTCGTCCGTTTTGTTTAACACCCCAGGTCTCACTTAGGATTTTTGCTATAGTTGTGATGCAATTTATCCTAAGTATAGGGGGTCATTGAACTTGTGTTTTTCATATATCTCTTTGGTCTATTACGTATGTTTTGTTGCCTATACTTAGGGATATCTAACCCTAAGTATAGGGGAGGTAATATTTGTTTCTCCCTTCGTTGATTTTTCCCTTACTTGCCCTCAATTGTTGATATTTTTTTTATACTTAGGGATATTTTACCCCAAGTATAGAGGGATAGGTTGAGTTGTTGATTCCATGTACATTCTCTTCCTCGATCTTCCCTGCTTATACATTCTTCTATACTTAGGATTATTTGATCCTAAGTATAGGGGGGATCATCGACTTATATTCATTTCATTCGTTATTCTTCGAGTCATTGTAGTATAGGGTTCGTTTAACTTTTCAATATCTAGCACGAGTTATGTCTTCCTTTGTTGCTCTTTGATCAATATAAGGACATAGTTTGAGCTAAGTATAGGGTGGTGTCGTATGTATTGTATACATACTTTAGCCATAACTTGTACTTTGCTGTTACTAATATGACTAGTATTTATAAAATTGGAATAAAAATGTTTTGAAAGATGTTTGCAAATTTTTTTGCAAAATCTTTTTTAAAAATTTTTGTAAAATGATTTGTAAATTCTTTGTAAAATGTTCGTAAAAATATTTGTAAAATTATTTTTATACAAATTTCTGTAAAATGTTTGTGAAAATGTTTTGTTCGTAAAAATGTTTGTAAACTATTTTTTGTATCAAAATTATGTATATTTCACAAATGTTTATAAAATGTTTGAAAATACTGTTTTGAAATTTTTTTTATAAAATGATTTGTAAAATTGTATGTAAAACTTGTTTTGAAAAATCTTTTGTAAAATGTTTTGAAACCTTATGTAAAATAGTTTGTAAAACATTTGTAAAATATTTTGTCATATGGGATATAAATTATGCGTATATAAATTATTTGTATATATGTGTTGTAAAATCTTTGTAAATAAAACCTATACTTATTTGTAAACTTTGTATTTAAGATCCTTATATAAAATTTGTATTTAATTCTTGTATATAAAAAACTTGTAAATAAAACCTTTGTAAATATGTACATATTTTTTAAATGTTTGTAAATTCTTTCCTTTCTTTCTTTATTAAAAATGCCATAAAAATTTAAAAAGATAACATCCATAATAATTTGCAATTATATTTTGTATTTTATTTTATTTTCTTTTCTTTTCAAAAAGTATTTGTAAATATTCTTGTTTGTTGTTTTTGTTTTTGCATGTGGATTCTTCAGGATTGTGTTAGCATTTAAACTAGTCTGGAATAAAATAGAAGAATGGAGATCGGATAAGGCCTAATCCACTTAATTTCGGAGGAACCTTATGGGAACTGTAGTTGAGACTTTTCATGTCCTAGTGACTTAATTCTTTGAGTCCACAATCTATGTTCACATGTCTTCTTGATTGGTTTAAGTAGAATATTTCACAACACTCACATGATTCTTCTAGACAGTGTCTTAACTTAAGCAAGCACTTTACACATATCTCTTCATGGATTTGATGGTGAGGGGTCAGAATCCTTTGGCTTGGAGTAGCACATGGGTGGAAACATCGATCCTCCTCTAGGGAGGGTAGTGCATCTCAACCTAGTCTAGTGGCGTCGACAGCTAAAGACAAGATGTTGTGGGTTGCAATAAAGCTTCAAAATTGGGATAGTCTATGAGCTCAAAAAGAAAAACTCCTTATAAATGCTACATATTTGTATATATATTAAAAAAACAAAAAAACTTCAAAAAGGGTACACACCTAATTGAAAATGAAATGCCTGCTGGATTGTATATAGTTGAATACACAAAGCTTATGTGATTCATTGTCTTGTCTCATGGAAGCTTGAGTAGGAGACCTGGCTACACTGGTCAAGCTGCACGGGATACGAGGCTACATTGGTCACAGTCCATTCTCTTCTCTTCCCCTTTTCTTAAGCTGGTTGTACTTGAACTTAGAAGGGAATACCGCACTCCTCGAAGAAAGAGTTGCTAGACCGGGGGACTAGAGTTACCTTGTTGAGGGAGGTTGTTTCTTTACCACTTTTGAGATGGGGAGGTATAGTCCACATACACCGTACAAGTATAGATCATAATCATAAGAGTTTACGTATGCAGACTTTTTTAGACCTTATTGTTTAGGCGACCTGACCATAGAATTGTGGAACATGAAGGTCGTTGAGTCTTAAATCTGTTTCCCAATAAGGTTATGCCAAAATAGCAATCCAAAGGTCTGTTCGAGCTCCATACTTTAATTTTATGAAGATAAGTTTAATAATCAACATTAATTCTCCTTTCTTCTTATTTCTTTTCTTTATTTTTGTTTTCACTTCTTTTTCAAAAAAGTGTTTGCTAAGGGACTAGCAAAGTTAATGTATAGGGGAATGATGAATCCATAATTCATCATCTTTATTATTTTATTTTAGACAATTTCTTTTTTTTTGATACAATTTTAGCCAAATTCTTTAACAAAACATCTGTAAATATGTGTTAAAATCAATAAATTATCATTCATCATTGATTTTTTAAATAATTGATACTTAGCATTCTTTTTAACCAAAGTAAATGAATAAAAAAAGAAAAAGAAAAGAAATAAAGAAGGGTGCAATTATACAATAAGTACAGACTGAACCGAACCTCGAGATCAGGTCAATGATTGAACTGGTCGACAAGGAATAAATTAGGGAGAGATAGGGTCCTCATTTATCCAAAATTCCCATTGTACATATCCTCTACTATTTATTCTATATTTATTTTGTAAATACTCTTCACTATTCTCCTGCATATATCTTTGTACTATTTACTAATAAAATGGTCTCAAAGTAAGTTATTTTCTCAATAAACTTGTAAATAACAAGGATTGTAAATAATAAAATTAATTATAAAATCAATGTATATATAAAACAAAAGAAAAATAATTAATTATTGTATAAATATGTCAACAATGTGCATAATGTGTATAAGACTATATTCATTTAACCTACATAAATATGATATAAAAATTAAATAGAAATATATTTATATGCCTTAAATTATTTGTAAATAAAGTAAATATAAAATATAATGTACTTTTGTAAAAATAATAAAATAAAAATATGTAAATATTGTATATATGTATATTATACATGTACATATTAATGTATAATGTATATAGTATTGTATATAGATTATTAAATTTATTAAAAATCACAAAAATAGATGTAAAATAATTAACATTTTTATTTTAGACGTTTTTTTATTTTAAGACCATTTACTATTCTTAATTGCTTTTTCTTTTATTTTCAAATTCCTTTTTTTCTATTGGTCAACCCAAGTCTGTTGAGTTGGGTCAACCTCTTCCTTCCCTAGGTCCGGACCCGACTGAGCTTCATCGGACCCAATTTCTTATATTTCTCCCGCCCGAGTTCGATACCTACTCGCCTCGAATTACGAACCCTTGTGCTCCATGATGATCCACGACCTTCATGGATACTTAGGAGAGTTCAAATCCCCCTCGGTTCACGTGAAAACTTCCGGCCCTTCCAGACACTTGGGGAACCAATAAATAATCTCATCTGCTCCACCTTGCGGACAGTTCACTCCTCGTCACTTACTTTCTCCACAAGAATCGCTAGGGTAGTGACATGACCTTAGAGGAGTCTTTCTAAGTCCGATTCGATGGTTGTATGAATAGAAACAACTTCATGGCTATAGTTCTCCGCCATGATGCAGCCCCCCAGCCTCCTGCCGTTTAGTTGAGGACAATACCTCACCGGTTACTCCCCGTTCCTCATTTTATAATCATAGACCATCATGCGCCTTCTATATTTTCTATTCTGCCATTCGTCCTTCGATTTCACCAATCAGCCGTCATCCGCCTTCAAGCCTTTGACCATCGGGTTGGAGGTCTCTTCTGATCATCGAGTCGTTGCGATATCATTGCCATCTCATCCCTCACCTTCCTCCGCAATCTAACCCCCCTGTTAGAACCGATCTTAGGATCAGATTTTGCATCTGACTTCCTTCCACTGCCTACATTGGAAGTCGAACACCATCCCCCTCTGCATCCTTTATTATTTCTGCCAAATAAACCCAGTTAGAGCTTTGTATCCGAGCCTCGAGTCTTCTTGAAGGTCTAGGTGTGCGAGAGGGGCACAAACTGAGACTCAGTAGGAGAGAAAGAGCTTCTCTAGGTACCTCAAGTTCCAGATACTCATCGAGCCGCTCGACGGGCCATTGGAGCCTTCGTTCCTACGTGGATTCACACTAACATGCTCTTGGAGTCATCGGCCGGATGATCAGAGCCCTGTAGCGCCAAATATTCCCAATCGAAGGTCAACCATTAGAGTCTTCTTCACAGTTCGTCCATTGCATCTTAGCGCTGTTGGATAAGGTAGGTTGCCCCAACTCTGATCAAGGTCGTCCCTTTGTGTGCAAATCTAGGTGCTCTAACAAATCTAGGGTAGATCCAAGCCGTACCTCAATGCTGCTATTCCTCACTATCCGATCAAAACCATGCATCATATTTGAGCCATACGTCGACCCATCGTGCGCCACACCAGACCCTGGGTAGCTTGCACTTTTCCCATGCATTTCTCTTTATTTCATTTTAGTATTAATTTTGTGAATAATAGTAGTGGACATTTTATTTTTTTGCCCTTCTACTTTTTCATATTTACTCATTAGTACCAGCTAGTTGAACTCACGTGTACACGTGCTATTCTTGGGATATTTGCAGTTGTGAACCTAAGATTTCATCCGTTATTGAAATTGGGAATAATTTCGTATTGTATTTATACCCTTGTGCGCCTGAAATCACAAGAACTGCATGTTTTTCTGTGGGACTTTTGTATTTCTGAGCTTCAGTTTCTATTGTATGTTATGATTTGGCCCCTTAACATAAACTAATTGCATCTAGGTCCTTCTCTTTTCAGTAATTTTATTTCTGTGTTTCTTTGCTGTAATAAATATCAAACTTAATCTAAAAATATCATAAAAATTATTAGCATCCCATGCTAGTGTTTCCTTTATTTGGTAATTTTTGTGTATTGTATTTCTTTTATTTGCTATTATTAAAAATTCAAAACTCACCAAAAATTTCCTGTTTGCCTTAGAAAATTCATAAAAATTTGAAAATACCTAAAAAATTTAAAAATTAGGGTAGCTTTATTTTTCGCTCTTTGAATTTGTGTACAAATTTCATCTTATTTTCTTCTTTAAAACTCTAAAAATTTTTAAATCTCTAAAAACACCATAAAAATCATATAAAATCTTTGTAAAAACTAAAATTTTGTTCTTTGTTTCTCTTTGTAGATATTCAAATATTCCTTTTGATAAAAAATTTTCCAGGAGTTTTGGTCCTATTTTCCATTTTTAATTTGAAAAATACTCTAGTTTATGCATTGTTTGCTTTATTCACTATTTTTAGTCATTTTAAAAATACAAAAAAAAATATAAAAATCCCTCAAAAATTATAAAAATAACAAAAACATCAAAACACAAAAAACATTTTTATTTGATTTTTCTGGATAATTTTCTTTTATTTGAAAAAATGTATGTGTTCCTTGATTTCCTTTATTTGCTTTACCTTAAAAATTTAAAATATAGAAATTTGCATAAAAATCATTAAAAAATATAAAATACAAAAATTATAAAAAATATGAAAATAAAAAACAATAAAATATTAAGAAGATAAAAATTCACAAAAATCCAAGAGTAGTTTGCGTTGATTCTCCTTCTTTTTGGCCTTTGTTTTTTCGTTGATTGAATCACCATCGCTTCAAAAGTATTGCCTCCTTGCGTTTGACCCTGGGAGTTATACCAGGTTAATAAATAATAGCTTAGACCACTCTCTTTTACTTTCTTTTTTGTTTTGTGGTTGAATAAATTTTCTCGATTGCTAGCCTGATTGGTGGAGTGGCAAGACATTACTAATTGCTTAACTTAACCATTGTCAGCCAGACGGGTCTTCAACACGATATTTGATTTTGGAAAGCATATGATCAAAACCAAAATCTAATTACCAATTGAGAAATTTATGATAAAAATCTTGAAGAATACATTTTAATTATGATCTAAAACTTCAGATTTATTATAGGTCTTCTAGTATACAGGATGTACTAGGGATGAACACGAATGTGAATATATTCGTATCCAATCCGCTATCGTATTCGTTTTATACACATTTTGACATTCATATTCGCATTCATTTTAAAATGGATGTAGATATGGATATCACTTTAACTTTAGTTAATATTCACATTCATATTCGTATATTCGTTTTCATACATAAGTATAGTGATAAATTTATTTATAACAATGCATAATAATATTTTATGATTGCATTCATCATTATGGATAAAATTGTTATGAAATTACTATATATGCTATATCTGAACCATCCTAAACATGTATTTTTAGTTAATCTATTTAATAGTTCTATTATTATTCGTATCCGAATCGTATTCATTTTACATTCATATTCGTTTTTTAAGGATATGGTAGCACATTTTTTACATCCATCAATATTCGTATCCGCATTCATATTCATATTTCAAATTGGATAAGGATATGATTATACCTATATTCATATCCGTATCCAGCAGTTTTCATCCTTAGGATGTACGGATATTAGTAATACTCGAGGGTGATGTGATCATAAATGATTGTATAACCATGACACTTCCATTCTTAGGGAGTGATGAAACATGTTTGGATTTTAGAGACTCCTCTTAATAGATTAGTAGTCTGATCAAATGTTGGTCATTGATCTGAATGCGATTTGTATGCAACGAGAAGATCAGATTTGCAGTTTCATTTAATCAAACATCTTTGAGAGGTCACTGGGAACTGGATTTGAGATATGAACTCAATATCAAAGTCATTATACATGGAATCTACAGTCGCATTGTCCTTATCTCCAAGTATCTACGAAGAAAGCCCATTATTCTTGAAAGAGTTCAAGAATAATTATATTGTTGATAATGCATCTGAGTATTGGGAGATTGATGATTAAATGTTATTTAATTACCATGAATAATATGAATATGATTCATATTATTTTAACACATGATGTAGACATCTAAGGTAATTAAATATGATTTAATTATCAAAGATATGATTAATGGGGATGTCACTATCCATAATAATCATGAATATTATAAATATGAATTATAATATATTGAAGAGATTTAATTGTAAATTTTATTTATGAATTAAATGCTTATGTTAATTGGGTTCACATTGTACACTTAATTATAAATGCAATTTACATTTTATATTGGTCGGTTGAATTTAATTTGTAATTATCAATGATATGATTGTAATTATCACAAAATAATTTGGAATTATTTTGGTGAATAATTATGCAACAAAAGTTGTTGCATGTGTGGAATATTTGATGAGATATGTGATCTCACCAAATTGGAAGGAGATAGCCTAATACCATAAATTGTGCGGACTGCCACCAAGAAAATCTCTCCATGGTGGCCATCCACTCTATGTATGGACAGAGACTATTCTCCTTTTCATATTATTCCATATGAATTGATTTAATTGAATTTACAATTATTGAATATTATTCAATATATTAATTTCTTTTAAATCAATTAGTTTGTTGTTGCAAATTATTGCAATAAAATCTCAACCATTGATTTGGATTAGGAGTGCATCTCCACCATCCAATTTAGTATAAAAGAAAAAATAAACCCTAGTCTCTTATACTACAACTTCAAGATCAACAAATCTCTCTTTCTCTCTATTCTCATACACGCCCAAAGATCTCTCTCTCTCTCTCTCTCAATATTATGGTTATCCACTTTATTGCTTGTGAGAGCCTTACCATCGTCATATTGTCATTGTGTTGCCGGATCGATTGCTCGTGGATCTCCACCCTCTTCGGCGCATTTTGCTCGTGAGGCAAGCTACCAATTTTGTGAGATGAAATCCAGAGAATCCACGATCGGGTCATCAACTAGGATTGAGAGATCTACGCATCTCATCCACGCACTTGCAAGTGCATCCTTTGTTGGACCGGACTTGAGACAAGAGGTCTCTTTGTTCACAATCATGCTTCAAGAGGTAATCCTTTGACTCATTTGTAGTAGTGATGAAATGATTTAAGAAGTGTTCTCATATCATGTGATTTTGTCTAATTAAAATTTTTTTAAATTCTACTGCCCGTTGCAACTAATATGACTAGTTTCCCTAGATCATATTTGATGCAATCTACACACTTTCGTGATGTTCTGAGGACTAACCCTAGCCTTCAGCAACAACAACAACCAGTTAATCATACACACAAGCAATCTCTTCTTGATCCTAAGTGGCGCTGAGACTGGATGATAAGATGTTTAATCTTCAAACTCGTGGTACTTGGGCATACGGTAACACTTTTTTTAATGTTTATCAATCTCTGCATTCATCTCCATACTTGATCTTATGATAGACTAGGTAGAAGGGCATGATATTTTTTTGTCTAAAATACAACCTTTGTAAACTTCCACGATCCTTTTTGTCGATATTAAACTAAAGATGAAAGTTTAGGTCACTTTTTGGATTCATTTAAAAAAAATCCTTAATTGAGAATCGACGTAAAATTGAGATCTTATTTTTATAAATTACATTTGATTTTAAAACAGATAAGGATATGGTACTGCCTATTTTTATATTTGTATCTATGTAAGTTTGTTTGTATTTTGTGTCTCTAATTTCATCACCCTAATATATAACACGTGTTTTATGTTTGAAGTATTGACCAATATCAACCAGTAATCCGACTTCTTTGGAACTTAAATTACACTATCATGTGTTTGTTTAGATGCTAGCCAGATTGGGGTAATTTTCACTTCCCAGTATGTTTATAAGCATCATTTCTTATATTTTAAAAATTCGCTACCAAATCATGATTATAACATATTTTTATTAGTTACTTTTATAACTTTTTGTTGCATATGAAGAATTTGATGCTGGCTTTTTCATGCTTATTATAATTCCTCCACTTTCAACTACTCCTCATTAACATTTAGTCCTATCATTGGAGGATCTTGATTTTTTGGTAATTTGAAAAGAAATACATGATTACATTTTTCGAAAAAAGTTAAAGAGCTTTACCACTAATTTTATTGATACTAGACCGTTCCTACTGGAAAGATTATCCCTTTAGTTTTTTCCTTTTTGAAACTTTTATTTTCAACTTTTTCTATGCTTTCACGAGCTAAAAAGCCTCAAATTCACCTCGCTTTGTCACCGTTGAAACTAACCATATATACACATATGCACACAAGTGCGCGCGCACACACACACACGTACACACACATATAGAGAGAGAGAGAGGGAGAGAGAGAGGGAAATATGCCCATGGGCGGCACACTCAAGTGTGTGTTCCTATGGCTATAAACTAATTACTTAAAAATAAAAATATAAAGAGAAAAATGGGAATCCTTCCGTCCTATTTTTCAACTAAATTTTTTATTTTTTGAAAAATACCATCATATATTTTCATTACGATATCCCTCTAATATGCCATTCTAGTTTTGACAGAAATAGACTCCTACGCCCTTCATCCAGAACGAATCGATTACAACAATTCTAATATCATTAAAATTACCTGTTCTAGATGGAGGGCATATGACTCTCTGTTTCTGATGAAATTAGAATGACATACTAGAGGGATATAATGATGAAAATATATGATGACATTTTTCAAAAAATAAAAAAAATCGAAAAATGGGGTGGTATTATTCTCGAATATAAATCAAAGCCGTTGATCTTAATTCATACTATAAAATACATAATATATTAAAATTTCCGATCATTTGGAGTTCTGTAACCCATTCATCAAGTCATGCAGGATTCATTTAATGTTGATTGTTTATTAGTGAGATTATGTTAACAATACGACATGGGTATTTAAAACTTAGTGGGCACACAATGTTGCGTGTGTCCATGTACGCATATTCCTTATCCTCACACACACACAGATATATATATATATATATATATATATATATATGTATGTATATGTATGTATGTATAGGGTAGCATGTGTATGACATAATGGGGGAGCTAACTTGACTCCCCCTACAAATTTTGGCATGATTTTTTGTGGAATTTTTGCAAAACACATGAGGAGATTTTGATAACTAAATGACAATATCTTATCATTTAAAATTCATGTATAACAAACATTGTTAAGCTATCCATCTAGAAGGGATCGATTTCATCAATCATAGACCGCTATGATAATCTTGATGGAGGGGATAGAATATCTAATTGAATCAAAATTTGAAAGATAAAATATTGCCATTTAGTGATAAAAAGACACACATGTATTTTTGAAAAATTCCAAAAAAATATGAAAAATGTGGTTAGAGCGAAGTTAGCTCCTCTAAGGGGCAACCCCATTTTACTCATATATACACATATATATTAAGGGTATATCTAATGGGCCATGTGCCCATCGACAACTTGGTGAGCACCAAATACAAACCATACATGTCTATTAACAATTGAGTGGTTACCTATTTCAAATGATGACAGTTTTGGAAGGATATTATATGCTTGATAAATTACAATAACTATATTTCCATTTACATTGTATCCTTAAAAAGAGAAGATGATTTTAGAAAGGAAATACTTAAATCAATGATTTCATACAGAAGATTGAGATCCAAATACTCGGATCAATATTATACAGACAATGGTCAAGTAGACGGTTGTCGTGAGATCGTAATAAAAAAACAACGATCAATAATTTACATCATAATATTACCTTGTACATGATTGAGTGATGTATAAATAGTGCTCAAGTAAATGGAAAAATCAGTAATACCATAACAATGGTCAATAACTACATCTACAATATTACATTTTACAGGATTTAGTAATTTAGGGATACTACTACAGTAATGTATAAAGAATTCATAAGCAAATTATTGCTGTGAGATTAGTAATGTATGCACTTATGCCTTATTCCCCAAGATCAATGACATGTAAAATTCTTAAATAAACGATTGTTCTGAGATCAGTAACAACACAATAATGCGCAGTAAATCATGGACATTACTCGAGTACTAGATTAACATGTAATCAGCAATAAGTTCTCTTTATTTACGATTAACATAGAAATGGTATTTTGAAAAATAAGATATTAAACACATGAAGACAACCAAAGTAAATGAGATAAAATAAATGGAATGTTATGTTGATGAAAAAAAGGAAAAAATATCACATAAGTAAATGCAATGTTGTTTCATTGTAAGCTAATTGAATGAGATAAATATGGTAATATAATTTGAAAAATAACAGTAAGATGAAAGATAAGAGGGACGAAAATGAGTGCTCATTACACATGCCCCCTTGTATAATTCCTCTCTATATATCAAGAGAATAAATTAATAATGATGTAAAGGCACATGAGGTTATTCATTTAACACTAAATTTATCCTAAAAATATATAGTCCTCTATTTTTAATAACATTGTAAGATTGAATAACTAAAATAATTGCACTAGTAAAGTTGTAACTCTCAATGATATTTGATTCACTCACACAATTTTAAAAAGAACTCAATAAACACATAAAGATTGTCGAGAAAAAAGAATACATACATAATAAATATTTATTAATGTATCAAAATTGTTAATTCCGCAACATGTTCTATCCTACGCCATATATTTTGTACCAATCATCTGCATGAGATATTAGTTGCATGCTTTCTATATAAATAAAAGGGATTTCTACTCTACGAACCCTATAAAATTTGATAAATTATTTGCCAACTCCTATATTACGTTATTATCCCAGAACACATATAAACTTTATAACTCTTACACCACACCCCATATGATTAACTCACATCCATTTAGTCATCCACATGGACGGTATTCACCAATAATATGACAAATATACCCTTCTTCATTATCCAATTTGAAAATCAATGTCATCCCCACCCACCCACCAGCACCTCTTGGATGCGGATCCTTGATAAAGTGCTTTTTAGCTTAACTAAAATGATCTCGTTATAGTACGAGCTAAGAGCAATTCATTAGAACCAAATGTAAATTGATCTCAATGAAGAGACTGTGTCTTAATTTATACCTAGGTAAGTTCATGGTCAAACTCAAGGACACGGGCAATTAAGCTATCTAATATCGATAAAATATCTATTTTATTTGATTTAATATAACTAAGATAAAGATAATGCAATGCATGCATATTTTTATCTTTTTATATGCAAAGTATTATGACACAAAATGAATAACATCCAATACAAAACAAATAAACAAACACACACACACACACACACACACAGAGGTTTCCGAACTCAATAGTATGACACATTTTTTATATTCTTATATCAAAATATTATGACACAAAATGAATGACATGCAATATAAAATAAACATACACACAAAGGAAAAATATCATATAAGTAAATGTAGTGCATTATTGTAAGCTAATTGAATGACATCAATATGGTAATAAAATTTCAAATATAACTGTAAGATGAAAGACATAGGGTCGAAAATGAGTGCTCATTACACATGCCCCCTTGGATAATTCCTCTCTATATTTATCAAGTGAATAAATTAACAATGATGTAAAGGCTCATGAGGTTATTCATTTGACATTGAAATTATCCTAGAAAAATATATAGACCTTTATTTTTAATAACATTATAAGATTGAATAAATAAAATAATTGCACTAGTAAAGTTGTAACTCTCAATGATATTTGATTCACTCACAGAATTTAATAAAGAACTCAATAAGCCCATGAAGATTGCCGAGAAAAAAAGAATGCATACATAATAAGTATTTATTCATATATTAAAATTGTTTATTCCGCAACATGTTCTATCCTACACTATATATTACGTATAAATGTACATGAGATATTAGTTGCATGCTTTCTATACAAATAAAAGGGATTTCTACTCCATGAACCCTATAAAATTTGTTAAATTATTTATCAACTCCTATATTATGTTATTATCCCATAACCCATATAAACTTTATAACTCTTACACCACGCCCCATATGATTAACTCACATCCATTTAGTCATCCACATATACAGTATTTGCCAATAATATACATTTATACCCTTCTTCCTTATACAATTTGCAAAACAATGTCATCCCCACCCATCCACCAGCACCTCTTGGATGTGGATCCTTGATTTCGTGCTTTTTAGATTAACTAAAATGATCTTGTTATAGTACAAGCTAAAAGCAATTCATCAGAACAAAACACAAATTGATCTCGATGAAGCGTCTGTGTCTTAATTTATACCTAGTTAAGTTCATGGTCAAACTCAAGGACATGGGCTATTCAACTATTTAATAATTATAAAATATCTATTTTATTTCATTTAATATAATTAAGATAAAGATAATGCAATGCATGCATATTTATTTATCTTTTTATACATAAAATATTATGTTACAAAATGAATGACATGCAATACAAAACAAAGACACACGTTGAGGTTTCTAAACCCACTGTTATGACACATTTTTTATCTTTTTATATGCAAAATATCATGACACAAAATAAATGACATGCATTACCAAACAAACACATACACAAAGGAAAAAGTATCACTTAAGTAAATGTAATGCTTCATTGTAAGTTAATTGAATGAGATCAATATTGTAATAGAATTTGAAAAATATATGTAAGATGAAAGATCATAGGGTCGAAAATTAGTGCTCATTGCACATGCCCCCTTGGGTAATTCCTATCTATAAATATCAAGCGAATAAATTAATAATGATGTGAAGGCTCATGAGGTTATTCATTTGACATTAAAATTATCTTAAAAAATATTGACCTTTATTTTTAATAGCATTATAAAATTGAATAAATAAAATAATTGCACCACTAAAGTTGTAACTCTCAATGATATTTGATTCACTCGCACAATTTAACAAAGAACTCAATAAGTACATGAAGATTTCTGAGAAAAAAGAATGCATACATAATAAGTATTTATTTATATATTAAAAATGTTAATTCTACTACATGTTCTAATCCTACTTTTAGCAATCATCTACATGAGATATTAGTTGCATGCTTTCTATACAAATAAAAGGGATTTCTACTCCACGATCCCTATAAAATTTGTTAAATTATTTATCAACTCTATATTACGTTATTATCCCAGAACCAATATAAACTTTATAACTCTTACACCACGCCACATATGATTAACTCACATCTATTTAGTCATCCACATAGACGGTATTCGCCAATAATATGACAAATATACCCTACCTCAATATCCAATTTGCAAATCAATGTCATCCCCACCCACCCACCAACACCTCTTGGATGCAGATCCTTGATAAAGTGCTTTTTAGCTTACCTAAAATGATCTTGTTATAGTACGAGTTAAGAGCAATTCATCAGAATCAAATGTAAATTGATCTCGATGAAGTGACTATATCTTAATTTATACCTAGGTAAGTTCATGGTCAAACTTAAGGACACCGTCTATTAAGCTATCTAATATTGAGAAATATCTATTTTATTTGATTTAATATAATCAAGATCAAGATAGCGCAATGCATGCACTTTTTTTTATCTTGTTATACGCAAAATATTATGATACAAAATGAATACATGCAATACAAAACAAGCACACACAGAGGTTTCTGAACTCAATATTATGACACATTTTTAATCTTTTTGTATGCAAAATATTATGACACAAAATGAATGACATGCAGTACAAAACAAATACACAAACAGAGGAAAAAAATCACAACAATAAATGTAATGCTTCATTGTAAGCTAATTGAATGAGATAATTATGGTAATAGAATTTGAAAAATAATTGTAAGATGAAAGATCATAGGGTCGAAATGAGTGCTCATTAGATAATTCCTCTTTATAAATATCAAGCGGATAAATTAATAATGATGTATAGGCTCATGAGGTTATTCATTTGACATTAAAATTATCTTAAAAAATATATAGACCTTTATTTTAATAACGTTAAAAGATCGAATAAATGAAATAATTGCACAAGTAAAGTTCTAACTCTCAATGATATTTGATTCACTCATACAATTTAATAAATAACTCAATAAGCATATGAAGATTGTCGAGAAAAAAAGAATGCATACATAATAAGTATTTATTTATATAGTAAAATTGTTAATTCTGCAACATGTTCTATCCTACGCTATATATTCTGTACCGATAATCTACATGAGATATTAGTTGCATGCTTTCTATACAAATAAAAGGGATTTCTACTCCACGATCCCTATAAAATTTGTTAAATTATTTATCAACTCCTATATTACGTTATTATCCCAGAACCAATATAAACTTTATAACTCTTACACCATGCCACATATGATTAACTCACATCTATTTAGTCATCCACATAGACGATATTCGCCAATAATATGACAAATATACCCTACCTCAATATCCAATTTGCAAATCAATGTCATCCCCACCCACCCAGCAACACCTCTTGGATGCGGATCCTTAATAAAGTGCTTTTTAGCTTAACTAAAATGATCTTGTTATAGTACGAGCTAAGAGCAATTCATCAGAATCAAACGTAAATTGATCTCGATGAAGCGACTGTATCTTAATTTATACCTAGGTACGTTCATGGTCAAACTTAAGGACACCGACTATTAAGCTATCTAATACTGATAAAATATCTATTTTATTTTATTTAATATAATCAAGATCAATATAATGCAATGCATGCACATTTTTTATCTTGTTATACGCAAAATATTATGATACAAAATGAATGACATGCAATACAAAACAAACACAAAGAGGTTTCTGAACTCAATCATGACACATTTTTAATCTTTTTGTATGCAAAATATTATGACACAAAATGAATGACATGCAGTACAAAACAAACACACAAACAAAGGAAAAAATATCACAACAGTAAATGTAATGCTTCACTGTAAGCTAATTGAATGAGATCAATATGGTAATAGAATTTGAAAAATAATTGTAAGATGAAAGATCATAGGGTCGAAAATGAATGCTCATTATACATGCCCCCTTGGATAATTCCTCTCTTTAAATATCAAGCGAATAAATTAATAATGATGTATACACTCATGAGGTTATTCATTTGACATTAAAATTATCTTAACAAATATATAGACCTTTATTTTTATAAGATCGAATAAATGAAATAATTGCATAAGTAAAGTTCTAACTCTCAATGATATTTGATTCACTCACACAATTTAATAAAGAACTTAATAAGCATATGAAGATTGTCAAGAAAAAAAGAATGCATACATAATAACTATATATTTATATACTAAAATTGCTAATTCTGCAACATGTTCTATCCTACGCTATATATTCCGTACCAATAATCTACATGAGATATTAGTTGCATGCTTTTTATACAAATAAAAGGGATTTCTACTCCACGATCCCTATAAAATTTGTTAAATTATTTGTCAATTCCTATATTACGTTATTATCCCAGAACCCATATAAACTTTATAACTCTTACACCACCCCCATTTGATTACTCACATCCATTTAGTCATCCACATAGACGGTATTCGCCAATAATATGACAAATATACCCTTCTTCAATATCCAATATGCAAATCAATGTCATCCCCACCCACCAACGAGCACCTCTTGGATGCGGATCCTTGATAAAGGGATTTTTAGCTTAATTAAAATAATCTTGTTATAGTACGAGCTAAGAGCAATTCATCAGAACCAAATGTAAATTGATCTCGATGAAGAGACTGCATCTTTATTTATACCTTGGTAAGTTCATGGTCAAAGTCAAGGACATGGGCTATTAAGCTATCTAATACAGATAAAACATCTATTTTATTTGATTTAATATAATTAAGGTCAAGTTAATGCAATGCATGCATATTTTTTTTATCTTTTCATATGCAAAATATTATGACAAGAAGTGAATGACATGTAGTAAAAAACAAACACACACACAGAGGTTTCTGAACTCAATATTAGGACATATTTTTTTTTATCTTTTTATACGCAAAATATTATGACACAAAATGAATGTTATGCAGTACAAAACAAACACACATAAAGGTAACAATATCACATAAGTAAATGTAATGCTTCGTTGTAAGCTAATTGAATGAGATCAATACGGTAATATAATTTAAAAATAACTGTAAGATGAAGTCGAAAATGAGTGCTCATTACACATGCCCCTTGGATAATTCCTCTCTATATATATCAAGCGAAGAAATTAATAATGATGCAAATGCTCATGAGGTTATTCATTTGACATGAAAATTATCCTAAAAAATATATAGACCTTTATTTTTAATAATGTTATAAGATTGAATAAATAAAACAATTAAACATGTATAGTTGTAGCTCTCAATGATATTTGATCCACTCACACAATATAATAAAGAACTCAGTAAGCATATGAAGATTGTTGAGAAAAAATGCATACATAATAAGCATTTATTTATATATTAAAATTGTTAATTCTGCAACATGTTCTATCCTACACTATATATTCCGTACCAATCATATACATGAGATATTAGCTGCACGTTTTCTATACAAATAAAAAGGATTTCTACTCCACGAACCTTATAAAATTTGTTAAATTATTTGTCAACTCCTATATTACATTATTATCCCATAACCCATATAAACTTTATAACTCTTGCACCATGCCCTATATGATTAACTCACATCCATTTAGTCATCCACATAAACGGTATTCACCAATAATATGACAAATATACCCTACTTCATTATCCAATTTGCAAATCAATGTCATTCCCACCCACCCACCAGAACCTCTTGGATGTGGATCCTTGATAAAGTGCTTTTTGGCTTAACTAAAATGATCTTGTTATAGTATGAGCAAAGAGCAATTCATCAGAACCAAACATAAATCGATCTCGATGAAGCGTCTATGTCTTAATTTATTCCTAGGTAAGTTCATGGTCAAACTCAAGGACACATGCTATTAAGCTATCTAATACTGATAAAATATCTATTTTATTTTATTTAATATAATTAGGATCAAGATAATGCAATGCATGCATATTTTTATCTTTTATACGCAAAATAGTATGACATAAAATGATTGATGTGCGGTACAAAACAAACACACAAACACACACATAGAGGTTTTTGAACCCAATATTATGACACATTTTTATCTTTTTATACGCAAAACATTATGACACAAAATGAATGACATGCAATACAAAACAAATGCACACACATAGGAAAAAATATGACATAAGTAAATGTAATGCTTCGTGTATGCTAATTGAATGAGATCAATATGGTATTAGAATTTGAAAAATAACTGTAAGATGAAAGATCAGAGGGTCGAAAATGAGTTCTCATTACACATGCCCCCTTGGATAATTTCTCTCTCTATATATCAAGCGAATAAATTAATAATGATGTAAAGGCTAATGAGGTTATTCATTTGACATTAAAATTATCTTTAAAATATATAGACCTTTATTTTTAATAACATTATAAGATTGAATAAATAAAACAATTGCACTAGTAAAGTTGTAACTCTCAATGATATTTGATTCTCTCACACAATTTAATAAAAAACTCAATAAGCACATGAAGATTGTCGAGAAAAAAAGAATGCATACATAATATGTATTTATTTTTATATTAAAATGGTTAATTCTGCAACATGTTCTATCCTACACTATATATTCCGTATCAATCATCTACTTGAGATATTAGTTCCATGCTTTCTATATAAATAAAAGGGATTTCTACTCCATGAACCCTATAAAATTTGTTAAATTATTTGTCAACTCCTATACTATGTTATTATCCCAGAATCCATATAAACTTTATAACTCTTACGCCAAAACCCATATGATTAACTCACATCCATTTAGTCATCCATATAGATGGTATTCGCCAGTAATATGACAAATATACCCTTCTTCTTTATCCAATTAGCAAATAAATGTCATCCCCACCCACCCACCAGCAGCTGTTGGATGCGGATCCTTGATAAAGTGCTTTTTTAGCTTAACTAAAATGTGTCGTTATAGTACAAGCTAAGAGAAATTCATCATAACCAAACGTAAATTGATCTCGATGAAGTGATTGTATCTTAATTTATATCTAGACAAGTTCATAGTCAAACTCAAGGACATGGTAATTTAAGTTATATAATAATGATAAAATATCTATTTTATTTGATTTAATATAATTAAGATCAAGATAATGCAATGCATGCACATTTTATGTTTTTATACGCAAACTATTTTATCTATTCATTTCGTGCAGAAACCTCTGTATGTGAGATTTCTGAACTCAATAGTATGACACATTTTTTATCTTTTTATACGCAAAATATTATGACACAAAATGAATGACATGCAATACAAAACAAACACACACACACACAAAGGAAAAAACATAAGTCAATGTAATGGTTCGTTGTAAGCTAAATGAATGAGATAAATATGATAATAGAATTTGAAAAATAGCTGTAAGATGAAACATCAAAGGGTCAAAAATGAGTTCTCATTACACATGCCCCCCTTGGATAATTCCTCTATATATATATATATATCAAGCGAATAAATTAATAACAATGTAAAAGCTCATGAGGTTATTCATTTGACATTAAAATTATCTTAAAAAATATATAGACGTTCATTTTTAATAACGTTAGAAGGTTGAATAAATAAAATTATTGCACCAGTAAAGTTGTAACTCTCACGGAGCCGTACATGGACGTTACCGCTCATACAGCTCGCAGCCATCAAGCAGTGGGATTTCCTCTAAGAAACTATATATAATAGGGAAATATGTGGAAGTATGGATTAATAGACATCTGAGAAAGAGTTATTAAATATATATGTGTTCGGTTTTTCTCCGTCAGTGAAAACATGCATGATAAGAGCATCCTCCGAACCCCCTATGACCCCCACCCCCTTCCTTCCCCCCCAACCCCCCTCCACTTCAGCACCTTATGATCTTTGGCTCCTTGAGCACGCACTTTCTCTTAGGTTGAGCTCTTTCATCTTCTCGCTGGCCTCGGGGACAATGCCCTCTTTTCTTGTGGACAGGAGGATCGAGCGGGCAAAACGAGCTTTGAACCCACGACTTCTAGCATGACAGACAAACACTCTAACCAATTGAGCTATTTCCCCCCATATGCTCGATCCATTATGGTTTGAGATCGTTAAGTGGATTTGATGCACCCTACTTTGAACCTATTTCATAGAAAGACAACTAAGGTGGAGTATTATTTCTTATGGAAATATTATATAGCAGCTGTATTATTTCTTATGGATCAGATCCTTTTTCTAAATTATTCAAACTTGAGAATCAATCTAAGGGAACCTGATTTAGTGATTTGAGATGTGTTTCAGAGAACAAGAGAAGTAAGCCCGAGTCAAGCATGGATTTGAGAAGGGTTGCCTATTACATAGAAATGCATGCTGGTTTCGGTGGCTTCTAATGCATGCATGAGCGATCCAATGCCGTGGGATCCGTGGCATCATTTCATCTGTCCCCCGGCTCTAAGATGGGGCTTTCGGTATATAGATTGAGCCATTGCCAAGGTGAAGGATATGGTAAAATCCTCAAGCGCATCACGGAAGCGTGAGCATTGTATCGAATACGATGAAGAACGACTAGTCACACTAGTTGTTCTATGCAGCGGAAATTAAACAATTTTCATGCGACGAAATCACATGATCCAAGAACACTTCTCGGATCGTTTCGTCTAAACCAGAAACAAGTAGTAGGATTATCTCTTGAAGCGTGGTTGCGATCGAGTCTTTAAACGAAGAGACCTCCTGTCTCAAATCCGATCCGTCAGAGGAGAGGCTTGCTAGCGCGGGGATGAATCGCGTGCTTCTCGCAATCCATGTCTATGATCCAAGCAGCGGATCTCCTGATCTCGACACAGAGATCCGACGTCTTCTTCACGAGGAGGAGCACCGAAGGAGATGGAGATCCACGAGCAAATGGTCGGGCAGCATAACGACGACGCTGCGACGATGGAGAACCTTTCTAGGGCATCCATGGTGGACGGCCACATGAGAGGGAGAGAGAGAGTAGACATGTAGAGAGAGAAAGAGAGAGAGAGAGATACTTATGTTCTCTTGTGTGTAGAGAAGAGCAAAGGGGTGCCCTTCTATTTATAATATTTTGGGATCCATGGATCTCAATCCATGGACAACACAAATTCAATGGCACTTATTGATTTGTGTTTCTTTCAATGGCTAAGATTTTTGTTGGTAAAAACCAACAACAATTAATTTAATAAAAATCAAATATATAATAAATATAATTTGATTTATATCAAATCAATATCCATTGGAGAAATAGGAAGGAGGCAAGCCTCCTTCCATAAAGGGGGAGGACGATTATGAGTCCTATAAGGACTTTGTAGCCGTCTCCTCTCCTTATTAGGAAGGGAGCCTCCTTTTTTGTTGCAAATTATTTCACAAAAATAAATCCAATTTATTTTGTGAACATTGCAATCATGCCATTGGAAATTTGTGAATCACATTCACAACCCAAAATAAAATGTAAATTACATTTTCAATTTAATGTCCAATGTGAATCCAATTCACATTAACATTTAATTAACAAATGTAAATCACAAATAGCTCTCTCTTATATATTATAAATCACATTTATAATATATATGACTAATATGGATATTGCTATCCACATTATTCATATCCATGATAATTAAATCACATTTAATCATCTTGGATCTCTATTCTCATGTGCCCAAATAATATGAATCACATTCACATTATTCACATCTTTGATAATTAAATCACATTCAACTATCTTAGATAACTCTCTTTATAATGTGAATCAAATTCATATTACTCATGATAATTAAATCACATTTAATTATCAATTTTCTCAATGCTCGGATACATAATATCAACAATGAAATTATCCACATTTACGGATAACACGCTTTCTCCGCAGATACTTGGAGATAAGGACAGGGCGATTGTATTGTTCCACATATAGTGACTTGGATATTGAAATCATATCTCAAATCTAGATCGTGGGCCTCCCATAGATGCTTGATTAAATCAAGACCGCAAATCTAATCTTCTCATTGCATCTGAATCACATTCAGATCAATGTCCAACATTTGGACCAAGATCAGATCACTTCTCTACTGAGAGGATTCACTAAAATCCAGACCCGTTTCATCACTCCCTAGGAATGGAAGCATCATGGTTATACAATCGTTTATGATCACATCACCCTCAGGTATTCCCAATACATGTACATCCTGCATACATGAAGACTCAGATTAAACCTGAAGTATTGGATCAACTATATACTGTCTACTTCATGGTTTTATCAGCAAGTTTCTCATTCGATCATTGAGAGTTGGTATCGATCATATACTTTCCAAAATCATATATCATACCTAGGTCTTGATCATAAACTTTCCAAAAGTATATATCAAACCTACAAATTCAGTCAAGCTTCCAAAGGGAGATGACCGTGCAGGGAATTTGATTCTTCCCAATATCTCATGAGTGATATCTTGCCTTCCGGTTCAGTAAATGAACCTGCATGATCCCTTTGAGAGATCATATTACTCATATGCCCTCATATGCACACCAGCGTGCCGGTGTATAGACCTTGGTTAGGTCATCAACCTATTGGTCTGCCAAATGTACATACTCAGACATATAGTAACACATCTGTCTCCGGTTAGAGGATGTGTGCTTGTATCGTGACAGCATACGATATGGGACTTTGGTTATCTCGATCTCGTTAAGTCAACTTTGACCTAACTAATCTGACACCTCCGAATCTCCATTCCTATGCAGAGGACCTGCATCAAGAGGTCGGTCAGATATCAACCTAACTGAGAAATGATTGCCACCTCCTACTCAGACTGGAGATCATCTCTTAACAATCATTTGACGGTGCTTGATGAGTTCTCAATCTAACTCATTAGATATTCATCCAAGCCAGCCTTTATGATTCAATTATTGAATCAACAGTTGTATGATCATTATGATGGCCACGGTACATAACCCTAATTGTACTAAGGGACCTATTATGCAAATTATCTATTCTTCATTTCAGATCAGGGAATGATATTCGCAATAACATTTATTGCATAATGGCTCGTCGTGGGCTCGCATGTCCAACAATCTCCCACTAGCCCAAAGAGCGATTAATGGGCTAATCATTGAAACCCACACGCATGTAACAATCATAGTGAAGGATATTGTGAATCCTTAAGCGCATCACGGAAGCGTGTTGATCGCATCGTATGCGATCGGAGCAACTAGTCGCACTAGATGCTAGATGCAGCGGAAATTAAAAATTTAATTATAAAGATGAAACCACATGATCACGAGAACACTTCTCGGATCGTTTCATCAAACCACAAAGTACAAGGAATACCTCTTGAAGCGTGGTTGTGATCGCGAGATCCCAAAGTAGAGATCCTCCTATCTTAAGTCCGACCCACGGAGAATGCGCTTGCGGGCACGATGATGAGTCGCGTCCTTCCCGCAATCCTTTGACGAAGATCCAAGCGAAGCCGAAATGCTCTCCTTCCTAATACACAAAGTGGACGGCCACTTGAATATTAAGGAGAGCCCACACGAGAATGAGAGAGAGAGAGTAGAGTTCTTCAACTCAAGAATGTTGTAACATGGAAAGGCTACCCTAGCCCTCCTTTTATACTAGTTTAGGATCCAATGGATCTCAATCCATGGGACACATGGATCCAAGGGCTATGCTTGGTCCATGATAAATCAATGGCTAGGATTGTTGTTGGTTAAAACCAACAACATCAATTTAAATATTAATTAACTAAGAGATAATATGATAAATGAAATGGAGCTAACCACCCTCCTAAAAAGGGGGGGGGGGCGTCACCCATGAACAATTCATGGGTGACGCCACCCATGGAGGTGGTTTTCTCTATTTTATTTATCACATTATTCCTTAATTAATCACAATAAATATTCACCAAATTAATTCCAAATTAATTTGTGAATATTTCAATCTTGCCATTGAATATTGTGTGAATCATATTCACAACCCAAACTAGTTAGTAAATTGCATTTCCAATTAATTAACAAATGTGAATCCAATCCACATTATTAATTAACAAATGCTATTTACACAAATTCTCTCTCTTATATATGTATATTATAAATCATATTTATAACACACATATATCATGGATAGTGTTATCCACATTCTCTTAATCCTTGATAATTAAATCTCATTTAATTATCTTAGATAATCATTTTCACAATATGAATCATATTCATATTCAAGCTTGATAATTAAATCACATTTAATCATCAAGTCCTTGCTTGGATATTTCATCAAAAGAATTATTCTTGAACCCTTTCAAGAATAATGTGCTTTCTCCACAGATACTTGGAGATAAGGACAGGGCGATTGTATTATTCCATGTATAGTGACTTGGATGTTGAGATATTATCTCAAATCCAGATCGAACGAACCTCCCACAGATGCTTGATTAAATCAAGACCGCAAATCCAATCTTCTCATTGAATCTGAATCCCATTCAGACCAATGTCCAACACTTGGACTAAGATCGGATTGCTTCTCTACTGAAAGGAGTCACTAAAATCCAGACCTGTTTCATCACTCCCTCGGAATGGAAGCGTCATGGATATACAATCGTTTATGATCACATCACCCTTCTGGTATTCCCAATACCTGTACATCCTGCATACTGGAAGACCCATGATCAACCCGAAGATCAAGATCATTTTATACTGTCTTCTTCAGGGTTTAATCATTAAGTTTCTCAGTCTTGGTCATTGGGTTTTGGTATCGATCATATGCTTTCCCAAAGCATATATCATACCTTCAAATTCATGTCATGCTTCCAAAGCACGACGACTATGCATGGAATTTGATCGGTCCCAATACCTCATGAGTGAGCTCATGTCTTCCGGTTCACAAGTGAACCTGTATGATCCCTTTGAGAGATCATATTGCTCATATACCCTTATATGCACACCAGCTCGCCGGTGTATAGACCTTGGTTAGGTCATCAACCTATTGGTCTGCCAAATGTACATACTTAGATATATAGCAATACATCTGTCTCCGGTCAGAGGATGCATGCCTATGCTGTGACAGCATTCAACATAGGACTTGAGTTATCTCGATCTCATTAGGTCAACCCATTGACCTAACTAATCTGACACCTCCGAATCACTATTCCCATGCAGAGGACCTGCATCAAGAGGTCGGTCAGATATCAGCCTATGTGAGAAAGGATTGCCATCTCCTACTCAGGCTGGAGATCTCCACTTGACAATCATTTGACGGTGTTTGATGAGTCCTCCATCTAACTCCTTAGATATTCATCCAAACACCAGCCTCTATGATACATTTAATGAATCAACAGCTATATGATCATCAAGCTGGCCATGGTACATAACCCTAATTGTATAGAGGGACCTTATAGTGCATTCATTCATATAATTTCAGAAGGGAGTGAAACATCAATAACTTTTATTGATAAACTTAAATATTACAATAACATTTATTGTAAGAATGGTTCGCCCAGGGCTCACAAGTCTAACAATCTCCCACTAGCCCTCAGAACCATTCAGGTACAATCTGTAAACCCATACTCAATACATGCTGGTCAAAAACCTTCTGTGTCAGAGGTTTGGTAAGAGGATCAGCAATGTTGTCGGCAGAGGCCACCTTGGTGATGATGATATCACCACGCTTTTGAATCTCCCGAATGATGTGGTATTTCCTTTCCACGTGCTTGCTCTTCTGATGGCACCTGGGTTCCTTTGCTTGGGCAATGGCTCCAGTGTTATCGCAGAGTAACGGGACGAGAGTATCAGAGGAAACTACGCCAAGCTCCAAGATGAACTTGCGCAACCACACCGCCTCCTTTGCAGCATCCGATGCGGCAATGTATTCGGCTTCTGTTGTTGAATCCGCCGTAGTGTCCTGCTTCTTGCTTCTCCAGCTCACAGCACCACCGTTCAACAGGAATACAAACCCTGATGTCGACTTTCGATCATCAATATCTGACTGGAAGTCTGAATCTGTATATCCTAAGACTTGGAGATCACCATCCCCATAGACCAAGATGTAATCTTGCGTCCGTCTTAGATATTTGAATATGTTCTTTACTGCATTCCAGTGTTTCTCTCCATAGCAGGATTGGTAACGACTTACCACTCCCACTGCATGGCAGATGTCTGGCCTAGTACACATCATGGCATACATCAAGCTTCCTACGGCTGATGCATAAGGGCATCCAGCCATGGCCTTCTTTTCCTCAACACTTTGAGGAGCCATCCCTTTGGACAGATGGATACCGTGTCCTAAGGGGAGGAATCCTTTCTTCGAACTATCCATACGGAATCGTTCAAGAATCTTCTTGATGTATCCATGTTGTGATAATCCCAATATTCTCTTTTCTCGGTTTCTGAACAACTTCAGGCCTAAGATGTAAGAGGCTTCTCCAAGATCTTTCATCTCGAAGGTATGGGATAGCCAAATCTTCACACTGGTCATCATTCCTGTATCATTCCCAATGATAAGGATATCATCTACATAAAGCACGATGAACACAATGGCGCTCCCACTAAGCTTCTTGTACACACAAGGTTCATCAGGGTTTTGCAGAAAATCATAACTTTTTATGGTTTCGTCAAATCTGATGTTCCAACTACGAGAAGCTTGTTTGAGCCCATAGATGGATTTCTTCAGCTTGCATACTTTACCGTCCTCAGCTATGAAGCCTTGGGGCTGCTCCATATAGATATCCTCCTCGAGGTATCCATTGAGGAAAGCCGTCTTGACGTCCATCTGCCAGATGTCGTAGTCAAGAGATGCAACTATAGCTAGCAGTGTCCTGATGGACTTAAGCATGGCCACAGGAGAGAATGTCTCATCGTAGTCGATGCCTTCTCTCTGTGTGTAGCCCTTGGCCACGAGCCGTGCCTTGAAAGTCTCTACTTTCCCATCAGGTCCCCTCTTTCTCTTGAAGATCCATTTACACCCAATGGGTTTTACCCCTTTAGGTGGATCCTCTAGGGTCCATACACCATTCTTATGCATGGAGTCAATCTCTGACTTCATTGCTAGCATCCATCTATCCATGTCATGATCCGCAAGTGCTTCATCATATGAAGAAGGATCATTGTCAGTCTCTCCTGACACATGGAATCCATACCTTTCAGGTGGTGAAACCACCCTCGAACTCCTTCGAAGAGGTATGGGTGTTTCATCTTCATTTATCTCTTCAGTTTCTGGTTCAAGAATCTCAGAATCCTCAGGGGATTCAATGAGCTCCTCTACTTCATTCTTGTCTTGACCTTTAAGGAAATCATCCTCCAGAAATTTCACATCCCTAGAGACAAAAACCTTTTGGGTCTCAGGGTCATAAAGCTGGTATCCAATACCATCTTTAACATACCCAATGAAGTAGCACTCACGAGTGCGAGATTCTAGCTTACTTGCGTCCACGTTCTTTGCATGGACCAAGCATCCCCAAACCCTCAAGTGTTTAACACTAGGTTTGGTTCCATACCAGAGCTCATGAGGAGTCTTGGGTACAGATTTGCTAGGAATCTTGTTTAGGATATATATTGCAGTCTCTACTGCATATCCCCAGCAACTAAGAGGCAAATGTGCTTTGCTCATCATTGAACGGACCATGTCCATGATGGTCCTGTTGCGTCTTTCAGCAACACCATTAAGTTGGGGAGTTCCAGGAGGAGTGAGATTGGAGACAATTCCACTCTCTTTAAGGTATTCCTTGAATTCATCTGAGAGGTACTCACCACCTCGGTCAGATCGAATCCGTTTAATCTTCCTGTCTGCTTGGTTCTCAACCAAAGCCTTAAACTCTTTGAACTTTTCAAAGGTTTCAGATTTATGACGTAGCAGGAAGATAAACCCATATCGCGAATGGTCATCGATAAACGTCAAATAATATCGATATCCATTTCTAGTCGCGGTATTGAAGGGACCACATACATTAGTATGTATTAGGTCGAGAATACCCTCGCATCTCGTAACCTTGTTACGGAAAGGTGTTCTGGTCATTTTACCTCGAATGCAGTGTTCGCAGGTAGGTAAAGATTGAACCTGTAGAAAATCTAAAGGTCCATCCTTTATCAATCTATTGATCCTATCAACAGATAAATGACCAAGCCTGTGATGCCAAATCATGTTTGAATGATTTCCATCCTCCCTGGATCTCTTGGGGTTTTTATTATTAGTGGTAGTAACATTCATGACACATTCATCAATGCACAATTCATAGAGTCCACCAGAAGTCAAAATGCCATCCGCAATATATTTATCATAACGGTTTATGATTAATTTATTACAGAAAATGAAGGAATATCCATTTCTAACTAACTTAGATACAGATATTAAATTCCTTCTGACTTCAGGTACATAAAGACACTCTTTAAGTACTAGGACTCGACCACTAGATAGCGATAGTCTGCACGTCTCGATGGCGACTGCTGCAACACTTGCATCAGATCCCATCTGGATAACTATCTCCCCATGCTCCAGATTCCTAGTTTCCTGAAACAAATGCAATGAATTGCATACATGAACAGAAGCACCAGAATCTACAACCCAACTTCCTTCTCGTCCAACGAGAAAGCTAGTTTCAATGATGAAAGTAGATTTCATACCTGCTGGGGCTTTACCTTTGTCAGTGGACTTCAGGTAGTCTGGGCAGTTACGCCGCCAGTGCCCCGGCTTCTTGCAGTGGTGACAGACATCGTTCTTTTTCGATGTCATCAGTGTGGAAGCACTAGAAGATGAACCAACTCCTTGATTCTTCTTCTTTCTCTTCGAGGCTGGACCCTTCTTAGAACCTTGCTTCCGCCCGCACTTTCCTCTCACCTGTGCAACCATTGCACTAGCAGAGGGGCCGTCCTTCTTCATGACGTCTTCTGCAGACTTCAATGCAGCTAACAGCCCAGCGTTTGTGAAGTCACCTTTGTTCATGTGGTAAGACACAACAAAGTTGTTGAAAGACTTAGGGAGCGACAGGAGAATGAAATCAGCTTGCATTTCAGAATCCAAGTACGCTCCCAGGGTTTCCAGCTCAGAGGTACCCAAACATTTTGAGTACATGTTCTCTGACAGAGGTCCCTTCCTGCATCTTGCAGCGAATAAGCTCTTTCATCACATTGTAACGCTGTGTGCGGTTTATGTCACCGAACATTTCTTTCAGATTCAGCATAATCTCTTGGCAATTGTTCATTTCCACATGTTGCTTCTGAAGCACATTGGACAATGACCCAAGGATGTAACACCTTGCCAGATTATGGTCTTCATCATATTTATCATTATATGATTTATCTTCATCAGTCACAGGGTTTGCTATCTTGTCCTTGCTAAGCACGTAGGAGATGCGCTCTGTAGAGAGAACAAGATCCAAATTTCGGATCCAATCCGAATAATTTGGTCCGGTCAACTGGTTGACCTCTAGAAGCCTGCTAAGTGGGTTCATGGACTTCATTTTCTGAAATTAAGAATGCACTATATTAGAATAATTATATATATTCATTTTAAGAATAATTTGATTAAGGCATTTTAAATCAAATTTGTCTTGCTAGGTCAACTTTGAAAGATTATTCCCTAATTGTCTTTCAAAATAAGAGATATACTTACCGCTATATCTCAAGCAAGATCTGGGATCTCCTTTCCTATCTTTGTCACATCCCAATAATATGAGAACTTGCGACTCCGATAAAAAGAAGCGGGAACTCATTCCGCCTTTGCAAGTCCAACTTGCATTCCCAATTCGGTCTTTAACACCCGGGCCCACCACCCCTAAGATGAAGTTGACCCGTTGTTAATTGACCCAACCGTCAACAGGATTAGAACTCGCTATGCGCAATCCAATATCGCCCCAATAATATGAGGACTCGATATTGGGGTCACTACGCATACGGCCTTACTCTTTCGAGAAG
Source organism: Ottelia alismoides (assembly GCA_037367405.1). Lineage (NCBI taxonomy): Eukaryota > Viridiplantae > Streptophyta > Magnoliopsida > Alismatales > Hydrocharitaceae > Ottelia > Ottelia alismoides. Next base: position 685,518 of record JAZKJV010004340.1, on the reverse strand, counting down.
CAAAGAGCCCGATCCAGATGCGCTTGCATACAGGAGCTGTCACTTTAGACAGGCGTCTCCTACATACAATCCTTGGCGACGGAAACCCTTCGCCTTGACGGGAGACCATGGATGTCACTTATGTGATCCTCCACCTCGTATTCAAATTTTGTAATTAATTATCGTGAATCATATTCACATAATTAATTCTTCCAAGGGAAATACACATCTATTCAAAATAGAGTGTTTATTGGATATGATTAATTTAATCATATTAATTTAATCATTAATCCAATCATCAACAAACATGTCTTTTACTTGAATAGTAGGTATAATCTCAAAATACGTATTATTCGAATTTTAATAATTAGAAAAATACATATTGTCTGTCTCCGGTATTATACAGTCCCTGCCTGCTGTCATGGCCAGTACCGACGAGAGTGGGACGGACCACATACGTTGCAACCCGCGACCCCAATGCTCTCCGACTAGGCACCACATCCGCCTCGGGAAAGGATAATACCAGATAGACCATCATGTACTTTGAGATGTTCATCGGTTTCTCAACCGAAAATTATACCATATAATATAAATCAAAACATTTTTGATTATAAGGAGATTTGCTAGACAAATCCCCGATCCTATTCAAGCAAAAGGGTTTTTCATGTAAAAGTTGTCCTACGACTATTGTAGGATAAACTATAGTTTTCATGAAAGCAATGTTTGTTGATGAAACAATGATCAAGATCTAATATCTCATCATTGTGGTTTAGGCAAGTGTCATTCAATGAAATAATTATTTCTTTAAATATTTCACAAATATTTATCACTAATTATTCCATAAAATTAACAATTAATTTTCATCATGATAATTGAATGACATATCACAAGGTTCAAGATCAAAATTGTTAATTTCCAGCAGTGACCCCCAATCACTAAAATTAACTTATCTTGATCAATTTAAATCCAAAAAATGCAAACTCAGTTTCCAAAGATTGCCTATTTGATTTATTAAAGAATCCAAGTGATAATTCACGCATTTCAAGGCGGATTAAAACCGTAATCATCTCATTAATTACGTTCAAATCCGCAGTTCCCGCAACAGTGAATATAGTCATATTCAAAAAGCCATATCTTGAGCAAATAAAGTCCAAATTTAGTAAACTCAAGTTCTATGGTTTCCTTGTTTAATGGGGAACAAAATCCAATTGAAAATTTCGTGTTTAAACATTTTAAACAGTACAGAAAAATTCAATTAGACAGAGGTGCGAAAATTGAAATGCAGTAAAAATTTCGCAACCCTTTCAAGAACCAAATCGTCTAAGGTGTATGGATCATATCCAAAACCTTATTCAACCTGGCTCTGATACCACTTGAAGGATATTGTGAATCCTTAAGCGCATCACGGAAGCGTGTTGATCGCATCGTATGCGATCGGAGCAACTAGTCGTACTAGATGCTAGATGCAGCGGAAATTAAAAATTTAATTATAAAGATGAAACCACATGATCACGAGAACACTTCTCGGATCGTTTCATCAAACCACAAAGTACAAGGAATACCTCTTGAAGCGTGGTTGTGATCGCGAGATCCCAAAGTAGAGATCCTCCTATCTTAAGTCCGACCCACGGAGAATGCGCTTGCGGGCACGATGATGAGTCGCGTCCTTCCCGCAATCCTTTGACGAAGATCCAAGCGAAGCCGAAATGCTCTCCTTCCTAATACACAAAGTGGACGGCCACTTGAATATTAAGGAGAGCCCACACGAGAATGAGAGAGAGAGAGAGAGTAGAGTTCTTCAACTCAAGAATGTTGTAACTTGGAAAGGCTACCTTAGCCCTCCTTTTATACTAGTTTAGGATCCAATGGATCTCAATCCATGGGACACATGGATCCAAGGGCTATGCTTGGTCCATGATAAATCAATGGCTAGGATTGTTGTTGGTTAAAACCAACAACATCAATTTAAATATTAATTAACTAAGAGATAATATGATAAATGAAATGGAGCTAACCACCCTCCTAAAAAGGGGGGGGGGGGCGTCACCCATGAACAATTCATGGGTGACGCCACCCATGGAGGTGGTTTTCTCTATTTTATTTATCACATTATTCCTTAATTAATCACAATAAATATTCACCAAATTAATTCCAAATTAATTTGTGAATATTTCAATCTTGCCATTGAATATTGTGTGAATCATATTCACAACCCAAACTAGTTAGTAAATTGCATTTCCAATTAATTAACAAATGTGAATCCAATCCACATTATTAATTAACAAATGCTATTTACACAAATTCTCTCTCTTATATATGTATATTATAAATCATATTTATAACACACATATATCATGGATAGTGTTATCCACATTCTCTTAATCCTTGATAATTAAATCTCATTTAATTATATTAGATAATCATTTTCACAATATGAATCATATTCATATTCAAGCTTGATAATTAAATCACATTTAATCATCAAGTCCTTGCTTGGATATTTCATCAAAAGAATTATTCTTGAACCCTTTCAAGAATAATGTGCTTTCTCCGCAGATACTTGGAGATAAGGACAAGGCGATTGTATTATTCCATGTATAGTGACTTGGATGTTGAGATATTATCTCAAATCCAGATCGAACGAACCTCCCACAGATGCTTGATTAAATCAAGACCGCAAATCCAATCTTCTCATTGAATCTGAATCCCATTCAGACCAATGTCCAACACTTGGACTAAGATCGGATTGCTTCTCTACTGAAAGGAGTCACTAAAATCCAGACCTGTTTCATCACTCCCTCGGAATGGAAGCATCATGGATATACAATCGTTTATGATCACATCACCCTTCAGGTATTCCCAATACCTGTACATCCTGCATACTGGAAGACCCATGATCAACCCGAAGATCAAGATCATTTTATACTGTCTTCTTCAGGGTTTAATAATTAAGTTTCTCAGTCTTGGTCATTGGGTTTTGGTATCGATCATATGCTCTCCCAAAGCATATATCATACCTTCAAATTCATGTCATGCTTCCAAAGCACGACGACCATGCATGGAATTTGATCGGTCCCAATACCTCATGAGTGAGCTCATGTCTTCCGGTTCACAAGTGAACCTGTATGATCCCTTTGAGAGATCATATTGCTCATATACCCTTATATGCACACCAGCTCGCCGGTGTATAGACCTTGGTTAGGTCATCAACGTATTGGTCTGCCAAATGTACATACTTAGATATATAGCAATACATCTGTCTCCGGTCAGAGGATGCATGCCTATGCTGTGACAGCATTCAACATAGGACTTGAGTTATCTCGATCTCATTAGGTCAACCCATTGACCTAACTAATCTGACACCTCCGAATCACTATTCCCATGCAGAGGACCTGCATCAAGAGGTCGGTCAGATATCAGCCTATGTGAGAAAGGATTGCCATCTCCTACTCAGGCTGGAGATCTCCACTTGACAATCATTTGACGGTGTTTGATGAGTCCTCCATCTAACTCCTTAGATATTCATCCAAACACCAGCCTCTATGATACATTTAATGAATCAACAGCTATATGATCATCAAGCTGGCCATGGTACATAACCCTAATTGTACAGAGGGACCTTATAGTGCATTCATTCATATAATTTCAGAAGGGAGTGAAACATCAATAACTTTTATTGATAAACTTAAATATTACAATAACATTTATTGTAAGAATGGTTCGCCCAGGGCTCACAAGTCTAACACATAGACTATCTACAAAATAGCTAGGTAAGCTGATCAATCACTCTGTTCCCGCGAGACTACGCCAAGTCCTTTTACGGCACTTTCATATCCCCAGTAACAGTTCTCGCATCTATTGTGAATGTTGCATCTTATGCAACCAATACTCAATCTTGTTGGTTATACTGTCCTTGACACTATAGTATAATAATTATCATAACCAGTATTTCCATAATCCTTATCAGAATACCCTTATTCTTGGAGATCTCTATCTCCTAAGGTATCCACAGTTAAGATCATTTAGATCTCTATCTATAAGTCTTAAGTTTTGGAAGATAAGACTTTGAGATCATTATCTCAAAAATCTTGTTCTCTATGAAGATATTGTTATTACTGCAATCAAGTGTTTTCTCTCCATATTAGGATTAGTAATAGTTTACTACTCCCACTACATGGCAGATATCTGGCTTTTGCACACATCTAGCATACACTCCGCTTCTCGTAACTGATGCACAAGTGCAAGCAGTTTAGCATTCACTTCCTCAACTCTTTGAGGTGCTATCCCTTTCGATAGGTCAGTACCATATCTTAAGGGATGGAAGCCTTTCTTGGATTTTTCCAGAAAATGGAATATGTCCAAGGTGTACCATTAATGTGACAGTCCCAATACCCTCTTCTCTATGCTTCTGAACACCTTCAGAACTAAGATCCAAGAGGTATTTTTGAGATCACGTCTCAAGTTATGGAACAAACAGATTATAAAACACTTATTATTATCCTTATATCATTTTAAATGATTAGGATATCATCTACATTTAGCACGATGAACACAATGGCACTCCCACTAAGCTTCACATGGCTCATCAAGATTTTATCTGATATCATAACATTTATAATTTCATCAAATCTTATGGTCCAACTTCAAGAAGCTTATTTTGAGTCCACATATGGATTCCTTAGCTTGCACACCTTGCTTTCCTCAACCATGAAGCCCTGTGGCCACTTCATGTGAATATCCCCAGAGAGGTATTCATAGAAGAATGCAATCTTGACTTACATCTCTTGAAGATCCATTTACACCTTTATGGGTCTTACCCATATAGGTGGATCCTCGAGGGTCCATATACAACACTTGTATATGAAGTCTACTTTAGACTTTTATTGCTAACATCCATCTATCCATGCTATGATATTCAGAAGTTTCATCTCATGAAGTTCGATCATTGTCAGATTTCTCTGACACATGGAATCCTTCCTCAAACTCATTTGAAGAGGTATTGGTGTTTCATCTTTAATTGTCCTTTTAGTTTCCAATTTCAGGAGCCTCATTATCTTCTCATGATTAAATGAATTCCTACACTTCATTTTCATCTTGATTCTCAAGAGAGTCATCCTCTAAGAATCACATTCTCAGAGATGAGATCTTTTAAGAATCTCAAGGTCATAAAGTAGGTATCCAATACCATCATTTATTTTCCTAATGAAGCATCATTCTCAAGTGCTAGATTCCAGCATGCATGGAACCTTATTAAGGATATACATTGTAGTCTGTACTACACATATATACCTGGAAACTAAGGGATAATTATGCTAAAATTCATCATTGATAAGATCATGTCGCACATGATCCAATTGTATCTCCCTATAACTCTATTGAGTTAAGGTGTGTTAGGAGGATTGAGATAGAAATGATATTTTTATCTCCATAAGGTATCCTTTAAATTCATCTAACAGGTACATGCTACCTAGATTAGATCAAATTCATTGTATCTTCCTTCAAACTTTGGCTGTAAACCAAAATAATGAAATTTTTGAACACATCAAAGGTTTCTTTAGGTGAAGAGAAGAAATCTCATATCATAAATAATCATCCATAGATATCACATATCCATAATGTTTACTATGATATAGATGATCCGCATACATCAATATGTATGAGATCCTGAATACCTTGACATCTTACACCATTCCCAAAGAAGGGTGTATTGGACACTTTACTTTGAATACAATATTCATAAGGTATGTAAGTTTTGAAATTTTAGACATTTCTAAAGTTTCATCTCTTACTAGTCTTTTGATCAAATCAATAGACAAATGTCCACGACTTGATGCTAGATCATTGTTAAATGATCTTCCCCCTCCTACAGATCTTAAGGTTTAATTTCAGTATTTGAAATGTTAATGAACCATTCATTAATTTTCTAATTTAGTGGAATCCGCTAGATTTTAGATTACTATCTAAAATATCTCCATTATAACTCTTTATGATAGATTTATTACAGAATTCATGTTTATTTCTAACATTTAGAAATAAACAATGAGTGTATTCTAATATCTTGGTCATAGAGACATTCTCTAAGACTAAGGGCTCTCCCACTGAAATTATGAAGCCTTTCAATCCAATAGAGATTGTTGCAACAATTGCATCAATATCCATGTGGATGACTATTAAACCTTTAATATCAAATTTCTAATCTTCTAATACATATGCAACCAGCAAGTGTCATTAGAAGATTGAGATACAATTATAAGACTTTATTTTATTCAATAAGCAAGTCAATATCAATGATTTATGTAGATTATTCTGATGCTCTATCCAAGTCCTTCTCTAAGGATTCTAGACAGACTTGACAGTCAAACTATCAACACATCAATTTATTGCAGTATTGGCATTCATCCAACTCTTTGGATGTCATATGGAAGTCACAGAAGTACGATCAATTCTTTGACTATCCTTCTCATCTTGGGTCTGACCCATGCTTCCACTGTGCTCCCTTTATCTATAAACAACCATTGCTCAAGAATAAGGATCTCTTATGTTAAATTCAAAAGAATTAAAAATAAGAGAATTTCAACATTTGTACATGCTTCATTGAATATTATGAAGCTTCATGAATGACTAGAGTATAGACAGTAGAATGATGACACTCATCATGTCTACATCCATCTAGACTCTTATGACATTGATTCAGGTAGGTATTCAAACATTTTGAATACATCATCTCTTATAGAGCTACCACTCTGCATGATGCATCAAATCTTTTCATTTATGATAAATGTCAAGAGCACATATGTATGCCAGCATATCTTCTTAGATTTTATAAGGATTATTTGACAATTGCGATCATCATCGACATGTCACTTCCAAAGTACATTTGATGATATCAAGACTATAGAGACACACAAACCCTAGGGTTGTAGTCCTATTATCTATTTAATTGTCATTCCTCATTATTAAGAGGAAACTTGCACATTGCAACCAAGTACATTATGTGTCCAACTGCAAGCACAATATCTGGATCATGAGTCCAATCCATGATATTTTACTGGTTATCATTGAGTATAACATTGAGTGGATTTAATGAAGTATTATCTGAAATAAGAAATTTGCATGTGTATATATTTATATATATATACATATTTTACTTTGATTTAGGAATTTTTTATATCAAAGTTGTCTTGCCTTGTCAACACTGAAAGTTCATTCCCTTAATCACTTTAAATGTAAGAGAGATACTTACCATCACATCTCAACAAGATATGGGATCTCCTTCCTTATATTTGTTACATCCCAATAATATGAGAATCTGCAACGCGGATAAAAAAAGAAGCGGGAACACATTCCACCTTGCAAGTTCAACTTGCATCTCCCAATTCGATCTTTAACACCCGGGCCCACCACCTCTAAGGCGATGTTGACCCATCATTAATTGAACCAACCGTCAATAGGAATAGTACTCGCTGTACGCGATCCAATATCGTCCCAATAATATGAGAATCCGATATTGGGGTCACTACGTATACAGCCTTACTCTTTCGAGAAGCAAAGAGACCGATCCAGATGCGCTTGCATACAATAGCTGTCACTTCGACATGCGTCTCCTACATACAATCCCTCGCGACAGAACCCTCCGCCTTGATGGAAGACCATAGATGTCACTTATGTGATCCTCCATATCATATTCAAATTCTAATTAATCATTATGAATCATATTCATTATGATTAATTCTTCCAAGGGAAATAACATCTCTATTCATAATAGAGTGTTTTAATTTTAATTGGATTCCAATTAATCTAATCATATTAAATTAATGATCCAATTAATATCCAGCAAACATTCTTTATTATTACTTGAATCATGGTATTATCTCAAATACGTAGTATTTCAAATTTTAATAATTAGAAATACATCATGATTTTTTAAGCATTATACTAACCCTACCCGCTGTCATGACCAGTACCGACGAGAGTGGGACGGACCACATACGTTGCAACCCGCTACCCCAATGCTCTCCGACTAGACACCATATCCACCTCAGGAAAGGATAATGCAAAATAGATCACTTCGTACTTGAAATGATCATCGGTTCTTCAACCGAAATTATACCATATAATAATAATCAAAACAATTTTGATTAACATTATAATGAGATTTGCTAAACAAATCCCAAATCCTATTCAAGCAACATGTTTGTTGGAATGTAGATCATGTAACCAATTAGTGATCTAGATCACATCTAATCCATGATTGGTTAAGGCAATGTCATTTAAATAAATACTTATCATCAAATATTTCAAAAATATTTATGCACAATTATTCTAGGTAAATAATTTAATTTCACTAATTGATTAAATGACAATCACTAGGTTCTTGATTAGGAAAGTATTTCCAGCAGTGACCCTCACTTACTAAAAATACCATATCATCAATTTAAATACAAATTAAGAAAAATAAGTTTCTGAAGTTTGATAATTTAATTTACAACAGAACCTAAGTGATTTTCATGCATTTCAAGGCGTTTCATATCCTCAATTAACATCTTAATTACGTCATGATCGGCAGTCCCCGAAACAGTGGACACTTGTTCACTAAAATAAGCATAACTTGAGCAAACGAAATCAAAATCACGTAAACTCAGATCCTACGATTTCCTTATTTAATGGGGAACAAAATACAACTATTATTTTTGTGCTTAAATAATTTAAATAGTGCCGAAAATAATCACAAAACAGAGATGCGAAAATGAAATGCAAGAAAACTTTCGCAAACCCTAATGAACCCAAGTCATCATCAGTTAAAGGATCGTACCCAAAACCACCGACCTAAGGCTCTGATACCACTTGAAGGATATGGTGAAATCCTCAAGCGCATCACAGAAGCGTGAGCATCGCATCGAATACGATGAAGAACGACTAGTCACACTAGTTCTATGCAGCGGAAATTAAACAATTTTCATGCGACGAAACCACATGATCCAAGAACACTTCTCGGATTGTTTCGTCTAAACCACAAATAAGTAATAGGATTACCTCTTGAAGTGTGGTTACGATCGAGTCTCTAAACAAAGAGACCTCCTGTCTCAAATCTGATCCGTCGGAGGAGACGTTTGCGAGCACGGGGATGAATCGCGTGCTTCTCGCAATCCATGTCCATGATCCAAGCGACATATCTCTTGATCTCGACACATGAGATCCTACGGCTTCTTCACGAGCGAGGCACACCGAAGGAGACGGATATCCACGAGCAAACGGTCGGGCAGCATAACGACGACGCTGCGACGATGGAGAACCTCTCTAGGGCATCCATGGTGGACGACCACATGAGAGGGAGAGAGTGAAGGATATGGAGAAATCCTCAAGCGCATCACGGAAGCGTGATCGTCGTATTGGATACGACGAAGAATGACTAGTCGTACTAGTTGTTCGGTGTAGCGGAATTTAAAATTTTTTTTATCCGATGAAACCACACAATCCGAGAACCATTCTCAAATCGTTTCATCTATAACCACAGCAAGTATAATGCAATACCTTTTGAAGCGTGGTTGATCAAGTCTCTACGAAAAACTCAAGTCCGATCGTCGGAGTAACGGCTTGCGAGCGCGGGGATGAGTCGCGGTGTCCTCGCAATCGAAGTTGATCCAAGCACGGTTGCTCCTGATCTCGTCGCACGAGATCAAACGTCTCCTTCGTGAGTGAAGCACTCCAAGAAGACGAAGAACCGCAGAGAGTCGAAGCGACAACACGATGGCGCGGGCGTCAATGATTCTCTCCACCAAGGTGGACGGCCACCAAGAAGAGAGGGAGAGAGAGGGCTGTCGAGTATGAGAAAGAGAGAGAGAGAGAGTTGTGTGCTACAATAGCATACGTAAAGAGAGAGCCAAGTATGCCTCTCTATTTATAGGGTTTTGGAATCCATGGATCTCAATCCATGGGACACATAAAATAAATGGGTGAGATTGATTTATGTCTATCCAATGGCTAAGATTGTTGTTGTTAAAAACAACAAATTTAGGTTAAAATATATTTGACAAAATCAAATATAATTTAATCCTAAATCAACCCAACAAATAAGGAGAGAAGATACATGGAGATTTCATGTCCATGTGCCTTCCAAAGTGGACGGCCACACATTCCTTATAGGAATGATGTGCCGCCCATGGAGATTGCATGGAGATTGCAATCTCATGGAAATCCATGAGATTGCATATCTCCTTGAAATCTCTCTTATTTATTTGCAACAAATTTATTGGGATTTATTCTTCAAAAATAATTCACAATTATCTTTGAGAATATTGCATTCTTGCCATGGAAAAATTGTGAATCATATTCACAACCCAAAACAACATATAATTCATGTTGTTAATTAATTACAAAATGTGTATCCAATACACATAATAATTAATCAACACATATAAATTATAATTAACTCTCTCTAATACATTATAAATCACATTTATAATATATTATGAATAATTGGATATTTCTATCCACATTATTCTTATCCATAATAATCAAATCACATTTAATCATATTGGATAATTTCTCATACATCATGATAATTAAATCACATTTAATTATCAACTTCTCTTTGCTTAGATCTTATGGAATTGTTCTTAAACCATTTAAGAACAATGCTATTTCTCCTCAGATACTTGGAGATAAGGACAGGGCGATTGTATTGTTCCACGTATAGTGACTTGGATGTTGAGATCATATCTCAAATCCAGATCCTATGGACCTCCCACTGATGCTTGATGAAATCAAGACCGTAGACTTAATCTTCTCATTGCATCTGAATCTCATTCAGATCAATGTCCAGTTCATGGACTAAGATTAGGTCACTTCTCTAATGAGAGGAGTCACTAAAATCCAAACCTGTTTCATCACTCCCTCGGAATGGAAGCGTCATGGTTATACAATCGTATATGATCAAATCACCCTTCAGGTATTCCCAATACCTGTGCATCCTACATACTGTAAGACTCATGATCATTCTGAAGATAACGATCACTTTTGCACTGTCATCTTCAGAGTTAGATCATTTAAGTTTCTCAATCTTGGTCATTGGGATTTGGTATAGATCATATGCTTTCATAAAGCATATATCTTACCTTCAAATTCATGTCATGTTTCCAAAGCACGGCGACCATGCATGGAATTTGTTCAGTCCCAATACCTCATGAGTGAGCTCATGTCTCCCGGTTCACAAGTGAACCTGTATGATCCCTTTGAGAGATCGCATTACTCATATGTCCTTATATGCACACCAGCTCGCCGGTATATAGACCTTGATTAGGTCATCAACCTATTGGTCTTCCAAATGTACATACTCAGACATATAGCAACACATCTGTCTCTAGTCAGAGGATGTATGCCTATGTTGTGACAGTATTCAACGTAGGTCTTTGGTTATCTCGATCTCATCAAGTCAACCCATTGACTCAACTAACCTGACACCTCTGAATCACTATTCCCATGCAGAGGACCTGCATCAAGAGGTCAGTCAGATATCAGTCATATGAGATAGGATTGCCATCTCCTACTCAGACTGGAGATCATCACTTAATGATCATTTGATGACGCTTGATGAGTCCTCTATCTAACTCCTTAGATATTCATCCAAGCATCAGCCTCTATGATCCATCCAATGAATCAACAGCTGTATGATCATCAAGTTGGCCATGGTACATAACCCTTATTGTACAGAGGGACCCTATAGTGCATTCATTCATTAATCTCAGAAAGTGAGTGAAAAATAATCAATAACTTTCATTGATAATTTATTCATTACAATAACATTTATTGTAGAAATGGTTCGACCAGGGCTCACATTGCTAACAGAGAGAGAGAGTAGATGTGTAGAGAGAGAAAGAGAGAGAGAGAGATTTATGTTCTCTTGTGTGTAGAGGAGAGCAAAGGGGTGCCCTTCTATTTAGAATATTTTGGGATCCATGGATCTCAATCCATGGGCAACACAAATCCAATGGCTCTCATTGATTTGTGTTTCTTTCAATGGCTAAGATTTTTGTTGGTAAAAACCAACAACAATTAATTTAATAAAAATCAAATATATAATAAATATAATTTGATTTATATCAAATCAATCTCCATTGGAGAAATAGGAAGGAGGCAAGCCTCCTTCCATAAAGGGGGGAGGACGGCTATGAGTCCTATAAAGACTTGGTAGTTGTCCCCTCTCCTTATTAGGAAGGGAGCCTCCTTTCTATATTACATGAGATTGCATTATCTCATGATTCTCTCCAATATTTGCAACAACTTTTGTTGCAAATTATTTCACAAAAATAAATCCAATTTATTTTGTGAACATTGCAGTCATGCCATTGGAAATTTGTGAATCACATTCACAACCCAAAATAAAATGTAAATTACATTTTCAATTTAATGTCCAATGTGAATCCAATTCACATTAACATTTAATTAACAAATGTAAATTACAAATAGCTCTCTCTTATATATTATAAATCACATTTATAATATATATGACTAATATGGATATTGCTATCCACATTATTCATATCCATGATAATTAAATCACATTTAATCATCTTGGATCTCTATTCTCATGTGCCCAAATAATATGAATGACATTCACATTATTCATATCTTTGATAATTAAAACACATTCAATTATCTTAGATAACTCTCTTTATAATATGAATCAAATTCATATTACTCATGATAATTAAATCACATTTAATTATCAATTTTCTCAATGCTCGGATACATAATATCAACAATGAAATTATCCTGAACCCATTCAAGGATAATGCGCTTTCTTCGTAGATACTTGGAGATAAGGACATGACAATTGTATTATTCCACATATAGTGACTTGGATATTGAGATCATATCTCAAATCCAGATCGTGGGCCTCCCATAGATGCTTGATTAAATCAAGACCGCAAATCTAATCTTCTCATTGCATCTGAATCACATTCAAATCAATGTCCAACATTTGGACCAAGATCAGATCACTTCTCTACTGAGAGGATTCACTAAAATCCAGACCCGTTTCATCACTCCCTAGGAATGGAAGCGTGATGGTTATGCAATCGTTGATGATCACATCACCCTCAGGTATTCCCAATACCTGTACATCCTGCATACTGGAAGACTCAGATTAAACCCGAAGTATTGGATCAACTTTATACTGTCTACTTCATGGTTTTATCAGTAAGTTTCTCATTCGATCATTGGGAGTTGGTATCGATCATATACTTTCCAAAAGCATATATCATACCTAGGTCTTGATCATATACTTTCAAAAGTTAATATCAAACCTACAAATTCAGTCAAGCTTCCAAAGCGAGATGACCGTGCACGGAATTTGATTCTTCCCAATATCTCATGAGTGAGCTCATGCCTTCCGGTTCAGTAAATGAACTTGTATGATCCCTTTGAGAGATCGTATTACTCATATGCCCGCATATGCACACCAGCGCGCCGGTGTATAGACCTTGGTTAGGTCATCAACCTATTGGTCTGCTAAATGTACATACTCTGACATATAGTAACACATCTGTCTCCGGTCAGAGGATGTGTGCCTGTATCGTGACAGCATACGATATACGACTTTGGTTATCTCGATCTCGTCAAGTCAACTCTTTGACCTAACTAATCTGACACATCCGAATCTCTATTCCTATGCAGAGGACCTGCATCAAGAGGTCGGTCAGATATCAGCCTAACTGAGAAAAGATTGCCATCTCCTACTCAGGCTAGAGATCATCTCTTAACAATCATTTGACGGTGCTTGATGAGTCCTCAATCTAACTCATTAGATATCCATCCAAGCACCAACATCTATGATTCAATTATTGAATCAACAACTGTATGATCATTAAGATGTCCATGGTACATAACCCTAATTATACTAAGGGACCTATTATGCAAATTATCTAATCTTCATTTCAGATTAGGGAATGATATTCGCAATAATATTTATTGCATAATGGCTCGCTGTGGGCTCGCATGTCCAACACAAGGATCCCAATCTTGTCGAAGGTGAAGGTGAAGTCCCTGTTTGACTCACACAATTTAATAAGGAACTCAATAAGCACATGAAGATTGCCGAGATAAAAAGTATGCATACATAATAAGTATTTATTTATATATTAAAATTGTTAATTGTGTAACATGTTTTATCCTACACTATATATTTCGTACCAATCATCTACATGAGATATTAGTTGAATGCTTTCTATACAAATAAAAGGGATTTCTACTCCGCAAACCTACAAAAATTGTTTAATTATTTGCCAACTCATATATTACGTTATTATCCCAGAACCCATATAAACTTTATAACTCTTACACCATGCCCCATATGATTCACTCATATCCATTTAGTCATCCACATAGATGGTATTCACCAATAATATGACAAATATACCCTTCTTAATTATCCAATTTGCAAATCAATGTCATCCCCACCCACCCACTAGCACCTCTTGGATGAGGATCCTTGATAAAGTGCTTTTTAGCTTAACTAAAATGATCTCGTTATCTTACGAGCTAATAACTATTCATCAGAACCAAATGTAAATTGACCGCGATGAAGCGAGTGTGTCTTTATTTATACCCAGGTAAGTCCATGGTCAAACTGAAGGACACTGGCTATTAAGCTATCAAATACTGATAAAATATCTATTTTATTTGATTTAATATAATTAAGATCAAGATAATGCAATGCATGCATATTTTTTTATCTTTTTATATGCAAAATATTATGACACACAATGAATGACATGCAATACAAAACAAACAAACACATAGAGGTGTTTGAACTAATCACACAAATTTCTTGAATTGGTCTACTAGGTTTATTTCTGTAATTAGTGCATAAATTACATGCCACTAGAATGATTAGTTAATTTATAAACATGACATCTAAATCCCAAATCAAATGAACAATTCTTCCTATTTAGTTAGAGTTAAAAATGATTCAAAATAGTTGAAAACTTATTTAAACCAGAAGTATATTCAACAAGAATCAGTGTACATATTTTTATACTAATTATCATGCTATAATGATATAATGACAAATTACATAAGCTAAAACAACTAAGAACTTTGTTCTGTGAATTAATAGATATAAAATATCACATCAGAACAATAAATGCATCAATTGGTAGAAAATTAAATTACGATTCAAACAAGACCACTTTCATTAAGTTTGGAGTTCACATGCAGATGTTATTAAACACACAATACATGGATCCTTTATAATAAAAACATAACTGAAATGAATTAAAAACTGCTAAAAAAGGTCCCGCAGGGGTGATGAACCTCAGTTTCATCATGCTAAAATCCTTATATTAATTCCCTTGATTAAAAACTTGTCAATAAAAACCAAATTAAATACTGTATATATATCTTGGTTTTAAAATAATTAAAAATAAAAAAATACAAAAAAGAAAAGGCAATGTTTTATACCTTTAAGAACACTCCCAAAAACATTTTCCCTCTCGTTTGCCTTTTTTTTATTTTTGGTCAACATAAAACTTGTAGATCTCATCAAGATCTACTTCCTATTTTGTGTTTTTCCTAATTCGTCCTTCTTCTATTTCTTTTTGATTTTTCTTTTATTTTTACTTTGGAATAATTCTCATTGGACCATGTGGCTCCTTATGGTTGAGCCATACAACTTGCCTCCCTTTGTGCCACATGCCTCCCTTCCGCACCATCAGATCACCTTCTGGGCGCATTCATCACATCCGCCCATTCCCTTGCACTCACCGCCCTTCGATCAGGTCTCCATATCTCATTTGGAGTGCCTGTTCCCGCCCTCATACCGACCTTTGGATCATTAGATCCAACGATCACGATCGCCTCACTCACAACCCTTCGATCGATGCCTCCAGATTTAATATGGAGTGCCTACTTCCTCCTACACCGTAACCGTTGGATCACTAGACCCAATGGTCAATCCATCATCTCCCATCTCCGGCTGCCCCCTCTCTCCCTTGATCTCCACTTTTAACCACTCTTCCCCTTTCCCATTTTCTCCAACTTCTCAACACCTCTCTCGATTTCCTAACCATGCTAATTCCACACCCTAACTATCGCTACCTTCATGAGCCACTTGCCCTCGATCCCTTCTTCTTCTTCTTTTGATTAGCACAAACCCTCCGACCCACAACTTCCACCACCCGTACCTCTACCCAACTCCCTTCAAATATGCTGCTTGTGCCCCTCGTCTTCCTTGTCCACCTTTACGAGGGCCAAAGCCCATCGTCTCTTCCCCCTCTAGTGACAACGAAAGGGGGAATTGTTGATGCAACGACGATGGTTGAGCCTCGGTGATGACCCTTGGACATTGTATGACATGATCTAATCTTAAGAAAGCTAACAACCTGCTCTTCTTGGATGGAAGGGTCCAGAAATGATCGAGCACCCCCAGGTGCTCAGCCTAAGCCAACCTCCTCCGCTTAGATCTCCAGGTAAGTCTTCTCTCTTTTTCTTAGTGTTTCTCTAATTAAATTAGGCTCTTACATGTACTCTCATGCTCAATTTATCATCTCACGAGTTCTACCTCACCTCACTCATCTTCGCCATACCCTTCAACCACCTCTCCTCTCCATCAGACCCTCCAGCTGCCTCGCCCACTTCTTTTTCACCTCATCGGAGAAGAACACCCAGGGCTGCCACCTTCTTCATCCACATGGCCCTGTTAGCAATGTGAGCCTCGGGCGAACCATTTCTACAATTAATGTTATTGTAATGAATAAATTATCAATGAAAGTTATTGATTATTTTTCACTCCCTTTCTGAGATTAATGAATGAATGCACTATAGGGTCCCTCTATACAATAAGGGTTATGTACCATGGACAACTTGATGATCATACAACTGTTGATTCATTGGATGGATCATAGAGGCTGATGCTTGGATGAATATCTAAGGAGTTAGATAGAGGACTCATCAAGCATCATCAAATGATCATTAAGTGATGATCTCTAGTCTGAGTAGGAGATGGAAATCCTATCTCATATGACTGATATCTGACTGACCTCTTGATGCAGGTCCTCTGCATGGGAATAGTGATTCAGAGGTGTCAGGTTAGTTGAGTCAATGGGTTGACTTGACGAGATCGAGATAACCAAAGACCTACGTTGAATACTGTCACAACATAGGCATGCATCCTCTGACTAGAGACAGATGTGTTGCTATATGTCTGAGTATACATTTGGCAGACCAATAGGTTGATGACCTAATCAAGGTCTATATACCGGTGAGCTGGTGTGCATGTAAGGACATATGAGTAATACGATCTCTCAAAGGGATCATACAGGTTCACTTGTGAACCGGGAGACATGAGCTCACTCATGAGGTATTGGGACTGAACAAATTCCATGCATGGTTGTCATGCTTTGTAAGCATGACATGAATTTGAAGGTAAGATATATGCTTTGTGAAAGCATATGATCTATACCAAATCCCAATGACCAAGATTGAGAAACTTAATGATCTAACCCTGAAGATGACAGTGCAAAAGTGATCTTAATCTTCAGAATGATCATAAGTCTTCCAGTATGTACGATGTACAGCTATTAGGAATACCTGAGGGGTGATTTGATCATATACGATTGTATAACCATGACGCTTCCATTCCGAGGGAGTGATGAAACAGGTTTGGATTTTAGTGACTCCTCCCATTAGAGAAGTGACCTAATCTTAGTCCATGAACTGGACATTGATCTGAATGAGATTCAGATGCAATGAGAAGATTAGGTCTACGGTCTTGATTTGATCAAGCATCAGTGGGAGGTCCATGGGATCTGGATTTGAGATATGATCTCAACATCCAAGTCACTATACGTGGAACAATACAATCGCCCTATCCTTATCTCCAAGTATCTGCGGAGAGATTGCATTATTCTTGAAGGGTTCAAGAATAATTCCATAAGATCTAAGCAATGAAGAGATGATGATTAAATGTGATTTAATCATATTGATGTGTGAAGAAATTATCCAATTTAATTAAATGTGATTTAATTAATGTGGATAAGAATAATGTGGATATAAATATCCAATTATTCATAATATATTATAAATGCGATTTATAATGTATTAGAGAGAGCTAATTATAATTTATATGTGTTGATTAATTATTTTGTGAATTGGATACACATTGTGTAATTAATTGACAATGTAAATTATATGTTGTTTTGGGTTGTGAATATGATTCACAATTTTTCAATGGCAAGATTGCAATATTCTTAAATATAATTGTGAATTATTTTTGAAGAATAATAACCCAACAAATAAATAAAGAGATATTTCCATGGAGATATGCAATCTCATGAAATTCATGAGATTGCTCTCCCCATGGAAATAAGTGGGCGGCACCCTATTCCAAATAGGAAAGGGGAGGTCGTCCACAAGGAAGGTATATGGAGATGGAATCTCCATGTATCTTCTCTCCTTATTTGTTGATTTGATTTAGGATTAATTTATATTTGATGTGTCAAATATATTTTAACCTAAATTTGTTGGTTTTACCAACAACAATCTTGACCATTGGATTGACATAAATCAATCTCACCCATTGATTTTATGTGTCCCACGGATTGAGATCCATGGATCCCAAAACCCTATAAATAGAGAGGCATACCATGCTCTCTCTTTACATGTGATTATTGGAGCTCTCTCTCTCTCTCTCTCATTTCTTCATACACGACAGCCCTCCCTCCCTCTCTTGTTGGTGGCCGTCCACCATACCCTAGAGGAGTGAATCGTCGATGCCATCGCCACTGCGCCGCCGCTTCGACGTTCTTCGGTTCTCCGTCTTCTTGGTGTGCTATGCCCACGAAGGAGACGTTCGATCTCGTGCGACGAGATCAGGAGCAACCACGCTTGGATCAACTTCTTGGATTGCGAGGACAACGCGGTTCATCCCCGCGCTCGCAAGCAGTCTCGCCGACGATCGGACTTGAGACAGGAGGTCTCTTTTCTTAGAGACTAGATCAACCACGCTTCAAGAGGTATTGCATTATACTTGTTGTGGTTATAGATGAAATGATCTGAGAATGGTTCTCGGATCATGTGGTTTCATCAAATAAAATTTTAAATTCTGCTGCACCGAACAACTAATACGACTAGTCGTTCTTCGTCGTATCCGATACGACGATCATGCTTCCATGATGCGATTGAGGATAATTCCATATCCTTCAAGTGGTATCAGAGCCTTAGGTCGACGGTTTCAAATATGATTCAAAAAACCGAGGACGACTTGGGTTCGTTAAGGTCGCGAAAGTTTTCATCGCATTTGATTTTACAGATCTGTTTAGTAAATAAATTCGGTACTGTTTAAATTGTTTAAATACGAATTTAATACTTAGATTTTGTTACCGATTAAATAAGGAAACCATAGGATCTGAGTTTGCGTAAATCGGATTCGTACGCTCTAGATATGGTTGTTTTAATGAACATGTATACACTGTTGCGGGAACAATAGATTTTAACATGATTAAAGAGTTAATTACTGTTATCATCTGGATCGAAATGCGTGAAAATCACTTGATTTCTGTCCTAAATCAAGTTATCAATCTATTAAAATTGAGTTTGTCTAATTTGGATTTAAATTGATTGAGATATGTTAATTTTAGTGAGTAAGGGTCACTGCTGAAATTACTGTCCTAATCTAGAACCAAGTGATTGTCAATTAGTGAAATTAATTGTTAATTTCGTGAAATAATCTTGAAAAATATTTATGAAATATTGAAATATGATTATTTGCCTAATTGACTTGGCCCCAACCAATTAATTGATTAGATGTGATCTAAATCATAATTGGAAACCACAATCTTCAAACTTGATGCTTGAATAGGATTTGGGAATTTGTGTAGCAAATTTCCTTATAATAAAAAATATTTTGATTATTACTCTGTGGTACAATTTCGGTTGAAGATACGATGATCATCTCAAGTACAAATTAATCAATTTGGCATTATCCTTTCCTGAGGTGGATATGGTGTCTAGTCGGGGATCGCTGGGGTAGTGGGTTGCAGCGTATGCGGTTCGTCCCACTCCCGTCGGTACTGGCCATGACAGCGGGTAGGGTCGGGATAATGTCCGAGGGATTAAGATGTATTTTTTCATTATTAAAATTCGAATTAATACGTATTTTGAGATATTACCATATATATTCAAGTAAAATAATCAAGTTTGATTGATTGAATTGGATTGATAATTAATTTAATATGATTAAATTGATTATGTCCAATTAAAATACTCTAATATGATTAGAGTTAAAAATTTACTTGGAAGAATTAATTATGTGAATGTGATTCACGATAATTAATTAAAATTTGAATATGAGGTGGAGAATCACATAAGTGACATCCATGGTCTTCCGTCAAGGCGAAGAGTTTCGTCGCCAGAGATTGCATGTGGGAGACGGCTGTCCGAAGTGACAACTCCTGTGTGCAAGCGCATCTGGATCGAGCTCTTTGCTTCTCGAAAGAGTAAGGCCGTATGCGTAGTGAACCCAATATTGGATCCTCATATTATTGGGGCGATATTGGATTGCGCATAGTGAGTACTATTCCTGTTGACGGTTGATTCAATTAACAACGGGTCAACATCTCCTTAGGGGTGGTGGGCCTGGATGTTAAAGACCGAATTGGGAAATGCAAGTTGGACTTGCAAAGCGGAATGTGTTCCCGCTTTTCTTTATTGGAGTCGCAGATTCTCATATTATTGGGATGTGACAATGATAAAGAGTAGATCCCAATTCTTGCTAGAGATATAGCGGTAAGTATATCTCTTACTTTGAAAGTGATTAAGGGAATGAACTTTCAAAGTCGACAATGCAGGAATAATTTGATTTAAAATACCTTAATCAAAAGTCATAAATTTGAATATATATTTCTATATTCTAATATAGTGCATTCTTAATTTCAGAAAATGAAGTCTTTGAACCCACTTAGTAGCTTATTGAGGTCAACCAATTGACTGACCCAAATTACTCGGATTGGATCCGTAATTTGGAGCTTGTTCTCTCTGCTGAGCGCATAAGTTATGTGCTTTCCGAGGACAAGCATGAGAACCCTAAGTCCAAGGAAGAAAAAGCATTTAATGACAAGTATGATGAAGATCATGTCTTGGCTAGATGCTATATCCTAGGTTCTCTCTCCAATGTTCTGCAGAAGCAACATGTGGAGATGAGTACCTGCCAAGAGATAATGCAGAATCTTAAGGATATGTTTGGTGACATTAACCGCACTCAGCGGTACAATGTTATGAAAGACCTCATTCGCTGCAGAATGCAGGAAGGGACTTCGGTCCGTGAACATGTACTCAAAATGTTTGGGTACTTGTCGGAGATGGAGACTCTTGGGGCAACGATGGATGCAGACATGCAAGCTGACTTCATTCTGCTGTCATTGCCCAAATCTTTCAATAACTTTGTAGTGTCATTCCACATGAATAAGTTGGAATTGACAAGTGCTGCTCTCCTTACTGCATTGAAGTCTGCATAAGACATGATGAAGAAGCATGGTCCCACTGGCAGTGCAATGGTTGCACAGGTCAGAAGGAAGCGCGGTCGGAAGCATGGTTCTCGGAAGGGCCCAGCCCAGAAGAGAAAGAAGAAGGGACAAAGTGTTGGCTCTTCTTCCAATGCATCCACTCTCATGGCATCGAAGAAAACCGACGTCTGTCACCACTGCAAGAAGCCGGGGCACTGGAAGCGTAACTATCCAGAATACCTGAAGTCCTCAGACAAAGGAAAAGTCCCAGCAGGTATGAAATCTACTTTCATCATTGAAACTATCTTTCTCGTCGAACGAGAAGGAAGTTGGGTTGTAGATTCTGGTGCTTCTGTTCATGTATGCAATTTGTTGCATTTGTTTCAGGAAACTAGGAATCTTGAGGAAGGGGAGATAGTCATCCAGATGGGATCTGATGCAAGTGTTGCAGCAGTAGCTGTCGGGACTTGTATACTATCACTATCTAGTGGTAGAGTCCTTATACTTAAAGAATGTCTTTATGTACCCGAAGTCAGAAGGAACTTGATATCTGTATCTAAGCTTGTTAGAAGCGGATATTCATTCCTTTTCTGTAATAAATTAGTCATAAGTCGTTATGATAAATATATTGCGGATGGTGTTGTGACATCTCGTGGACTCTATGAGTTGTGCATTGATAAATGTATCATGAATGTGACAACCACTAATAAAAATCCTAAAAGATCCAGAGAGGATAAAAATATCTCAAATGAGATATGGCATCAAAGGCTTGGTCATTTATCTGTTGATATGATCAATAGATTGATAAAGGATGGACCTCTAGATTTTCTACAGGTTCAACCTTTGCCCACTTGCAAACATTGCATTCAGAGTAAAATGACTAGGACGCCTTTCCGTAACAAGGTTACAAGATGCGAAGGTATTATTAACCTAATACATACCGATGTATGTGGTCCCTTCAGTACCGTGACTCGAAATGGATATCGATATTATTTGACGTTTATTGATGACCATTCACGATACGGGTTTATCTTCCTACTATGTCATAAGTCTGAAACCTTTGAAAAGTTCAAAGAATTTAAGGCTTTGGTTGAGAACCAAACCGATAGGAAGATTAAACGGATTCGATCTGATCGAGGTGGCGAGTACCTATCAGATGAATTCAAGGAATACCTTAAGGAGAATGGAATTGTTTCCAATCTCACTCCTCTTGGAACTCCCCAACTAAATGGTGTTGCTGAAAGACGCAACAGGACCATCATGGACATGGTCCGTTCAATGATGAGTAAAGCACATTTACCTCCTAGTTTCTGGGGATATGCAATAGAGACTGCAATATATATCCTGAATAAGATTCCTAGCAAATCTGTACCTAAGACTCCTCATGAGCTATGGTATGGAACCAAACCTAGTGTTAATCACTTGAGGGTTTGGGGTTGCTTGGTCCATGCAAAGAATGTGGACGCAAGTAAGCTAGAATCTCGCTCTCGTGAGTGTTACTTCATTGGGTATGTTAAAGATGGTATTGGATACCAGCTTTATGACCTTGAGACCCAAAAGGTTTTTGTTTCTAGAGATGTGAAGTTTCTGGAGAATGATTTCCTTAAAGGTCAAGACAATAATGAAGTAGAGGAACTCATTGAATTCTCTGAGGATTCTGAGCTTCCTAGACCAGAAACCGAGGAGATAAATAAAGATGAAACACCCATACCTCTTCGAAGGAGTTCGAGGGTGGTTGCACCACCTGAAAGGTATGGATTCCATGTGTCAGGTGAAACTGACATTGATCCTACTTCATTTGATGAAGCACTCGCGGATCAAGACATGGATAGATGGATGCTAGCAATGAAGTCAGAAATTGACTCCATGCATAAGAATGGTGTATGGACCCTAGAGGATCCACCTAAAGGGGTAAAGCCCATTGGGTGTAAATGGATCTTCAAGAGAAAGAGGGGACCTGATGGGAAAGTAGAGACTTTCAAGGCACGGCTCGTAGCCAAGGGCTACACACAGAGAGAAGGCATCGATTATGATGAGACATTCTCTCCTGTGGCTATGCTTAAATCCATCCGGACACTGCTAGCTATAACTGCATATCCTGACTACGACATCTGGCAGATGGATGTCAAGACGGCTTTCCTCAATGGATACCTCGAGGAGGATATCTACATGGAGCAGCCCTAGGGCTTCATGACAGAGGATGGTAAAGTATGCAAGCTGAAGAAATCCATCTATGGGCTCAAGCAAGCTTCTCGTAGCTGGAACATCAGATTCGACGAAACCATAAAGAGTTATGATTTTGTGCAGAATCCTGATGAGCCTTGTGTATACAAGAAGACTAGTGGGAGCGCCATTGTGTTCATCGTGCTTTACGTAGATGACATCCTTATCATTGGGAATGATACAGGGATGATGACCAGTGTGAAGATTTGGCTATCCCATACCTTTGAGATGAAAGATCTTGGAGAAGCCTCTTACATCTTAGGCCTGAAGTTGTTCAGAAACCGAGAAAAGAGGATTTTGGGATTGTCACAACATGGATACATTAAGAAGATTCTTGAACGATTCCGTATGGATAGTTCTAAGAAAGGATTCCTACCCTTAAGACATGGTATCCACCTATCTAAAGGAATGGTTCCTCAAACTGTTGAGTAAAAGAAGGCCATGGCTGGATGTCCTTATGCATCAGCTGTAGGAAGCTTAATGTATGCCATGATGTGTACTAGGCCAGATATCTGCCATGCAGTGGGAGTGGTAAGTCGTTACCAATCCTGCTATGGATAACAACACTGGAATGCAGTAAAGAACATATTCAAATATCTAAGACGGACGCAAGATTACATCTTGGTCTATGGAGATGGTGATCTCCAAGTCTTAGGGTATAAAGATTCTGACTTCCAATCGGATGTAGATGATCGAAAGTCAACATCGGGGTTCGTGTTCTTGTTGAATGGTGGTGCTGTGAGCTAGAGAAGCAAGAAGCAGGACACTACTGCAGATTCAACAACAGAAGCCGAATACATTGTCGCATCGGATGCTGCAAAGGAGGCGGTGTGGTTGCGCAAGTTCGTGCTGGAGCTTGGCGTAGTTTCCTCTGATATTCCCATCCCGTTACTCTGCGATAACATGGGAGCCATTGCCCAGGCAAAGGAACCCAGATGGCATCAAAAGAGCAAGCACGTAGAAAGGAAATACCACATCATTCGGGAGATACAAAAGCGTGGTGACATCATCATCACCAAGGTGGCCTCTGCCGACAACGTTGCTGATCCTCTTACCAAACCTCTGACACAGAAGGTTTTTGACCAGCATGTAATGAGTATGGGTTTAAAGATTGTACCTGAATGGTTCTAAGGGCTAGTGGGAGATTGTTAGCAATGTGAGCCCCGGGCGAACCATTTCTACAATAAATGTTATTGTAATGAATAAATTATCAATGAAAGTTATTGATTATTTTTCACTCCCTTTCTGAGATTAATGAATGAATGCACTATAGGGTCCCTCTGTACAATAAGGGTTATGTACCATGGCCAACTTGATGATCATACATCTGTTGATTCATTGGATGGATCATAGAGGCTGATGCTTGGATGAATATCTAAGGAGTTAGATAGAGGACTCATCAAGCATCATCAAATGATCATTAAGTGATTATCTCCAGTCTGAGTAGGAGATGGCAATCCTATCTCATATGACTGATATCTGACTGATCTCTTGATGCAGGTCCTCTGCATGGGAATATTGATTCAGAGGTGTCAGGTTAGTTGAGTCAATGGGTTGACTTGACGAGATCGAGATAACCAAAGACCTATGTTGAATACTGTCACAACATAGGCATGCATCCTCTGACTAGAGACAGATGTGTTGCTATATGTCTGAGTATGTACATTTGGAAGACCAATAGGTTGATGACCTAATCAAGGTCTATATACTGGCGAGCTCGTGTGCATGTAAGGACATATGAGTAATACGATCTCTCAAAGGGATCATACAGGTTCACTTGTGAATCGGGAGACATGAGCTCACTCATAAGGTATTGGGACTGAACAAATTCCATGCATGGTCATCATGCTTTGGAAGCATGACATGAATTTGAAGGTAAGATATATGCTTTGTGAAAGCATATGATCTATACCAAATCCCAATGATCAAGGTTGAGAAACTTAATGATCTAACCCTGAAGACAGTGCAAAAGTGATCTTAATCTTCAGAATGATCATAAGTCTTCCAGTATGTAGGATGTACAGGTATTAGGAATGCCTGAGGGGTGATTTGATCATATACGATTGTATAACCATGACGCTTCCATTCCGAGGGAGTGATGAAACATGTTTGGATTTTAGTGACTCCTCCCATTAGAGAAGTGACCTAATCTTAGTCCATGAACTGGACATTGATCTGAATGAGATTCAGATGCAATGAGAAGATTAGGTCTACGGCCTTGATTTGATCAAGCATCAGTTGGAGGTCCATGGGATCTGGATTTGAGATATGATCTCAACATCCAAGTCACTATACGTGGAACAATACAATCGCCCTGTCCTTATCTCCAAGTATCTGCGGAGAGATTGCATTATTCTTGAAGGGTTCAAGAATAATTCCATAAGATCTAAGCAATGAAGAGATGATGATTAAATGTGATTTAATCATATTGATGTGTGAAGAAATTATCCAATTTAATTAAATGTGATTTAATTAATGTGGATAAGAATAATGTGGATATAAATATCCAATTATTCATAATATATTATAAATGCGATTTATAATGTATTAGAGAGAGCTAATTATAATTTATATGTGTTGATTAATTATTGTGTGTATTGGATACACATTGTGTAATTAATTGACGATGTAAATTATATGTTGTTTTGGGTAGTGAATATGATTCACAATTTTTCAATGGCAAGATTGCAATATTCTCAAATATAATTGTGAATTATTTTTGAAGAATAATAACCCAACAAATAAATAAAGAGATATTTCCATGGAGATATGCAATCTCATGAAATTCATGAGATTGCTCTCCCCATGGAAATAAGTGGGCGGCACCCTATTCCAAATAGGAAAGGGGAGGTCGTCCACATGGAAGGTATATGGAGATGGAATCTCCATGTATCTTCTCTCCTTATTTGTTGATTTGATTTAGGATTAATTTATATTTGATGTGTCAAATATATTTTAACCTAAATTTGTTGGTTTTACCAACAACAATCTTGACCATTGGATTGACATAAATCAATCTCACCCATTGATTTTATGTGTCCCATGGATTGAGATCCATGGATCCCAAAACCCTATAAATAGAGAGGCATACCATGCTCTCTCTTTACATGTGATTATTGGAGCTCTCTCTCTCTCTCTCTCATTTCTTCATACACGACAACCCTCCCTCCCTCTCTTGTTGGTGGCCGTCCACCATACCCAGAGGAGTAAATCGTCGATGCCATCGCCACTGCGCCGCCGCTTCGACGTTCTTCGGTTCTCCGTCTTCTTGGTGTGCTACGCCCACGAAGGAGACGTTCGATCTCGTGCGACGAGATCAGGAGAAACCACGCTTGGATCAACTTCTTGGATTGCGAGGACAACGCGGTTTATCCCACGCTCGTAAGCAGTCTCGCCGACGATCGGACTTGAGACAGGAGGTCTCTTTTCTTAGAGACTAGATCAACCACGCTTAAAGAGGTATTGCATTATACTTGTTGTGGTTATAGATGAAACAATCTGAGAATGGTTCTCGGATCATGTGGTTTCATCAAATAAAATTTTAAATTCCGCTGCACCGAACAACTAGTACGACTAGTCGTTCTTCGTCGTATCCGATACTACGATCACACATCCGTGATGTGCTTGAGGATAATTCCATATCCTTCATGCCCTCCATGTACCTTTATGCTGGACGAGGCCCAACGCCTCTTGATGAATCTGCGATTCATCACTCTAAAAGTTGAAAATAGAGCTTTGTTCCCAAGTAATTAGATGCATATTTTCTCTTATCTTGCATAAATAGTATTCATGCACGCAAGCATAATATATGCATTTTAGCATTCATATTTGCATAAAATAAGAAGCCAATTTCGCTTGTAAATATTCACCTGTATATTAGCTAAAATACCTTATTTGTATATATATTTTATACTAACTCTGAATCCAATAAAACCAACTCTATTCTGTATGTATTACTATCACTAATTAAAGAAAAATATCTAAAAAATACTAACTTGTAAAATTGACCAATAAAACCCCAATCCAAGTTTGAAGCTATAAACCTTAAAATGTGCATATCTCTCTCATACATCCTCCGAATTAGGTCTACTCACTTTTAAAGTAATATACATTCCAAGACCTTCGAAACAAGACCAATTTCATTAAAATCGGAGCTCGTATGCAAAACTTGGGTTTTGGGCCCCTTTTGTATATTGCACATATTGACCTTTTTGTCCCTGTATTTTACCATTTCATTTTCTTAATTATTAAAAATCCAAAAGAATTAGATTAAGTTGTAAATATTCTTCTCATATTTTTTCTATTTTTATTTTGATTTTTCTCTTATTGAAAAATGACAAAAAAATTACAAAAGATAAAATGCAGTATTTTATATCTATAAGGTACCACCCAAAAATATATTTTTGTACAGATCACTTCCTTTGATTTTCGGCCCTTTAAAAAAGTTGTAGATCTCGTCGAGACGAGCAACTTTCATGTTGACCACTTTTGATTTAATCCCTTTTGTTATTTCTTTTTGAATTTTCTTTACATTTAATTTTTGAATTTTCTAGGAGCGACATGTGGCAGCTCATGGAGCCGCCACATGTCACCCCCTTTTTATTATTATTTTCGAATTTATTTTATTATTTTCGGATTTATTATAATTATTATTATACATTAATTAAATAAATGCCATGTGGCCATATCCGAGCGCGCCAAGTGGCGCCATTTCATCTCCCATCTACCCATTCCACCCCACTCTCCCTTGGCTTGGGAAGGAGGCAACTTCTACGCCTCCAACTTCTACACTTCACCACCCCACCCCCTCCACCTTCTCCATCTCTTCTCCAACCTCCTCCTTCTCCTCTTTATATTCTCCTCCACTCTTCCATTCATCCCCATCTGCTTCATGATAGAGGTAGCCTAGCTCTAAGATCTCTGCAGGTGACAGCTCCAGGAGTTAAATCGAGCGACGACAGCCACTTCTTGGCGAGATCCGACGTGGGATAGATCCTCCGTCGTAGTGAGTTCCTTGAACTAACTGAGCTCCGTCTCTGTCGCGACGTAGAGCAACGACCCAAGGTGCTCCTCCTTGCACCTCCTCCCCAGACATCCGTCCATTTTTTTCCGGGTAAAGTTTCTTCTCCTCTTTCATCTTCATTCTGCACCCACTCTCTCTCTCCTCGATTCATCTTCTTCCGGCCACAGAATCACCAAAAAAATCGCGCTTTCATGGATAAATCACACGTTGCGAACGCAACGGTGATTTTTATTGAATTTTTTGGAGCAATCTCATCAAGCGATTAATCCAAAATTTAAGCACGCTAAACAAATGCATGCAAAATAGGGAATTTTGTGAAATATCCTGTTTTGCCCTCCCCCACGTCTCTCTCTCCCTACTTGTTCTTCCTCTTCTTCCTCTCTCCGGCCACCCTCCTCGCCACCACGTACGTCGACACCGTCGGCACACAGCCGCGCCGCCCACCTCTTCTCTTCTCCGTCAACACCCGCAGGCCACCAGTGGCCTACTCCCTTGGCTGAGCGGCCAACTTCCACCATCACCTTGCACCCCAGCCGCCCTTGGCCGTGCGGTCGACCCCACCTCCAGTGCACGTCCGCGGACTCCGCCGCGCTCTATCACCATCCTCAACGACCGCCTACGCAGCATCCCCTCGCCTCCAAGCCTCCAGGTGCGGCCGCCAACCGACTCACCATCGACGCGCCCTCCGGCAATGCGGCCGCGAGATCCTCCGCCCGTGCCCCCGTCCACCTCCAGCAGCCGTGCGCACCCGCCATCGCCACAACCTCCGCCAAGGCTGCAAGCACTTCCAGCTGAGCCATGTGTCGGTCAACCTCCTCTCCGCTCTGTCGTGTGTCGACGAGCGTGGAGCACACTCAATCTTTGCCAACCATGCTCCAGCTTCTGCCACACCATCGTCTCGCCCACCAGCTCCACCTTACGTCGTGTGTCGACGGAGGTGGAGAAAGTCCTCCTCCTAGCACGTAGCCCCTACTCTGCCGTCAAACCGTGCCCTCCCTCGCCATGTGCTTACAACCGCCGACTGCTGCACAGCCCCTCGACGACGTACGCCTCCAGGACGCGGATGGCAGCCCTGCTCCGCCACTCGCTGCAGCTCGCTCAACTCCCAAACCGCGGGCGGGCCACGTAGGAGGCCGCCCTCACTGCAGCCAGCTCCACCTCATCCGCCGCACCCCCTTGTGCGTCTCCTCCGAGCGCGCCTACCAGCCAAAGCCCTCCTCCATCATCAACTCTGGCGGCCACCTTGGGGAGAAGTCCCCTGTTTCATCTCCAAAAGCAGAGCAAGTTATTGCACAATAAAAGAATTGAGTATTTGCAAAGGGGACACTTGCACCCCTTTGCAAGTTATCGAACGATTTTTTAAGTTTCGGTAATTACTCTTGAGTCCCTGCATTTCAATTTCAGTTCATTCTCAATATTTTATTTGCAATCATAGTCCTGCATTTGTGAGTCATTTTTATTATCTTTCTGTTGTCCATTTTCAATTCCGAACGTTGTATACTGTAGCATAATTCTTGTTCTACCATTTTAGCATTTATTTGTGTTTTTCTGATTCGCAGAATATTTATGGAATTTAATTTGGTAAAAAATTGCAACATTTTGCCCATTTTGATTGATCAATTGATTGCGCATTATCTGATTATCGAAAAATCTCTGAAAAATCATCATTGGTAGATATAAGTCTATACTACAACATATCTGAAAATCACATCATTTACACATATAGTTTGTCTTAGAAAAATCATTTAGTGGAAACCTTAATCGATTTTTCTTAATCAACCGGGAATTGTTTTAATGAAATTCAAGTTGATTTGGATATCTCTTAATTAGACCTATTTATATTAATTTTGTTTCTGAAAAATATCATCCTTTGTTAATTATTAAAATTGGTTTAGTCATTTTCACTAAAGTCTGCATTTTTCATTATCTGCGCATCTAAAAATTACAAAAAAAATATCGTGTAATTTTTTCATTTTCTCGCATAACATATCAAAATTTGAGAATTTTTGGACTTAATTTAAATACTTATCTGAATTAACTCGTAAACTGGCTGGATTGTGCATGTGTCTTGCATAAAATATACTAAAAAGACCAAAAATATCATCCCCTGGAAATCAAACTTCAGAACTTACTAAAAATCTACCTAAGGAGACTACTGCCTCCCTCAGTTCGACCTTGGGCTTGCCCAAGTAAAAAAAATATAATTGCCGCTCGAGATTAACTTGCTTTAATTAAAAGTGGTTTTTGAACTGCTCTCATTATCCGAATGCAACGAACATTCTTAATTAATTTGAGTATTAGTTTGACCAAATTAACAAGGGTAGTGGGGCGCATTTCAAAATGGCACCGTTGTTGGGGCGACACGGCTTAGGTTAATTTGCAGTTATTTCTGAGTGTTTGATTTTCTATCCTCGAGTAGTTTGACCCCCGGTTTTCTTGTGAATATTTTATGTCTTTTAATTTTTGTATTTTTTGTGTCATTCTCTATCCGACCTCAAATTATTTCTATGTGAGGAACGCGAGGAGTTGAAGACGCTTCGAGGATTCAGTATTGTAATTCTTTGAGTGATTTGAGAGGACTTGTACTTCATTTTTCTTCTTCGCATCATTTCCAGCGGTTCCCGTTTGGGTTCTCGTGTGTGTAAACATAGTGGAACGTGCCCCCGTCTGCTGTGTGGTTTGAATTTAGAATAGGCTTGCACTAGCGGCTCCTCGAGCCACTCTATGGTTTGCTTGTTCTCGTAGTTTCTAGGACCACACAACCACTTAAAAGACGCACGTAGACCGCAGATCTAGTCAAATTGAACCTGTGCTTCACTCGCTAATAGAACTGCTTGTCTAGGAGCAGATTTTATTGCATGCATTTGCATATAGTGTAAAAAGATTTCAATTCTGTTCTGCATCTTGCATAAAAAGCGAAGGGATCAATGTAAGTCTTCTCAACTCAGCATACGCATCATCGTTTTTCGTGCATCGGCTTTTCTCGATTTCCCCCTCTGTTTTTCAAACTTAAACTAAATGGAAATTGGGACTGGACGATAGGCGTGCTGTGTGGTTGGACTAACAAGTGAGAACTTAACTTAAAACCGGGACTGCTAACATTATTGACCAAAAAACATCAATAAAATTGGAAAATCTATTTGCGAGAGACTAATCCCCGACCTTGTTTTCAGGCTGAGTGAGGATACTTGAGTGCGTGTGAACACCTTAAGGCAGAGCCCAAATCCCCGCCTTCCATATCACGGGCCAACTGATCCTAGCAAATATCATGAGTTGAATATTTTTAGATTCACTGACTAGTACCAAGTAGCCTCCGCCTGTTCGCGGGTAGTCAGGGGTGAACCAGTGGTACTTCGCGATAAGTTGCTAGTAACCCTTCGGGGTGAAGTTCCAGCCTTGTCAGCCTCCGCCTGCTTGCAGGTAGATAGGGACATGGTATTTGAGTCCATCAACTTGTGATAGGAGCAAAGAAAGGAAGGACTGGCGGTATCTTAGGCGACAGGTTCAACAGGGAAGACGCATCCAGCTCTTAGTCGACTTCCCTATAGGCCGCGTAAATCCTTGCTAGCTTGCTTGAAAAATCACACTTAAAATTAACAAGATTAATTGGACTCGGTTTCAAGTCCTTCACTGTGTTGAGTGTGAACTCAGGGTCTTGGATTGTTTTGCTTGCTTCAGGTAGGAGTAAAATCCTATTTTTACTTAGAACTCCCGATTCTTCTCGCCACTTCAAGATGACTGATGAGGGGAGTATCGACACATTATTCGCCAATCTTTCTTTAAGTCCCCCACGAAAATCATCTTCACCGGACCAAGCGCAACTTGGACCACCCAGAGCTCATGACCCTCTTGAGTTCTGGATCCCTCACACCCAGGGTGGTTACTCTCAAACCAACCATTTCCTCTCCTCTGAGCTTACCGAGGAAGACCATCGCCTCGGTAAGAATCCCTTCCTCGATTTATCCTCTAATCCAGATCATTTCCATTTCCCAGGACTAGAGGACAATATGCCACCAAAGCGACCCCCAGATGAGGAAGAACCCCAAGATGACCCACTCCAGCAAGTCTTGGCTCGCCTCGCCCAAGCCGAACAACAGAACGCGGATCTTACAACAAGAATGGGGCAGATCATTGCGGCAGGAGGAATCGGCCGACCAATGGTTGATGCCTATAACCCAGCAGAGAATGAAATACAAAGTTGGTTGGCACCAGCAGTACCCCCCAAAGCATTTGAGCTCAAGCCCCACTTCCTTATCCTGCTACCGAAGTTCAATGAAAATGCCCATGAAGAACCATACGCCTTCCTCCAAGATTTCGAGCTGGTTTGCAACAAACTTAGCCATCCTAGGGTTGGGCATGATTACATTCGACTGAAGGCCACCCCTTTCGCCTTAGGAGATAAGGCAGCACATTGGCTGAAGAACCTAGGGGTGAGATGTACAACCTGGATGCAGTTCAAGGATTTATTCCTGAAGAAGTTCTACCCTCTCAGTAGGACTAACCAAATGAGAACAAAGATCGCTAGTTCTCCCAGGGACAGTGAACCATTCCATGATGCCTGGGATAGGTTTAATGACCTAATTCAGAAGCATCCCTGCCACGGCATTTCTAAGGCGATCTTAGTCCAGACCTTGTTTTGTGGTGTAACCCCGGAGATGCAGGGGTTAGTGCGTGCCGCCTGTGGAGGAAGATATCTGAATAAGAATGAGAATGCTGTATGGAAGATACTAGAGCAGATGGCGGAAATTGACAGGTCGCAGGCCACAGGGCCTATCAGTTGTCTCCCTCATTCCTATCCAACGGGACGACTATGAGGACTGTAGCGGATCTGATAGAGGACCTCATCCCCAGCATGGGGATGATAACTGACAAGTTAACCATGGTCGAGCAGATCCACAAGAGGGCCACTGACCTTGAGTCTCTCTCACGTATGCCGAAGCAAGTGGAGGAACTTACTGAGAAGGTAGCCAAGATAAAACTACCTGCCCCTTCTACACCACCTGTACTTGTACACTGAGTCCATCTTGTACATGAACATGCACGAGGGCCTCAGAGTGGCAGGGATCAGAATTACACCCAGCAGGACCATCATGCACCCCCACAAGTGGAAACCAGATACGAGGAGCCTCCGCAGGTGTTTGAGATCAACGGGCTGTGGTACAGTCGTGACCCCATCGGCAGACAGTCGGGGATGGCGAATGGTCAGCCTCACCAACCTTCCCCAGCTTACCAGGAAACCAGCTCCGTCCCCATACCATACTTTGTTCAGTCCATGCCCGAACAAGGGTACCAGCCTCAACAGCACCAGCAACAGTAGCGTACATTCCACTCGGGCCAACATGGCCAGGCACCGTCCCATCAACACCAGCAGTATCAGCATGGCCAACAGGGCCAGTACAAAACCTCATCTGCAAGTCAGCATCAGGCAGCCCAGCCCACCGAATTGGAGTTCCTCACCTTGGCGATCCAGACCTTGTCTGATAGGGTCCAATAGATCCAGAATGACTATCTAGATATGAGAACCGATCTAAATCGCGTTTCTCATACCCAGGATCAACAAATGGTACCAAAGACCCCAATTTCCACCCAAGTTCAGGCTAACATGAACAACCTAAATCAAGGCCAGAACCGACCTCGTGATCAGGTATACTATTCAGATAAGTCTTTATCTGAACATGAGATCCCTCCATATGATAATGTAAATCATATGTCCCTCAGGAGCGAAAGGACTGTGATCGTACCTGATCGGGCACGGGCACTGAAGGAAGGAGCCACCAAGTCTCTACTTGAGGAGAACTTGGAGGGAGAAGAGGAGCAGCACCACCATCACGACCGGCATAAGAAGAGGACTTCTGGGTCCTCAAAGCAGCAAACCCGCATCAGTAGAGAGTCCGACGAAACCGACGAAGAGCCCGCACCTCCATCTGAGGAGGACTATCCAGAAGTCGCAGAAGACGCATCACCGGTTTCGCCACAACATTTTTCTTTTAGCCCAAGTCAGAGTCCGAGTATGTTTCAGAGTCCGAGTCGTGTACAGAACTCGGTTCCCACTTTGAATGACAACAGTTCAGTTTCAGAAGCTGAGTTGGAGTCAATAATCCCTTTCCCCCAAGCTCTTACAGGTGGAAAGAAGAAAACTAAAAAAATCCAAAAAGATGACCCTGAGATGGCAGAGTTCTGCAACAAGTACATCAAGGTCACAATCCTCTTTGACAAGTATGTGGAAATGACACCTGCATTTCAGAAATACCTTAAGGTGAGATGCACACCTACTAGGGTTAGCAGGAAGACCAAAAGCCGTGTTGAGAAACATGTTCTGTCAGTGGCCACGACTTGTGCGATAAAGAACTCGTTTCCAAGGAAACGAAGAGACATGGGTGCACATTATGTAGTGAGTCATGTCGATGACATTGCTTTTGCACGCACTCTCCTAGACAACAACTCCTCAATTAACTTAATTCCTACAACCCTCTATGAGCGGCTTAATCTCCGACCTCTTAGGAAATCTTGAGCCCTCATGCAATTTGCTGATAAATCAACCAAGAGGTCCCAAGGAGAATTGAGGAATGTTGTAATAAAAGTTAAGGGTCAAGAATACGTGGTGGATTTCACTGTCCTAGATATGGAAACCCCTCGTAGTTGGAGAGATTCCCAGATCATCTTAGGCAGGCCCTTCCTCAAAACATCAGGAGCCTTGTTTGATTACAAGATCGGGAAGATCCAGTTCCAAACTTCAGGTGAAGATGAGGAACTTGAGATGAAGCTAACCAGATGGCAGAGACCGGATTCTGAATCCAGCACCGACTACTCTTCATCCGAAGCAAACCACGACCATGTAGACACAGTGGGGCCATGGAGATAGAACCCAACCAACATCGATGAGTCCCTCCCCTCCGGAGATGATCCAGTGCATGAGTCAGTTTGCGAGGTCCTCAGAGACGAGTACATCTCAGAACTTGCATCTCCTTACATCTTCGATGACTTAGAGGCCCCGCTAGGCCTGTCAGTCCTTCCCTCTTTAGGACAATCAGAAGATGAGGATGATGAGTCGGACACAGCTTTTGCCTATTGCATGGAATTTGACGATCTGACTCCAGAGCCGAATAACTTGGTGGCAGCAATTACAGAGAAAGATCTAGCCACTGCCAACACTGAGCCATATTCAATTGAGCCAGATTTCCTAGACGATCACACCTTACCTGAGCTCAAACCTTTACCCACAACGCTGAAATATGCCTTCCTTGAGGGTTAAGAGAAGAAATATCCAGTCATCATCAGTTCGCAATTGACCGAGGAGCAGGAATCTCGCTTACTAGAGATCCTGGAGAAAAACCGCAAGGCGATAGGCTGGAGCATTTCCGATATCCATGGGATAAATCCCGCTCTGTGTTCGCACCATATCTACTTGGAGAATGAAGCCAAACCCTCTCGTGAATTCCAACGTCGTTTGAATCCAAATTTACGAGAGGTAGTGAAGAAGGAGATAGAGAAATGGTGCAACGCGGGTTTCATTTATCCCATCTCCGACTCGAAATGGGTGGCCCCGATCCATGTGGTCGTGAAAAAGTCGGGAATTCAGACGACCACCAATGAGGATGGAGAGGAGATCGTGACGCAAGTGCCCACGTCGTGGCGCGTCTGTGTGGATTACAGACGCTTGAATGCTGCGATGAAGAAGGATCATTTCCCCCTACTATTCATTGATCAGATCCTAGAGAGACTAGTAGGGAAAGATTTCTTCTGTTTCTTGGATGGGTTCTCGGGCTACAATCAAGTAGCCATAGCTCCAGAGGATCAGGAAAAGACCATGTTCACATGTCCCTTTGGTACCTATGCTTTCAGGCGCATGCCCTTTGGGTTATTGATGAAGTTACGTTTCATCATCTTTATTCTATCATTTTGGCCTTAAAAACCCTAGTAAATGCGTGTAAATATTGTTAATTCATGCATTTTAGCATTCATGCATATGTGTGTAAATATTGTATAAAATACGGCTTTTAATGCCAAAATTATAGAATAAAGAAAAGAAAAGAAAAAGAATAAAGTATTGTAAATATTTTATGACCCTAAACCCCGAGACCTAGGCATCTTGATGAATAGGTCGACAAGGAATAAAGTAGGGGGAGATAAGAGCCAAATACCTATAATTATTAATTCATTCTTTATTCATTTTGGGACCTATTTTTGGTTCCACTTTTTATACATCAAATAAAGAAACTTTGTACATGAAAGTTGTAGATAATTTAATAAAGAAAAATACAAAATTGATTTCACAGAAAAATAATGGATAAAAAGTTATGGTCTGAATAAAAATCCAGAAACCCAACTTTCCAGACCCGTATCTCAGAAATGAAAACTCCAAATGCAGCATACTCACCTTTAATTGTATAGAGAAGAAAATAAGCTATTTAATGGCGGTGGTTTCGCATTTGGCGGAACTACGGTTTGAAAGCTGAGTTTTGGACCCATATTGTACAGTGTACAGAATAAAATATTCAATTTATTCTTTATTAATTATTTATTCATTTTTTTATATTTTTATAATGTTGTAAATATTACTTATAATGATTATGTGCATTTAAATTAGAATAAAAATGCAAAGAAAATACAAAATAAAAACACTTATATATATCACATACATAGATACTATACCTGTACTTATACCTATACAACACATATTTATATTTTATTAAACATACAAAACATCTCAGAAGAATAAAATAAAAATATCTTTAAGTGTATAAAATACTTTGTAATTATATAAATTAATAAACAAAAAGTAAAGAAACTAAAAAATACAAAACAAAAATAAGAAAATACAATATATAGAATAATATACCTACATAGGGGTATGAATGCAAACTTGTAAAAATACACCCAATAAAAATAAATAAAAATTACCAAAAATTAATTTATTAAATTACAAGCATTTTTTATTTTGTAACCATAATTAAATAAAATGAGTTACTACTTTATTTCGAATTTTGAAATCATTTTGTGAGGATTTTTCCTGGTTGGTCCACGTGGACCAACCAGGTTGGTCTGACAGTTGACCTAAGTCAACTGTCTGACCTTCTCCTTCAGACTTGTCAGAGTCTCTTTTGTCTTCTCTTCTCGCATTTTCCTAGGCTCTGCCTTGCACCAATCCATGACGATGCCTCCTGCATTTTTGCTCCTCGATCAATGGTGATTCACGCCCTAGTGAAATCTGGGGCTGAATACCACTGATCGAGGCGTTTCAACCCTCGACTTCCACGCCACCCGTCAACCCTACAAAAGAGAGCCTCCGATTTCAATTTGAATTTTAATCCTTCTTCCGCCATCTTCAACCCAAAACCTCTACCTCTTCGTGCTCCTAGTGACAGTGGGAGTCGAATCGACCTAGGGTTTGCGTTGTTTGGTGTTGAATCGAAGCGATTCGACCCCTCGCCGGAGCTCCGCCGTGCTTCACAACCCGTCGCCTCTGGTGAGTCTCCTCCTCTTTTCTCTTCATTTTCTTGCAGCTGTAGCGTAGATTAGGTTAGATAAGTAGCAGCTTTGCTTGTCGTTCATCCAATCGCCGAGAATCGTTGATCAAACCCACGGCGGAGCTGAGCTCCGCCCATCATTTCCGATCACTTAACGCCTCGACTCGACCTCAGACCCCCTCCATTCTCTTCCTCGTCGCTCAGTCATCACGCAGCACCCCTCCGTTCACCTCGATCTCGCCCAGATCGAGTCGACCGAGCTTCCTTCTCCGCCGTTCGCCGGAGCTCTTCGCCCGCACCACCAGTCGCCTCACTTGACCCATCAGACCCCACCATTTTGTTCGCCAGGGTTTTGTGCACTTAACATTTCAGGTCTGAGCCCCAGAGAAGGCTCCATCGACCATCATCGACTCCAGGTTCCTCCGCCCAGGTCACCTTCCTCGTCCGGCTGCTTCACGCCGCCTCCGCCTCGCCGGAGGCCATCATCTGACGAGGAAGGACCCCAGGATCCTTTTGCCCTTGATCCGGGGGTCGGAGCGGCCGTGTGTCGGCCGCAATCGCCGATCGAAGCTCGCCGGGGAGGTGTTCTTCGTGAACCTCCCCCTGCCGTTGGATCAGAGGCCACCTCCAGACGCCATCTACGCCGTCCGATCATCAGGCGCCTCCAGCCGTCCGATCGATCCTTGAAGATCTAATTTCAGCCGCCCAGGACGAAGGGGTACGCACCGTCGGATACGCGCCACGTGGATTAGTGGGACGCCATCGGCCGCACGATCGAGCCCGTAGGTATTTTGCACCTTTTACCCACAACTTTTTGCATTTGCTTTTTAGTCTAAAAACTTTCGTCTGTAGTTTAAAAAGTTTTGTAATATTTGCACTCAGGCCCTCACAGTTTCACTATTTGCACTTTAGTCCACGCCACGTCACCTCACGTGACTGGGGGGCGTGACTTTTGGGTATTTTGCATGATCGGCCCGGAACTTTTAGTTATTTGCAATTACATCCCTGTGCGTAGTTAATTAAATATATTTTTGGAGAAATTGCATGCATGCCCAGCCAATTTCATTAATTACAATTATGCCCCTGTGAATGACATATCACATGATCTGTGCGTGCCTTTATGGTGAAATTTGCATCTGAGCCCCTGGATGTTTTTATAATTACATTTATACCCCTGCTAGGCTTAGGATTTTTGTATGCTTGATCTATTTATTTCACGCCTCATTTGATTGCTAAAAATTCTCAAAAAATAGGTTCAAGCTCCTGTTTGCTTCTACTTTCATGCTATATTTTTAGTTTTTAATTTTATTGTATTTTTATATTTATTAAAAATCAAAAACATGTTGTTTCAACACTGTCTAGCTTAGAAAATACCAAAAAATATTAAAATGTCTTAAAAAATTCCAAAAATATTTTCTGTTGTGTGTTTTGACCTGCTTTAATTTCAACCCAAAATTCACTAAAAATCTCAAAAGAAAACCTTAAAAATTTAAAAACACTCAAAAAACTTCAAAAAAAATATAAAAAATTGTAGAAAACTCCAAAAATAGTAAACTCAGTTCCTGTTTACTCTATATTTTGTTCTCTTTATTTGAAAATCAGTGTGAAAAATTTTGGTTGCTATTTGCTAATTTTAATTTCCATTTTCCTCACAGCCAGCACATTTTCCATTGTTTTCCCTTATTTCAGTATTTAAAAAAATACCAAGAACACCTTGAAAAATTACCAAAAATTACAAAAAACAGTAAAAAACCTAAAAATATCAAAAACATTTTATTTCTGAATTTTATGTTATTTTTGCACATTTTATTAAATACTTTACCTTGTCTTTTATTACCTTGTCTTTAAATTCCAGTATTGAAAAAGAATTAAAAAAATATAAAATATAAAATTATAAAAATTAGAAAATTAAAAATCAAAATACAAAAGTAAAAATTAAAAATTAAATAAAAAAATTTAAAAAAAATTAAAAACCCACAAAAAAAATTAGATTGGCTAAGTTGTGTACTAGACCTAGGATTGGATTTTTATCTATGCTCTACACCCTTACTTCCTGAGTTCGACCCCTACTTGCTTGCCACTGTACATTTTTAGTAGGGTATAATAAATTTTAATCCTTGCTATTCATTCCTTGATTGATTGTGTGGGTTAATTGTTGACGAACAAAGAGGCTTGAGTAGTCGCTTCAGCGACAGTGAGTCTGACTTGTCAGACTACTTTTTAGTGGCTCTCGCCTCCTTGTTTTTCAAATGGCACCGTTGCCGGGGAGCATCGGTTTGTAGAGTACCTTTGGGTCTTTTATTTACTTAGCCAATTTTGATTATTTATCTCTTGAGCATCATTTGTTTTGAACTGTCTGACATCTCTTTTGTTTTCTTGCGAGGGACCGCTGACCGAGGAGGATCACCTAGGGGATCCTGTGCATCCTTGGTAGGAGGAGCCGACTATTCTATCCTAGCCGGCAGGAGAGAGCAGGAGAGCTAGAGAGAGACAGTCGGCTTTTCACTTTTTGTGTGAGAGAGATTTGATTAATTGTAATAATACAGGACTTGGACACTTGAACACTTCGGGCCTAATTTCCGGGTGTTTGTTCACCCGGGGGCTCACCGCTGTTTTCTTCGTGTTTTCCCTTCTGTCATTTGCCGGTTTTGATTTCATTTTCACTTTCTTTTGTGGATTGAGCCCTTAGATTTAGGCTTTTGCTTGATCGTCTAGATTAGGTCCAAACACACTAATAACCTTTGCATGTACCTATAGACCGTTTTTGGACTTAGTTTAATTAAACAGTTAACTCATCTTCTTAGATCCGCCGCGCCGCGAGCCTTCCCCATAAAGCGCTACTCCTGAACTCGATGTGTCGAGAAGAGGAGGGGAGGGTCTAGACCGGACTCTTAGGATCGAGGATTGGTGATTAACTTGTGGTTCTTCACGCTAGCAGTTGCCCATCTTAGGATGATTTCCGCATTGCATACCGGCATGTAGTTAGGTTTACAAATTCTGCTTTGCATCCCGCATGGAGGGAGCTGGGATTCGCTGTAAGTCTTCTTACTTTGCATCCATCATTTAGGCACAAAGGTGAGATCTCCATCTTGGTGCCGACTTGCATTGGCTTTTCCGACTCTATTCTCCCTCTGTTTTTGGA
Source organism: Ottelia alismoides (assembly GCA_037367405.1). Classification (NCBI taxonomy): domain Eukaryota; kingdom Viridiplantae; phylum Streptophyta; class Magnoliopsida; order Alismatales; family Hydrocharitaceae; genus Ottelia; species Ottelia alismoides. The sequence goes on along the minus strand of JAZKJV010004340.1, from coordinate 644,187 downwards.
CAAAGTAGGATAAAGAAAACACAAAAACGTTAGGCGCTTGTTTGAAATCACTCAAAATAAGCGATAACACAAAAAAAATTAAAAAAGGGACTGCTAAGAAAACTTTGACCTAAATAAAATTGGTAATTGAACTCATTGATTGGGGAGAGTCACACCCTCACTTGTATTCAGGTTGCATGGGAAGGTCTCCTTCCAAATGAGCAGAGTGCTTCGTAAGGATTAGAGCCCAAAACCCAGTCTGTGGCTGCCTTGTGTATCGCCTGGATTTCCGAAGTATTGGCGCTTCTATCGTACGTGGAAGAGTAGGGCTTGGTCAACATTGGTGACTCTCTATTGTGCAGAGCATCGACCTCGTCCGAAGTATCGAGCCTAGGCCACGCCTTCACGGGGGTGTCTGTCTCATCGTCTTGCGTCCGAGTAGGTTCTTGCACGCTCACGGGTGATTCCGTTGCGAGCGAGTTCCGAAGTATTGGTTTCGCCTATTGGCTTCCTTTCTCTATTCTTTGGTTGAGTAGGGATTCAGGAAGGGTTACAAGGACCTTAAAAAGTGCAGACTACAGGTTACACAGGGGGAGGACAAGTACGGGAATACTTTTCCGGCAGTACTCTCGCTCCTATAGGCGTAGCGCTCTAAGGACTCGTTAAAAGATAACTTCCTGAATTCAAGATAAAAATTACAAAGATAAAAGCCGAACCTTCACGGCTTCACGTGTTGAGTTGGTGAATCCCCTTGCCTTGTGTTTGCTTGCTAGTTGCATTTAGGTCAAGATCAAAAATATCGCGCCTTTGCGCAAAATTTTGTTCTCTTTCTACTTGACCCTTGCTCATTGTGAGCCTTCTACTGTTTTGCAAACCTTTTATTTCTTGTTTACCATCGTGCTCTTCATCCAACATCTTGTCCTCTTGGCCTTCCCAAGATGACATCACACGAATGGTTTAGTCGGGACCTCGCTGACGCCCACATCGATTCCGTGCCGGCAACATCTTCAATAAGGAGGGGTGATCTCCAAGAAGTTAATTCGGATCTTGCAAATGTCTCCTTGGACTCCCCTATTCTCGCTTCTTTCAATACCCGCCTTTCTCCAATAGATCCGCTATTCGGGATGGACTCGCAACCTGAATTAGCTCTTCCCCTTCAGCTAAACCGGGATTACTCTTGTCCCCGAAATAACCCCTTGTGGATGGAGATCGATTTCAGTCAATATCATATGCTCCATTCACAACATTCTGGGATTGACCTTAATCCCAGAATCATCTCAACAGCTGGTGCTCAGGAAGATACTGATCAGGGTTTACTCCGTCATGCAGATTCCCCAACCGATCATGATTCAGAAATTCCAGTTCAGTTAGAGATGGCAGGAGGAAGAGGAAAGGGACCACAACCCCAATTAGAGCCTGAAGGCAATCCGGGGGAAGGGCAGTACACCACTCAGGGTGAGGTTAACAGTCAGCTGCTGGCATCCATTCAAGCCATTCAGCAGCAGTTGACTAATCAGGCCCTGGCCCAGACCGCTTTCCAGGACATGCTGAATGATCTGAGGAGGAGGGCCGATGCAAGAGACGATCGAAGAGAGCACGATCCGAATCAAGAGCCTGATTTCGAAGAAGTTAGAGATGAGTTCTCAGTGGGAAGACCAGACTTTGAAGCAACAGAAGGAGATCCTCTGCAGCCGAAACCTACGTTGAAGGAAACATCCAACCCAGGAGCGGGACGCATTACGGAGTGGATTTAAGTTCCACGTATGCATGCTCACTTCGAGCTGAAGCCGCAATTTCTGTCTCTGCTTCCCAATTTTCATGGGAACACCACTGAAGAACCGTACATTTTTCTCAAGAAGTTCAGCCGCATCTGTTCCACCGCACACTACCCTGGTATTCCTTTGGGGGTAGTTAAGATGACCGCGTTTCCCTTCAGCCTTCAGGACAAGGCCCTTTATTGGGTTGACCATCTTGGGAAGGTCGTCACGACCTGGGAGGAACTGAAGTCTGCATTTCTCCACAAATTCTATCCTCTCGGGCGACTGAATCAGTTGCGCGCCCGGATCTCCAGTTTTCGCCAGCAGCCCCACGAGACCATTCATGAAGCGTGGGAGAGATTTAAAGATCTTCAGGAGAAGTGCCCCCACCATGATATTCCAAAGACCAGTCTCGTACAACACTTCTTTGGGGAGCTATCATTTGAGAGCCAAAAGCTTGTGGATGCAGCTTGCGGCGATTCACATTTCAACAAGGACGAGGATGTGGTATGGAACGTCTTCGAAGAAATGGCTGAGGGAGAAGCAGCCCATTCCTCGTCCAGAATCTACATGAAGCCACCAATCGCCATCAGCAAGCCAGTTAACATGGCTTCTCACACCGAGGACAAGGATGAGAGCTCCAACCTGAGTATCATTGGGAGCCACTTGTCCAAAGTGGACATCATCGAGAAGAGGTCGCAAGACCTCGAAAAATTGGCAGTCATTGAGAAGAGAACCCAGGGTCTGGAGAAGCTCGACCAGATTTCCCAACAGCTGGAGCAGCTTGTCCGTGCTTTGAATGCAAACATATGCAACGCTGTGTCTACTTCTGCCGAGCCGAATCCTGAGAAGAAGGAGCCTGCAATGCGGCAACACCCTCAGCCGTCTCCACAGCAGCCCCAACCTGTCCAACACGTGTACTACGTGCAGGCCCCGGAGCAGCCCCCGCAGCCCCAAACACAGATGGTTGTGTATCAACAGGAGCCCCAGCCAGCATACTCGGAGCAGTTCTCTCCACCCCCGCCAGTGATTCAGGAAATCAATGGCATATGGGACAATGAAGCGCAGCTGACCCGTCCTCAGGGACATTCTTAGGGTCAGAACATGGGCAGCAGGCCCTATCACCAGCAGCAACAGGGTGGGAGACCCTTCCAGCATTCCTACCAGTACCAGCCTCCGTCCCATGGCAACACCTGGAGGCAGAATTACCAACACGGTCCTCAGCAGTCTGGATATCGTGGACAGGGATACCATCAGCAGCCGGCTGCTCAACACAATCAGCAAAATGCCCAATATTCCTCCAACCATCCTCCTCACCAATTCTCTCAAGGTTATCAGTTGCAATCTCAGCCGCCATATCAGCATCCTAGACCCCAGCAGGGGGACTCTTCTGAGATTGTGCCGGTTAACCCGACCCTGGCCTGTTTAGAGCAGTTAATGAAGAATATGGCTGAAATGAACCAGAAGATCGACGACCTGACGGCAACCAAGACTGTCATACCTGCCCAGGTCGAAGCCAAACCGAACAACATCCGACGCAAGGAGCAGGTAGCTGGCAGTGTCCAACCCGAATCAGGTGAATTAAATTGTTTTTTTATCTAATGCTGTTACTCTCAGGAGCGGTAGGACACTCCAGCCATCGGCGACGGCGAAGGGAAAGCATCTTGCATCTGACGGAGAATCGTCAGTACAGCTAACACCAGGGCCAGCCAGTATTTTGGGAGCAGCACCATTATGCAGAAAACCACAAAAAATGAAGAAAACAGAAAAACACAAAAAGATAGCAGCAACCTCGGTGGAGATCAGCCAGCATTGGAGACGCCTGGACCTGCCTTACAGCCAGTTCCTGACAGGAGGAGCACAGTACCTGCAGCGAGTCCAACGCCCGCACCGGAAGCCGAGCCTGTCATTTTTGGTCCACCAATTGTAGATGAATCCATCCCTTTTTGTCATCTACCTGTAAACAACAATGCAGACACTATTTTGAATGATATTGGTGAAGATTTTGTAAATATTCCTTTCCCGGAAGCAATGAAAAAACACAAAAAAATGAAAAATTTGAAAAGTGCTTTGTCTGATCCTGCCATTATTGAAATCATTCAGAATTTAGTGCTGAATATGCCATTGATGAAAGCTCTTGAGTACATGCCGACCGTGAAAAAAGGATTGGAAGAGGCATGCACAACCAAGCGCAGGCCAAACCCTCACAATTCCAGAAGCAAGGGTGGCAAATCCGAAAAGCACATCCTCACAATGGACACCGTCAACGCCATCAGCAACCTCCCGGATAAAAAGCCAGATATGGGAGCACCTCTTGTACGCTGTCAGATGTTCAATCAAGAGTTCAAACGGACACTTCTCGATAGTGGGTCTTCGGTTAATTTGATGCCAGCTTCGCTACTCACGGAATTCAAGCTAGGATCGCTCAAGCCTACAAAGATGATCTTGCAGTTTGCAGACAAGTCAGTCAAGCAGCCTAGGGGCCTGTTGGAGGACGTGATCGTAATGGTTCAGGGAAAGTCATTTCCGGCTGATTTTGTGGTCTTAGATATGGACGTCCCCTCTTCATTGCTCCTTACCCCAATTATCCTCGGAAGACCATTTCTGCGGACATCAAACGCAGTAGTGAATTATGGGACGGGAGAAATCACTTTTGGAGCTGGCAGTGAAATTATCAGAGTTGAGACCCTGTCCGAGGGAACACCAACTGAGCATACATCTACTGCATGTGCAAAGGTGATCGAGTGCGCTGACGACTGTGACTTCCTAGCAGAAATTCAAGATACCAACCTGTTTCTGGATGACAATGAGATCCATGGACTCCTCTGCCCCGAGAAGGAAGTGGAGACCGTAGTCGAATTTCCTTGTATCAATCAAGATGAGGAACTTGCTGATGTGCTACAAGATACTGCCGTGGGGGTAATGTGCCTTCAGAACCAAGAGCTGAATTTTGAAGAATTTTCTGATGAAGACATCATCATTGAGGAATTTTGTCAGGATCTGAGAGAAGAAGCAGAACAGATTATGGTGGACACTGAACAGTTGAAAGAATCACCACCTGCACTAATAGTTGAGATCACCACTGAAGTAGCTCAGACCCTGCCAGAGCTAAAACCCTTGCCCTCCAATATGAAGTATGCCTTCCTTGCGGGAGAACCGAACATGTATCCGGTCATCATCAATGCACATCTGATCGAAGACCAAGAATCTCGTCTGATGGAGGTTCTTGAACGCAACCGCAAGGCAATAGGCTGGCGAACGTCCGATCTCCATGGGATCAATCCGTCACTCTGTTCGCATCGCATCTTTCTGGAAGAAGACTGCAGACCCTCTCGTGAACTGCAAAGAAGATTAAATCCGAACCTGCGGGAGGTGGTCATGAAAGAGATCTAGAAATGGTGTGATGCGGGATTCATTTATCCCATCTCTGACAGCAAATGGGTGAGCCCTCTGCATGTTGTACCCAAGAAATCAGGGATCACCATTGCGAAGAATGACAAAGGAGAGGAGATCGCAACTAGAGTACCGACTTCTTGGCGAGTGTGTGGACTACAGAAGACTCAATCTCGCTACCAAGAAGGATCATTTTCCGCTACCCTTCATCGACCAGATCTTGGAGAGATTGGCCGCGAAGGAATATTTCTGTTTTTTGGATGGGTACTCTGGGTATAATCAAGTTGCTATTACTCCTGAAGACCAAGAGAAGACCACGTTCACCTGTCCTTTTGGTACGTATGCCTTCAGACGGATGCCGTTCGGGCTTTGCAATGCCCAAGCCACTTTTCAGCGGTGTATGCTTGCAGTTTTTGCTGATATGGTGGGCAACTTTCTCGAGGTCTTCAAGGACGATTTTTCGGTCTACGGGGATTCATTTGATCAATGTCTGGACTATCTAGACCGGGTCTTACGGAGGTGCTGCGAAGTAAATCTTGTGCTCTCCTGGGAGAAGAGTAATTTCATGGTGACCGAAGGAATTGTGCTGGGTCACGTTGTTTCGAAACGTGTCATGGAGGTTGACCCAGCCAAGGTGGATGTAATTTTAAAACTTGAGCCACCTACAAATATCAAGCAAGTCCGGTCATTCTTGGGCCATGTCGGATTTTACCGACGATTTATCAAAGATTTTAGCAAACTGGCCAGACCGTTGACTGAGTTGCTCGGCAAGGACAATCAATTCATTGTGGACGACCGTGTGCTCCTTGCCTTTAATCAGTTGAAAGAGCTCATCACGCTGGCCCCTGTCCTACAGCCACCGATTTGGACTCAGCCTTTCGAGATTATGATCGATGCGTCAAATTATGCCATCGGAGCTGTCCTGGGACAGAGAAAAGACAATGTACCATTTGCGATTCACTACGCTAGCCGAACGCTCGATGAAGCCCAGAGAAACTACGCTGTCACTGAAAAGGAGCTGCTAGCGGTAATCTTTGCTTTGGAAAAGTTCAGATCTTACCTCCTTGGGTCCAAAGTTATCATTTACACTGATCATTCGGCCATTCGGTATTTACAGCAGAAGAAGGACGCCAAACCACGTCTCATCCGGTGGATCCTTCTCCTCCAGGAGTTTGACTTGGAAATCAGAGATAAACCTGGGGTAAAGAATGTAGTGGCCGATCATCTGTCGAGACTTCCTGAACCAGAGTCTCCTGAGCTGAACCTGCAGCCTATCACAGAGACCTTTCCAGATGAGTCGATTCTGTCTATCGCCTCACTTCCTTGGTATGCGGACATTGTGAATTATCTAGTTGCCAAGAAAATCCCACAGGACTGGTCTAAGTTGAAAATAGACAGATTTTTGTCTAAAATCCATTTCCACCAGTGGGAAGACCCGTATCTGTTTCGTGAGGGAGCAGATTGCATCTGGAGAAGGTGTATTCCTCAGGAGGAAGTTCCAAGTGTCCTCGCTTTATGTCATGATCAAGATTCTGGAGGACATCATTCAGGCAAACAGACGGCAGCAAAAGTTCTTCAAAGTGGCCTCTGGTGGCCTTCATTATTCAAAGATGCAGATGAGTATGTCAAATGTTGCACTGACTGTCAGAAGATGGGTGGAACCATAGGAATGAGAGATACGATGCCTCTGAAGTACATTCAGATCTCAGATGTCTTCGACGCATGGGGCATCGACTTTATGGGCCCGTTTCCTAACAGTCAGGGTTATGAGTATATTCTGCTTGCTGTCGATTACGTCAGTCGATGGGTGGAGGCTATCCCCGCCCGAGCCGCCGACAGTAGGACTGTCTGTCGATTCTTGCAAGATCACATCATAGCACGGTTCGGGATTCCCAAGATTCTCATATCTGACGGGGGCAGTCACTTCATAAATAGAGAAGTGAAGAAGCTGACCCAAGAATTCTGCATTGAGCATCGTGTTGCTTCACCCTACCACCCGTAGTCCAATGGCTTAGCTGAATGTTGAAACAGGGAGATCAAGACAATTTTACAGAAACTTGTGCGTCCGGATCGCAAGAATTGGTCTCAGCTGCTTGATTCCGTTCTTTGGGCTTACAGAACAGCGTACAAGTCACCCTTGGGAATGTCTCCCTACCGCCTTGTATATGGCAAGCCATGTCATTTGCCCGTGGAACTCATTCACAAATCCTTATGGGCCATTAACATATGTAATCTGGACTCCAAACAGGCAGGAAAGAATAGGAAACTGGATCTGAACAGATTACTGGAATTCAGAGATTACGCATATGACAACAGCCTGATGTACAAGGAGAAGGTCAAAACATGGCATGATAAGCATATCCGTCGCAAGACCTTTGATCCAGGACAAAAGGTGTGGTTGTTCGATGCAAAGTTGAAGATCTTTCCAGGCAAATTGAAGAGCAAATGGACTGGGCCATTTTTGGTTAGGCAGGTGCGTGACAACAGAAGTGTATTGATATCCAATTTGTCAGCTGACGCACAACCATTTGTAGTCAACGGACAGCTTCTGAAGCCATACCTTGAACATGATACATTCATGGCTGTCGTTGACTCAGTTCAAGTAATCTATGAGGATGAGTTGAATATCTCCAAAGAAGCAGAGAAGAGCGAAGCACAACAAAACATCTTTGAATGAGTTTTTGTCTTCTTCTTTTTCTCCTTTTCTTCTTGTCAATGTCTTTTATCCTCTTCTACCGAATGGATGCCATCCCTTTCATCATTGCTACACTTAGGATGTACTCTATCCTAAGTTTAGGGGGGATGCGCATCCCGAGTTTCTCATATCCATTTTCATCCCTTGTCCTCTTTTCTTCTTTTCTTCTTTTCCCCTTCTATTTCCTTAATCTATCAAAAAGGTGTCGCCCCTTGTCGACAGTTTTCTATACTTAGGACGTACTTTGTCTTAAGTATAGGGGGTGCGCACCCCGAGTCTTTCCATTCTTTGATCCTCTCCATTGTCTCCTCTCCTTGTCTATACTTAGGGATATCTTACCCTAAGTATAGGGGGAGACAGTCTGAGTACGATCTGTTCATTCCCACCCTTGACCCTCCCTGCTTTGTGTACAGTTTTCTATACTTAGGATTATTTGATCCTAAGTATAGGGGGGACGGTCAACTTCTCATTCTTTTGTTCATCTCTTATTCATTTATTCTTTAGATTTTCCTATACTCAGTACGAGTTATGTTTTCTCTTTTCTCTCTGATCTATGAGGACATAGCTCAAGCTAAGTATAGGGGGGTCGTATATACTATGTATATACTTTAGCCATAACTCGTACTTTCGTATTTTCTAAATAATACAGTTAATAATTCTTTAAAGTTCTTTAAAAATCCTTAATAAAAAGATGTGGTTATTCCTCAAATTCTTTTTGGTATTTACTGATCAATAAATCAGTGAAAATGTTTTTTGCAAAATGTTTGAAAAATAGTTTGAAAATCTTTGTGAATATCTATGAAAAACTATTTTGAAAATATTTTGTTACACATTTTTTCAACCTTTGTAAAAAATGTGTGGTTTGTAAAATTTATTTTCTTTGTGTGAAATAAAATGCTTGAAAAATGATTTGCAAATGGTTTAAAAAATGGTTACAAAAATATTTGAAAAACCTATATATACTGTTTTGAAAACCTTTGCAAAATGATTTTCAAATGTGTGTACATGTTTGTAAAATGTTTGTAAAAATTATTTTGAACTATAGTTTTCAAAAATTGTGTGAAAAACCTTGTGTCAAATAAGTTTGAGGAATACCTACATCACACCAAAATCCACTATATGTACTTATAAAATTGATCACTTACCCTTGTAGATTCTTAAAATCCACTTCTTGTGTATATAAGAAGCACTCCCGTGTACATAGTTTTCACCTAGTTTTCAGCCAAAATGTTTTTTTCCCAAAAACATTTGCAAAACTAAAATCCAAAAAAAATCTTTTTGAAAAATACAAAAAAATGCATCTGCATACGCATGCATCATCATCATCTTTTCAAAAATCCATAAAAAGTTCAAAAATCTTTGAAAATTGCATCACAAAAATATTTTCTGCATAGCATTGCATGGCATGAGCATTTTTTTGGATTGAGTTTGATAATTGAACAAGTCTAAGTAAAATCCGGAGATTGGAGCTTGATTGGACCTTAAAATCTACCTAATAACAGGAACCTTATAGGAACTGGGTTTGAGGTACTTCAGGTCTAGTTGACTTAATTCTTTGAGGATCACGGAACTTGGTTCAATGGATTCTTGACTGCCTAAGTAGAGTATTTCAGAGCACACGCACGACTCTTGTTGATAATGACCTAACTTGGACACCTGCACCTTTCACATAGCTCTCCACGGATGAGGTGGTGAGGAGGCAGTTTCCTTTGGCTTGGGGTAGCATATGAGGGTAGTACTTCTAGGCGGAACCTCTCTTCTTCTTCTAGTGAAGGAAGTGCACCTCAACTTGGTCTAGTGGTGATGAAGGCTAAAGACAGAAGCCGTGGGTTGCAATAATGCTTCAAAAGAGGGATAGTCTACTAGCTCAAGAGGAAAATTTCTTGTATATATGCTGCACCATGTAGATATGTTGTACATATGCAATTAAAAAAATAAAAAATGCAAAAAGAACTCCAAAAAAATGGTGGGTCGGATTGAAAATTTAATAACCCCACCGGAGTGTGTATAGTCCAATAAAGCAAAAGCTTATGGTATCCATGTTACATCTCATGAAGCTTGCAGCGGGAGACTTAGCTACACTGGTTAAGCTCCCAAAATTCTATACCTCTTATTCCCCCTCTTCTTGAGCCGGTTGCACTTGAACTTAGAAGGGAATACCCCGCTTCTCGAGGAAAGAGTTGCTAGACCGAGGCATTAGAGTTACCAGGTTGGGGGAGGTTGTTTCTTTGCTACTTCTGAGGTGGAGAACTACATATCACTTATACTGTACGAGTCAGATTCATAGTCGTAAGAGTTTGCGTATGAGTTGAAGTATTTCTGACCTGGCTATTGAGGAGACTTGGAAAGAGTTTTGGGATTCTCAAGGACTATTGGATTTCAAATTTGGTTCTCATTAAGGTTCCAACCGCACTAAAATTCCAAAGGTCCGACTTAAGCTCCAAACTTTGATTTTGTGAAGACAAGTTTGACAATCAAATAAAATCTAAGTTCTTCTTTTTCTTTTCTTTCTTTTTATTTTTGCACTTATTGCATAAGTGCTTGCTAGGGACTAGCAAAGGTAAAGTATAGGGGGATGATGAAGCTACGTTTCATCATCTTTATTCTATCATTTTGGCCTTAAAAACCCTAGTAAATGCGTGTAAATATTGTTAATTCATGCATTTTAGCATTCATGCATATGTGTGTAAATATTGTATAAAATACGGCTTTTAATGCCAACATTATAGAATAAAGAAAAGAAAAAGAAAAAGAATAAAGTATTGTAAATATTTTATGACCCTAAACCCCGAGACCTAGGCATCTTGATGAATAGGTCGACAAGGAATAAAGTAGGGGGAGATAAGGGCCAAATACCTATAATTATTAATTCATTCTTTATTCATTTTGGGACCTATTTTTGGTTCCACTTTTTATACATCAAATAAAGAAACTTTGTACATGAAAGTTGTAGATAATTTAATAAAGAAAAATAAAAAATTGATTTCACAGAAAAATAATGGATAAAAAGTTATGGTCTGAATAAAAATCCAGAAACCCAACTTTCCAGACCCGTATCTCAGAAATGAAAACTCCAAATGCAGCATACTCACCTTTAATTGTATATAGAAGAAAATAAGCTATTTAATGGCGGCGGTTTCGCATTTGGCGGAGCTACGGTTTGAAAGCTGAGTTTTGGACCCATATTGTACAGTGTACATAATAAAATATTCAATTTATTCTTTATTAATTATTTATTCATTTTTTTATATTTTTATAATGTTGTAAATATTACTTATAATGATTATGTGCATTAAAATTAGAATAAAAATGCAAAGAAAATACAAAATAAAAACACTTGTATATATCACATACATAGATACTATACCTGTACTTATACCTATACAACACATATTTATATTTTATTAAACATACAAAACATCTCAGAAGAATAAAATAAAAATATCTTTAAGTGTATAAAAATACTTTGTAATTATATAAATTAATAAACAAAAGTAAAGAAACTAAAAAATACAAAACAAAAATAAGAAAATACAATATATAGAATAATATACCTACATAGGGGTATGAATGCAAACTTGGAAAAATACACCCAATAAAAATAAATAAAAATTACCAAAAATTAATTTATTAAATTATAAGCATTTTTTATTTTGTAACCATAATTAAATAAAATGAGTTACTGTTTTATTTTGAATTTTGAAATCATTTTGTGAGGATTTTTCCTGGTTGGTCCACGTGGACCAACCAGGTTGGTCTGACAGTTGACCTAAGTCAACTGTCTGACCTTCTCCTTCAGACTTGTCAGAGTCTCTTTTGTCTTCTCTTCTCGCATTTTCCTAGGCTCTGCCTTGCACCAATCCATGACGATGCCTCCTGCATTTTTGCTCCTCGATCAATGGTGATTCACGCCCTAGTGAAATCTGGGGCTGAAGACCACTGATCGAGGCGTTTCAACCCTCGACTTCCACGCCACCCGTCAACCCTACAAAAGAGAGCCTCCGATTTCAATTTGAATTTTAATCCTTCTTCCGCCATCTTCAACCCAAAACCTCTACCTCTTCGTGCTCCTAGTGACAGTGGGAGTCGAATCGACCTGGGGTTTGCGTTGTTTGGTGTTGAATCGAAGCGATTCGACCCCTCGTCGGAGCTCCGCCGTGCTTCACAGCCCGTCGCCTGTGGTGAGTCTCCTCCTCTTTTCTCTTTGTTTTCTTGTAGTTGTAGCGTAGATTAGGTTAGATAAGTAGCAGCTTTGCTTGTCGTTCATCCAATCGCCGAGAATCGTTGATCAAATCCACGGCGGAGCTGAGCTCCGCCCATCATTTCCGATCACTTAACGCCTCGACTCGACCTCAGACCCCCTCCATTCTCTTCCTCGTCGCTCAGTCATCACGCAGCACCCCTCCGTTCACCTCGATCTCGCCCAGATCGAGTCGACCGAGCTTCCTTCTCCGCCGTTCGCCGGAGCTCTTCGCCCGCACCACCTGTCGCCTCACTTGACCCATCAGACCCCACCATTTTGTTCGCCTGGGTTTTGTGCACTTAACATTTCAGGTCCGAGCCCCAGAGAAGGCTCCATCGACCATCATCGACTCCAGGTTCCTCCGCCTAGGTCACCTTCCTCGTCCGGCTGCTTCACGCCGCCTCCGCCTCGCCGGAGGCCATCATCGGACGAGGAAGGACCCCAGGATCCTTTTGCCCTTGATCCGGGGGTCGGAGCGGCCGTGTGTCGGCTGCAATCGCCGATCGAAGCTCGCCGGGGAGGTGTTCTTCGTGAACCTCCCCCTGCCGTTGGATCAGAGGCCTCCTCCAGACGCCATCTACGCCGTCTGATCGTCAGGCGCCTCCAGCCGTCCGATCGATCCTTGAAGATCTAATCTCAGCCGCCCAGGACGAAAGGGTACGCACCGTCGGATACGCGCCACGTGGATTAGTGGGACGCCATCGGCCGCACGATCGAGCCTGTGGGTATTTTGCACCTTTTACCCACGACTTTTGGCATTTGCTTTTTAGTATAAAAACTTTCGTCTGTAGTTTAAAAAGTTTTGTAATATTTGCACTCAGGCCCTCACAGTTTCACTATTTGCACTTTAGTCCACGCCACGTCACCTCACGTGACTGGGGGGCGTAACTTTTGGGTATTTTGCATGATCGGCCCGGAACTTTTAGTTATTTGCAATTACATCCCTGTGCGTAGTTAATTAAATATATTTTTGGAGAAATTGGATGCATGCCCAGCCGGTTTTCATTAATTACAATTATGCCCCTGTGAATGACATATCACGTGATCTGTGCGTGCCTTTATGGTGAAATTTGCATCTGAGCCCCTGGATGTTTTTATAATTACATTTATACCCCTGCCAGGCTTAGGATTTTTGTATGCTTGATCTATTTATTTCACGCCTCATTTGATTGCTAAAAATTCTCAAAAAATAGGTTCAAGCTCCTGTTTGCTTCTACTTTCACGCTATATTTTTAGTTTTTAATTTTATTGTATTTTTATATTTATTAAAAATCAAAAACATGTTGTTTCAACACTGTCTAGCTTAGAAAATACCAAAAAAATATTAAAATGTCTTAAAAAATTCCAAAAATATTTTCTGTTGTGTGTTTTGACCTGCTTTATTTTCAACCCAAAATTCACTAAAAATCTCAAAAGAAAACCTTAAAAATTTAAAAAACACTCAAAAAACTTCAAAAAAAATATATAAAATTGTAGAAAACTCCAAAAATAGTAAACTCAGTTCCTGTTTACTCTATATTTTGTTCTCTTTATTTGAAAATCAGTGTGAAAAATTTTGGTTGCTATTTGCTAATTTTAATTTCCATTTTCCTCACAACCAGCACATTTTCCACTGTTTTCCCTTATTTCAGTATTAAAAAAAATACCAAGAACACCTTGAAAAATTCCCAAAAATTACAAAAAATAGTAAAAAATCCTAAAAATATCAAAAACATTTTATTTCTGAATTTTTGGTTATTTTTGCACATTTTATTAAATGCTTTGCCTTGTCTTTTATTACCTTGTCTTTAAATTCCAGTATTGAAAAAGAATTAAAAAAATATAAAATATAAAATTATAAAAATTAGAAAATTAAAAATCAAAATACAAAAGTAAAAATTAAAAATTAAATAAAAAAAATTTAAAAAAAATTTTAAAAACCCACAAAAAAATTAGATTGGCTAAGTTGTGTATTAGACCTAGGATTGGATTTTTATCTATGCTCTACACCCTTTCTTCCTGAGTTCGACCCCTACTTGCTTGCCACTGCACATTTTTAGTAGGGTATAATAAATTTTAATCCTTGCTATTCATTCCTTGATTGATTGTGTGGGTTAATTGTTGACGAACAAAGAGGCTTGAGTAGTCGCTTCAGCGACAGTGAGTCTGACTTGTCAGACTACTTTTTAGCGGCTCTCGCCTCCTTGTTTTTCAGTTATGCAATGCTCAGGGTACTTTTCAAAGATGCATGATTGCTGTATTCGCCGAAATGGTCGGAGAATTCCTGGAAGTCTTCATGGACGACTTCTCGATCCACGATGATACCTTCGATTCCTATCTTAGGAATATGGACCGAGTCCTCAAACGCTGTTGTGAGGTTAATCTGGTGCTCTCCTGGGAGAAAAGTCACTTCATGGTGACGGGGGGCATTGTGTTGGGGCACGTCAACTCCAAGAGAGGAATAGAGGTTGACCCTACCAAGGTGGATGTAATTAGACGACTCCAGCCACCAACCAACGTCAAGCAGTTGCGGTCGTTCCTCGGGCATGTCGGATTCTATCGGAGATTCATTAAGGATTTTTCTAAGATTAGCCGACCGCTAACTGAGCTTTTAGGCAAAGACATGGAGTTTATTGTTGATCACAAATGTTTTGAGGCCTTTAAGCTATTGCAAGCAATGATCATGGACGCACCTATCCTACAAGCCCCAGATTGTTCTCTATCTTTTGAGATCATGACAGACGCATCAGATTTTGCTGTTGGGACTGTGTTAGGACAGAGGAGCGATGGCGTCCCGTTTGCAATCCACTACGCAAGCAAAGTGCTTGACACCACTTAGCATAACTATACAGTTACGGAAAAAGAAATGTTCGCGGTAGTGTTTGCCTTGGACAAGTTCAGATCTCATTTAATTGGATCTAAGGTTATCGTGTTCACTGACCACACGACTCTACGGTACTTGATGGAAAAGAAGGATGCGAAGGCGCGTCTTCTTCGGTGGATTTTACTTATCCAGGAGTTTGATTTGGACATCCGTGATAAACCTGGAAAGAAGAACGTAGTAGCCGATCATCTCTCTCGTCTCGAAGATCTTAATACTTCCGAGGATTCACCCATTCGAGACTCCTTCCCTAACGAGTCGATTTTTGTTATCGACTCACTCCCATGGTATGCCAACATCGTAAACTATCTTGTCTCCAAGAAGGTTCCCGAAGGTTGGCCCAAGAGACACATCGACCGACTGAAGTTGGATGCTAGACACTACCATTGGGAGGATCCGATCCTTTTCTTTAAAGGACCAGATTGTGTCTGGAGATGATGTATTCCTCAGAAGGAATACCAGAGTGTCCTTTCTTTATGCCACAGCTTGGAGGCAGGAGGACACCACTCCGGGAAGAGGACCGCAAGGAAGGTACTTCAATGCGGCTTATACTGGCCGACTCTGTTTCGCGTTCCCATCATCTTTGCGAAGTCGTGCCCAGTATGCCAGAGAATGGGAGGAACCATTGGTTCCAAAGATGAGATGCCTATGTAGCCTATCATCATTTGTGATGTCTTTGACGCATGGGGCATCGATTTCATGAGCCCATTCCCTGTGAGCCACGGATTCGAGTACATCCTTCCTGCGGTAGACTACCTGTCAAGGTGGGTGGAGGCTATTCCAACTCGAGCCGCAGACTGCAGGACTGTATGTAAATTCATCAGAGAGCACATCATCTCTAGGTTCGGGATCCCCAAAATGATGATATCAGATGGGGGTAGCCGCTTTGTAAACCGGGAGGTGAAGAAACTCCTGAAGGACTACGACATCGAACACCGTGTCGCTAGCCCTTACCACTTACATACCAATGGTATGGATGAGGTGTTAAATCAGGAGGTGAAGACTATATTGCAAAAGCTTGTCCGCCCAGAAAAAAAGGACTGGTCTCAAATCTTGGATCAAGTCCTATGGGCTTATAGGACAACTTACAAGACACCGTTAGGAACCTCCCCATTCTGAATGGTATTCGGAAAGCCGTGCCATTTACACGCAGAGTTAGTGCATAAATCTGAATGGGCAATCAAGAAGGTCAACTGGAACACACACCTTGGGCAGAAGTAGAGAGAAATGGATCTGAATGAGCTTGTGGAAGTCAGAAACCACGCATATGACAATAGTTTGGCGTACAAGGACAAGGTGAAGCGTTGGCATGATAGATATATCAGACGAAAGACCTTTGTTCCTGGACAAAAGGTATGGTTGTTCAATGCAAGGCTGAAAGTCTTCCAAGGCAAGTTGAAGTCCAAATGGACAGGCCCATTTGTCGTCCGTACGGTGCATGATAGTGGATGTGTCGAGATCTCAGATCTCGCAGATGACGCACCGACATTCCTAGTAAATGGACAATAGTTGAAGCACTTCGTCGAATCCAATGAGCAGTTAGTCCATGTTGAGGAGATTGTATTCATGCATGAGACAAATTCAGCAGATACACATCGAGCCACGCATGGGACCTTGCAGCAGTGAGCTCTAGCCATCAACAGCATCTTGAAAGATTCAGACCGTCTCACTTGTATATACCATCATTCCTGTACATTTTGTCCTTTCTCTCCCGCAACTCTAGTAACTCATCCCAGCATCATTAATCACCATCTTGGACTATACTTAGGATGATCAGATCCTAAGTATAGGGGGTAAGCCACCTGAGTCTGCTCTCTGTACATCCTCTAGATCACATCGGTCCTCATACTCACTCATGTCCTATACTTAGACTGACCAAAGCCTAAGTATAGGGGGGACCGATGCCCGCCATGTATATACTCATCCATTTCTCCTCTTGCCCTCGTCTGTCCCATTTTTGACCTTCTTCTACAATTAGGCTGCTAGAGCCTAAGTATAGGGGGACGGAGCGACTTCTATACATTTTGTACTTTTAGCTCTACTACGCTTAGCACAAGCTATGTCTTTTTCGTCGCTTTTTGTGCTCTGAGGACATAGTACACGCTAAGTATAGGGGGCGTGTATATATTACATATATACTTTACCTATAACTCGTACTTTCACGTATTTTCGCGTGTTTTTGTATATATTATGCAATAATTACGGGGTGGGTAAAAATTGGAAAAAAAAATTTGTATAATTTTGTACTATATGTATAATACTTGTATAAAAACTTGTAAAACATACTTTTGTAAAATTTATTGTAAAATAGGATGTATACCAAAACCTTGTATATTATGTATATTATTACAAGCTGTAGAAACTAAAATTGTTGTAAAGAATATTCTTGTAAAAATTGCTGTATAATAGAAAACAAAATGAAAATGTTGAAAATAAAGGCTTCTTATTTATTTTGCATCCTTGCATTTTTAAAAAAAAGAGAAAAAAAGAGTCTTGTATTTCATTCATAGCATGTCATCTGCACCTCATCTGCATATCTTGCATATGCAAGGTGAAAAGTTAGTGGATTCTGAACCAAGTTATGAGTAGATATTGAGGATGGACTTGATTTGACATTAATCCACCTAATTTCAGAGGAACCTTATAGGAACTGGAGTTAAGATTTTTCAGGTCAAGTGACTTAATTCTTTGAGTCCGCAAGTCTATGTTGACATGTCATCTTGATTAGTCTAAGTATAATATCTCGTGCACACGCATGATTCTTTTAGACAGCGACCTAACTTGAACAAGCACAATGCACGTAGCTCTTCATTGATGAGGTGGTGAGGAGGTAGAATCATGTAGCTTGAAGTAGCACACGGGTGGAAACATCCGTCCTCCTCTAAGGAGGGTAGTGCATGTCAACCTAGTCTGGTAGTGTTGAAGTCTGAGGACAGGACGCTGTGGGTTGCAATAATGCTTCAAAAGAGAGATAGTCTACTGGCTCAAGAGGAAAAACTCCTGATGTGCATGCTGCATCTTGTATATAGTTCAAAAAAAAGAAGAAAAATGCAAGAACTCCAAAAAAATATAGACAGGCTAAAAAAAATTTCCTGTCGGAGTATGTATATTAGCAAGAAATCTGCAGCTGGATGACTTGGCTACACTGGTCAGGCATCCCGGGATGGGTAGCTACACTGGCTACCGTCCATTCTTTTCTCCATCCCCTCCTCTTGAGTTGGCCGCACTTGAACTTAGAAGGGAATACCCCGCTCCTCGAGGAAAGAGTTACTGGACCGGGTTATTTGAGTTACCTTGTTAGAGGAGGCTGGTTCTAAGGCATTTCTGATGTGAAGAGCTATTTTACACTTACACAATACAAGTAAGAATCATAGTCATCAGAAATTTGCGTTTGAGGATTTGTTCTAACCTGACTGTTGAGGCGTCTTGAATAGAAGACTTGTGGAACTTGAAGTCTGTTATGTCTTAAATAAAATTCAGATCCCAATAAGGTTCCGCCACACAATTAATCCAAAGGTTGAGTCAAGCTCCATTTTCAACTTTTGTTCATAACCTTGGTATGGAACGCAATCTCATTTCACTCTTGCATTTCATTTTAGTTGCTCGGGGACGAGCAAGGTTTAAGTGTAGGGGGTTGATGAATCTGCGATTCATCACTCTAAAATTTGAAAATAGAGCTTTGTTCCCGAGTAATTAGATGCATATTTTCCCTTATCTTGCATAAATAGTATTCATGCACGCAAGCATAATATCTGCATTTTAGCATTCATATTTGCATAAAATAAGAAGCTAATTTCACTTGTAAATATTCACCTGTATATTAGCTAAAATACCTTATTTGTATATATTTTATACTAACTCCGAATCCAATAAAACCAACTCTATTATGTATATATTACTAACACTAATTAAAGAAAAATATATAAAAAATACTAACTTGTAAAATTGACCAATAAAACCCCAATCTAAGTTTGAAGCTGTAAACCTTAAAATGTGCATATCTCTCTCATACAACCTCCGAATCAGGTCTACTCACTTTTAAAGTAATATACATTCCAAGGCCTTCGAAATAAGACCGATTTCATTAAAATCGGAGCTCATATGCAAAACTTGGATTTTGGGCCCTTTTATATATTGTACATATTGACCTTTTTGTCCTTGTATTTTACCATTTCATTTTCTTAATTTTTAAAAATCCAAAAAAATAGATTAAGTTGTAAATAATCCTCATTTTTTCTCTATTTTTATTTTGATTTTTCTCTTATTGAAAAATGACAAAAAAATTACAAAAGATAAAATGCTGTATTTTATATCTATAAGGTACCACCCAAAAAATACATTTTTGTGTAGATCACTTCCTTTGATTTTTGGCTCTTCACGAAAGTTGTAGATCTCGTCGAGACGAGCAACTTTCGTGTTGACACTTTTTGATTTAATCACTTTTGTTATTTCTTTTTGAATTTTCTTTACATTTAATTTTTGAATTTTTTAGGAGCGACATGTGGCAGCCCCTGGAGCCGCCACATGTCACCCCTTATTATTATTTTCGAATTTATTTTATTATTTTCGGATTTATTATAATTATTATACATTAATTAAATAAACGCCACGTGGCCGCATCGAAGCGCGCCAAGTGGCGCCTTCTCATCTCCCATCTACCCATTCCACCCCACTCTCCCTTGGCTTGGAGAGGAGGCAACTTCTACGCCTCCAACTTCTACACTTCACCACCCCACCCCCTCCACCTTCTCCATCTCTTCTCCAACCTCCTCCTTCTCTTCTTTATACTCTCCTCCACTCTTCCATTCATCCCCATCGCCATTCATGATAGAGGTAGCCTAGCTCTAAGATCTCTGCAGGTGACAGCTCCACGAGTTATATCGAGCGACGACGGCCACTTCTTGGCGAGATCTGACGTGGGATAGATCCCCCGTCGTAGTGAGTTCCTTGAGCTCACCGAGCTCCATCTCTGTCGTGACGTAGAGCAACGACCCGAAGTGCTCCTCCTTGCACCTCCTCCCCAGACATCCGTCCATTTTTTCCAGGTAAAGTTTCTTCTCCTCCTTCATCTTCACTCTACACCCACCCTCTCTCTCCTCGATTCATCTTCTTCCGACCACAAAATCACAAAACAAATCACGCTTTCATGGATAAATCACACGTTGCGAACGCAACGGTGATTTTTATTGAATTTTTTGGAGCAATCTCATAAACCGATTAATCCAAAATTTAAGCACACTAAACAAATGCATGAAAAACAGGGGATTTTGAGAAATACCCTGTTCTTCCCTCCCCACGTCTCTCTCTCCCTACTTCTTCTTCCTCTCCTTCCTCTCTCAGGCCACCCTCCTCGCCACCGCGTGCCTCGACACTGTCAACGCACAGCCACGATGCCCACCTCTTCTCTTCTCCGTCAACGCCCGCAGGCCACCAGCGGCCTACTCCCTTGGCTGAATGGCCAACTTCCACCACCACCTTGCACCCCAGCCGCCCTTGGCCGTGCGGTCGACCCCACCTCCAACGCATGTCCGCGGACTCTGCCGCGCTCTATCACCATCCTCAACGGCCGCCTACTGAGCATCCCCTCGCCTCCAAGCCTCCAGGTGCAGCCGCCAACCGTCTCACCATCGACACGCCCTCCGGCAACGCGGCCGTCTGCACGAGGTCCTCCGCCTGTGCCCCTGTCCACCTCCAGCAGCCGTGCGCACCCGCCATCGCCACAACCTCCGCCAAGGCTGCAACCACTTTCAGCTGAGCCGTGTGTCGGCCAACCTCCTCCTCTCCGCTCTGTCGTGTGTCGACGAGCACGGAGCACGCTCAATCTTCGCCAACCACACTCCAGCTTCTGCCACACCATCATCTTGCCCACCAGCTCCACCTCACGTCGTGTGTCGACAGAGGTGGAGAAAGTCCTCCTCCTAGCACGTAGCCCTTGCTCCACCGTCAAACTGTGCCCTCCCTCGTCGTGTGCTTACAACCGCCGACTGTTGCACAACCCCTCGACGACATGCGCCTCCAGGGCGCGGACGCCAGCCCTGCTCCCCCACCCGCTGCGGCTCGCTCAACTCCCAAACTGCGGGCGGGCCACGTAGCAGGCCGCCCTCACTACAGCCAGCTCCACCTCATCCGCCGCACCCCTTGTACGTCTCCTCCGAGCGCGCCGACTAGCCAAATCCCTCCTCCATCATCAACTCCGGCGGCCACCTTGGGGAGAAGTCCCCTGTTTCATCTCCAAAAGCAGAGGAAGTTATCGCACAATAAAAGAATTGGGTATTTGCAAAGGGGAAACTTGCACCCCTTTACAAGTTATCCAATGATTTTTTAAGTTTTAGTAATTACTCTTGAGTCCCTGCATTTCAATTTCAGTTCATTCTCAATATTTTATTTGCAATCATAGTCCTGCATTTGCGAGTCATTTTTATTATCTTTCTGTTGTCCATTTTCAATTCTGAATGTTGCGTACTGTAGCATAACTCTTGCTCTACCATTTTAGTATTTATTTGTATTTTTGTGATTCGCAGAATATTTATGGAATTTAATTTGGTAAAAAAATTGCAACATTTTTCCCATTTTGATTGATTAATTGATTGCACATTATCCGCTTATCAAAAAATCTCTGAAAAATCATCATTGGTAGATATAATCTATACTACAACATATCCGAAAATCACACCATTTGCACGAATAGTTTGTCTTAGAAAAATCATTTAGTGGAAACCTTAATCGATTTTTAGTTAATCAACCGTGAAGTGTTTTAACGAAATTCAAGTTGATTTGGATAGCTCTTAATTAGACCTATTTGGATTAATTTTGTTTCTGAAAAATATCATCATTTGTTAATTATTAAAATTAGTTTAATCATTTTCACTAAAGTCTGCATTTTTCATTATCTGTACATCTAAAAATTATAAAAAAATTGTCGAGTCTCTTTTTCATTGTCTCGCATAACATATCAAAATTTGAGAATTATTGGACTTAATTTAAATACTTATCTGAATTAACTTGTAAACTGGCTAGATTGTGCATGTGTCTTGCATAAAAAATACTAAAAAGATCAAAAATATCATCCCCTGGAAATCAAACTTCAGAACTTGCTAAAAATCTACCTAAGGAGACAACTGCCTCCCTGAGTTCGACCTTGGGCTTGCCCAAGTAAAAAAAATATAATTGCCACTCGAGATTAACTTGCTTTAATTAAAAGTGGTTTTTGAACTGCTCTCATTATCCGTATGCAACAAACATTCTTAATTAATTTGTGCATTAATTTGACCAAATTAACAAGGGTGGTGGGAGCCATTTCACCTCTCCTCCCCCTTTGTGACAGAAAGAGGACCAATCGAGGATGCGATGATGACCGTCGACCTTGGTGATGACACTTGGCCATTGTATACCATGATCCGGCCTTAAGTAGTCTGGCAAGCTGCTCTTCATGGATGGAAGGGTCCAACAATGACCAGAGCATCCTCAGGTGCTCAACCTAAGCCACCCTCGTCCGCCTTGATCTCCAGGTAAGTCTTCTCTCTTTTCCTCTTGATTTCTTCTATTTAATCTGCTCGTACGTCATCTTCCTCCCTCAATTAACCACATCATTAGCTTTACCTTACATTCACCGTCCTTACCGTACGTTTCACCACCTCTCCTCTATGTCAGAACCTCCAGTCGCATCCCCCCCTTCTTCTTCGCCTTGCCGGAGAAGAACCCGACGGGCCTCCGCCTTCTCCACTCACAAATGCAACCACTTCACCTCACTCCACCCATGCACAACACTTGCACGCTTTGACTATGTATTAACATTGCAGGTACCATACAATGACCGGAGCTACACACTCAACTCCAATCTCCAGCTCAGCCTCCATCGGAGCTTCATCGACCAGGGTATCCAGCCACCCCCACATCTCCTTCAAGTTCAGGTCTTCCTAGAGAGGTTGCTACGGTCTTTCCTGGACCTTTATAGGACGCTGTGGAACATGGAGGAGCTCCAGGTGTCTCATCGAAGCTCCATTTTCGCCACCAATGAATGACAGAGGCAGAGGAGCAAGAAGGTACATGTGCCGTTGGATGGCATCCTTACGGTGTCCATTCAACGGTCTAGGATTGTCCACGTTGCACCACCGAAGCAAGGATGCTTGGTTTAGCTGAGCCTCTCTTGAAGGAGACGTGAGTACCCACATGGCCCAAGCCACTCGAATCGAGCACACCTCTAGAGCAACCCGACTGCACCACATGTGGGACTGAGCCACATCCAAGGCATGGAGGTTCGGGCAGTCCGAGCCAGTGCCCAAAGCTTTTGATCCCTTCATGTGTCCCAAGCCTCTACTCGAACCTCCCGAACCAAGCACCAACCCTAAGCCTCTATCCGAGCTTAGCCCTCATGTGCTCATGTCATGTGAGTGGTGGGAAAATTGCATCGGACCCCTGCCTTCTTCTCCAAATTGCATTCAGGTCTGTCCAAGCACGTGCAACTCATGCACGCTTGGGGTTATTTGCATTCTAGCCCCTCCTGGTTTTAATAATTACAATATAGCCCCACACGCATGGAATAATTACAAGGAAGACCCCTCACGGATAATTCTATTTACATTTATTCCCTTCTGGGGACCTGTTTGTAAGATTTTTCTCATTGTTTTGATGTTTTCTTTACATTTATGCCCTTGGACTATTTTGTAAATATCTTGAGCATATGATCTCCGTTTAAGTTGATTTCAATTTCATTTTGAAGCTTGCTTACTATTTATCCAATGGAATTATTTGTTCATTTTTTACACTTGAATCAAAATGCTAAATCCTCGTTAGATAGTGTCATGTGGTTAATGGTTTTTAATGCAATTCGTTAGTTTATCAATTAAACTTGCCTCATGAGTTGATCCTGAAATTAATCACACATTTATGGCTCAATGATTTTATTTTTTAGCGTATATTTGCATATGTTTACATTTGCATCATGTTGTATTATAAAAACCAAATAAAAAATGTTCCATGCATCATCTATCTTCATTGATTGCATCATTTATCCTTGTTTACTGACCTATTTAGTTATTAATTAATCACTTGATATGAGTATTAAGAGTCTGAATAACAACTTAAGAGGATCGTGTCCCTGAGTTCATCCTTGGTACACTTACAAAGTAAAATAAATTCTCCACCTATTCGAAAGGGTTATCTTTGATGATCCGCCCGTTCTTGCCTCCCGTGCTACTGCTAGGACGACGATATTAGAGAGGCGGAAGCACGCCTCATCAAATGGCGTTGTTACCGTGGATTGATAATTTCTAACCTCTAGGTCAAGTCGTTCATTTCACTAGCATTGTTTTGATAATTCTCTGACATCCATCTATGCTTTCTTGTTGTGGCTGGGACCCTTGACGACCAAGGACACTTGGTAGACATAGAGGCAAGGAGCATGAGCTCCCACTGTAAGGTGCTACAGAAGCACCATTGGAGAAATTATTGAGAATTAATGTCTCTCACATTTTTCACGCATTCATGTAATAATCGTCCTTACATTGGTCTTTGTTTGAAGAATCACGATTGTAAATGAAAGAAGGACAATGTGGTTGTGTGGGGTCTACTCCACTTGAGTATCGACTTAGGATCAGGCACGTGGCTCTCCGAGCTATTTTATTTCTTATCTTATGTGTTTGATGGTAGGTAGGACACACTACAAATTGAGACGCATGTAAACATCACTTCACTTAGACAAAAACAAATCTATTCTTTCCCCACTAATAGAAGCATTCTAGGTGTTGTTTTCATCGACTTGCATCCATTTAGTATTGGATTTTGATTCAGTTTTGTTTTTAAAGAGAAAGCTAAAGGCACTGCGAGTTTTTCTTTAGCATAGATCATGATTCTATCGTATGCATCTGCTTTTTCTCAACTTCTATATCTTGATTAACCATCTAGGATTTAAATGGTAATTGAGAATGGTTGTTAGATGATGTTTTCTTGATTTGTGCTCGTATTAAAATCAATGATAACCTTGATGCTAAAATTGGGTCTGTTAATGCAAGTTGACCAAATAAAACGGAGTAAAATAATTTTGGGAGTGCAACACCTTCTTTACACAGGATATTATGATTTGATGTATTAGTAAACCTTGCGTAAATGAGGATGAACTTACATTTATCGCCAATAAAGAATGAAAAGATAAAAGACTAATAGTTGTTGGTTTGATGTGTGAGTTGGTTAATCAATGGTGGTGGTTGGTTGATTGAGCCATGTTTGTAGATTTTCCAAACCCTCCCATAGATACTAGGTACTCCATTCATCTCCAAAGATCCATTCATGTGTAAATCCATCCCAACTTCTCTGTCCTCCTCAAGTCTCTCCAACTTAACTTATCCATCTCTTTACTTATGCTATTCTTAGCTTAAGTATCGGAGACCTGAATCGCTGTGAATTCCACACTCATTTATCCTTCTCTATGACACTTAGGTTATTTTTATCCTAAGTGTAGGAGTGTCCTCCTCAATTTTAGTATATCTTCCTATATATTAATTTGAGATATGGCTTTATATCACTTAGTGCTATGAGGATATAGCTTAAGTTAAGTAGCTAGGGGGGTATACCGTATATACTATATAAATATATACTTCAACCATAGCTCTTATTTTGGAAAATTTTGAAAAATTTAAAACTTTTTGGGCTAGAGTATACATTTTCTTGAACTAAGTGGGATGAAATGTTTTCAAAGTTTGAAAAATTTTCTCAACTATGTTACATTATTTTGAAGAAAATATTTTGCAAATGGTTTGAAAAATTGGTTTTACTTGTTTTGAAAAATCGTTTGAAAAATGTTTGTAATATATATATATATGCGTGTGTGTGACACAATTTAGAAAATCTTTTCAAAAATTCTGTTTAAAGAGGAGGGTATAAATGAGACTACTTATGTTAGTAAATATATTAATTTTCTAAAAAAATGAAAATGATGAATGAGTTGGTTTAATCCCTGACACTTCCACGTTCACACAAGATTAGTGAAGTTCAAGAACACTTGATTTATGAGGTCTTAAGACTTTGAGTTAACTAGACTTAGTCATTAGGGACTTTGGCTTAATTATTCATATTTCCTTTGTTTGAAATATTTGTGTGCTATATTGCAAGCTTAGTTTCTACTTTAAGAATATGATCAACACCTCACTTACACGCCAGCAGTTATGATGAGATGAGTTGAAATTTCGCTTGATGAACTGGGATGAGGGATTTGAGTTTGGACCCGATTTGATGATGCTCGAGGATATGATAAAATCACTGAAGGATTCATGAAACCTGAGTGTCAGCACCTTTAGCCAGTATGAGAACTTGGTTCTTGTGCTACCTCTTGACATTTACCTCTGTGCTAGGGTGTGATGAAATCAGAAAAAATTGTTGATCAGTGTGCGCCAACTCTTGGTAAAAGTAGTGGAGCTAGACAAAATTCCAAAACAAAGAAAATAAAGAAATTTTGAAAGAAAAGCTCTCACCATACAAAGTCAAATATCAAAGAGCTTCCACCAAAGGCAATCGCTCCCAATAATTTCATTGTGTCCACTTGGACCAACGCTATTAGGACCAAGAGTCGAGCTAGCACCAAAAAAGGACTCTGCATCGTAAATGACACAATCCTATGTCCTTCATCTAATGGACTTCCATCTACATTTTTAAGTCTGACAACTAAAGAGATCGTGGATTGGATGCAAGAAATGGTTTATTCCCTAGTGTTGAGGATTGGGTTCTTAGGAGAGTTGCTTGGATTGGAACCTTGGGTGACGTTGCAACTCTAATCTTGTGACTGCAGTCCACACTTAATATCATATCCTTATTATATATGTATAAAGAGAGAGAGTCTGATGATTAGAGAAATTGGATACCTCTTGATTAGAGCTTGTTTCAGCTTCGAAATTTTGGATCTCTAAAACCGCGAGTTCTTAGATCAGGTCTTGTATTCACATGAATAATCAGGGTTAATACAACTTATTCATGCTTGAGATGCTCGAGGACGAGCATAGTTTAAGTATAGGGGGATGATGAACTTCGGTCTCATCATGCTAAAATCCTTGTATTAATCCCCTTGCTTAAAAACTTGTCAATAAAAACCAGATTAAATACTGTATATATCTTGCTTTTAAAATAATTAAAAATACAAAATTAGAAAAATAGAAAAGTAGAGTTTTATACCATTAAAAACACTCCCAAAAATATTTCTTATCTTATTTGACTTATTTTATGTTTTTGTCAACATGAAACTTGTAGATCTCATCAAGATCTACAACTTTCATGTTTAAAGTTTTTCCTAATTCGTCTTTATTCTATTTCCTTTTGATTTTTCTTTTATTTCGACTTGTAAATAATTCTCACTAGGCCACGTGGCTCCTTTTGGTTGAGCCATGCTACCCGCCTTCCCTTGAGCCACGTGCCTCCCTTCGACACCATCAGATCACCTTCTGGGTGCATTCATCACAACCACCCATTCCTTTGCACTCATCACCCTACGATCGGGTCTCCAGATCTCATCTGGAGCGCCCGCTCCTGCCTTCATTCCGAACTTTGGATCATTAGATCCAATGACCACGATTTCCTCACTCACATCCCTTTGATTGATGCCTCCATATTTAATCTGGAGCACCATTGGATCACTATATCCAACGATCAATCCATCATCTCCCACATCTGGTCGCCCCCTCTCTCCTACGATCTCCACTTCTAACCACTCTTCCCCCTTCCCATTTTCTACACCTTCTCAATACCTCTCTCGCTCTCCTACCCACGCCCTAACTACCACAATCTTCACGAACAACCTGGCCTCGATCCCTTCTTCTTCTTCCGGTCAGCAAGAACCCTCCAACTCATGACTTCCACCATTTGCACCTCTATTCCACTCCCTTCAAATACGTTGCTTTTTCCCCTCGTCCGCCTTATCCACCTTTACGAGGGCCAAATCCTAGCATCTCTTTGTCCTCCGATGATAACGGAAGGGGGAATTGATGATGCGATGATAATGATTGAGCCCCGATGATGACCCTTATCCATTGTATGCCATGATCTAGCCTTAAGCAAGCTGACAAGCTGCACTTCATGGTTCAAAGGGTCCAACAATGATCGGAACATCCCCAAGTGCTCAGCCCAAGCCAACCTTCTAGATCTCCAGGTATGTCTTCTCTCTTTTTCTTCGTGTTTCTCCAATTTAGTTAGGAACTTACATGTACTCTCATCCTCAATTGATCATCTCACGAGTTCCGCCTCACCTCACACATCTTCACCATACCCTTTAACCACCTATCCTCTCTGTTAGACCCTCCAGCCGCCTCACCTCCTTCTTCTTCCCCTCACCGGAGAAGAACACCCAGGGTCGTCGCCTTCTTCGCCCACAAGGCCCTTCGTCCACCTTTACGCAGACCATGGCCCAACGCCTTTCCTCCCCTTTCTGATAGAAAGTGGACCAATCAAGGATACGACGATGACTACCAGCCTCGGTGATGACCCTTATCCATTGTAGGCCATGATCTGGCCTCAAGCCATCCGACAAGCCGCTCTTCATGGCTGGAAGGGTCCATCGATTACCAGAGCATCCTCAAGTGCTCAGCCCAAGCCACCATCCTCCACCTCGATCTCCAGGTAAGTCTTTTCTCTTTTCCTGTTGATTTCTTCTATTTAATTCTGCTCGCATGTCATTTTCTACCCTCAATTAACCACCTTATTAGCTTCACCTCACATTCACCATCATCATCGTACCCTTCACAACTCTCGTCTCCGTAAGGACCTCCATTTGCATCACTTCCTTCCTCTTCGCCTTGTTGGAGAAGAACCCGATGAACCTCCGCCTTCCCCACCTGCAAATGCTTCCACTTCACCTCACTCTACCTGCGTACAACACTTGCATGCTTCGACAACATATTGACATTGCAGGCACCCTACTATTTAGTGGCTGAAGCTATGCACTCAACTATGATCTCCAACTCTACCTCCGTCGGAGCTCCATTGATCAATGTATTCAACTACCCCCACGTATCCTTCGATTTCAGGTCTTCCTCGCGAGGTTGCCACGGTCTTTCTCGAACCTTCATAGGATGCACTGGAACACGGAGGAGCTCCATATGTCTCACCAGAGCTCCATTTGCGCCACCAATGAGCGATGGAGGCAGAGGAGCAAGGAAGTACAGGTGTCGTTGGATCGCACCTTTCTGGTATCCATCCAATGGTACAAGATTGTCCACGTTGCATCACCGAAGCATGGTTTAATTGAGCTTCGACTGAAGGAGCTGTGAGTCCCCATGTGGCCCAAGCCACTCGAATCGAGCAGACCTCCAGAGCTACCTAGCTACACCACATGTGGGATTGAGCCTCATCCGAGGCATGGAGGTTCGGGGGGTCCGAGCCAGTGCCTGAATCTTCTGATCCCTCCACATGTCCCAAGCCTCGGTCAGAACCTCCCAAGCCAAGCATCAAGCCTGAGCCTCCATCTGAGACTAGCCCTCATGCGCTAAGGTCACGTAAGGGGTGGGAAAATTGCATCGGTGCCCCACCTTTTTCTCTAAATTGCATTTAGGTCCCTCCATGCACGTCTAATACATGTGTGCCTAGGGTTATTTGCATTCTAGCCTCTCCGAGTTTTAATAATTGTATTATAGCCTAGCGTGCATAGAAAATTTATAGGGAAGGCCTCACTATTATTTTTAATTACATTTATGCCCTTATAGGGACCTATTTATAAGTTTTTTCTCATTATTTTGATGTTTTCTTAACGCTTATGCCCCTGGACTATTTTACGAATATCTTGAGCATATGATCTCTGTTTAAGTTGATTTCAGTTTTATTTTGAAGCTTGCTTCCTTACCTATCCATTGACATTCAACGATTGATACTTGAATCAAAATGCTAAATCTTAGTTATATAGTGTCATCTGGTTAATGGGTTTTAATGCCATTCGTTAGTTTATCAATTAAACTTGCTTCATGAATTGATCCTGAAATTAATCGCACATTTATGGTGCAATGATTTTATTTTTATAGTGCATATTTGCATATATTTACATTTGCATCATGTTGCATTATAAAAACTAAATAAAAATGTTCCATGCATCATCTACCTTCATTGGTTGCAACATTTCTCCTTGTTTGCTGACCTATTTAGTTATTAATTATTCACTTGATCTGAGTATTAAGAGTCTGAATAAAAACTTAAGAGGCTCGTATCCCTGAGTTTGACTTTGGTACACTTACCAAGTAAAACAAATTCTCCACCTATTCGAAAGGGTGTTCTTTGGCGATCCACCCATTCTCGCCTCCTGTGCTACTGATAAGACGGCGATATTAGAGAGAAGGAGCACATCTCGTCAAATGGCGTTGTTGTCGGAGACATGTATCATCTTTGTTTTTATTTAGATTTTTATTATTTGATTATGTGATAATTTCTAACCTCTAGGTCAAGTCAGTCATTTCACTTTCATTGTTTTGATAGTTCTCTGACATCTATTTAATGCTTACTTGTTGTGGTAGGGATCCTTGGCGACCAAGGACACTTGGTAGACATGGAGGCAAGGAGCAGGAGCTCCCACTGCAAGGAGCCATAGAAGCACCATTGAAATTATCGAGAATTAATGTCTCTCACATTTTTCGTGCATTCATGTAATAATCGTCTTTACAGTGGTCTTCGTTTGAAGACTCGCGATTGTAAATGAACGAAGGATAATGAGGTTGTGGGGGGTCTACCACACTTGAGTGTCGACTTAGGATCAGTCACACAGCTCTCCGAGATATTTTATTTCTTATATTATGTGTTTGATCGTAGGTAGGACACACTAAAAATTGAGATGCACGTAGACATCACTTCAGTTAGCCAAAGACAAATATATTCTTTCCCCTATAATAGAAGCATGCTAGGTGCGGTTTTCATCAAATTGCATACATTTACTACTGGATTTTGATTCAGTCTTGCTTTTCAAAGAGAAAGCTAAAGTCACTACGAGTATTTCTTTAGCATAGATCATGATTCGATCGTATGCATCGGCTTTTTCTCGGCTTCTCTACTTGTATTGATCACCTAGGATTTAGTGAGATTAGTTCAAACACACACTTGTACTTTTTGATGTAGATTAGTATGTCCATCAAGAATTTTGAGCCATATGCACTTGTTTTTCTGGTATGCAGTAGGGTGTGCCTCTTTTTAAGTATCTAATATATTTTCTACACCCAGACTTGTAGAATTTATGATGCATAGTCCTTTTTTCGTGCTCGAATGATTCATATGGCCTAGTAGCTTTTGTCCAAATTGAGACTTAAAAAGGTTGAGAACACTTGTCAGTAATATAAGCTCTTTTGTGGATATTGTCTTTGAACTTTGATCTTTTATCTTTTGATTTTTGAAACATATGTAAAGGTCTGGCTAGCTTCACTGCTCTTACCAAGTTGGCGCTGGCTGATCAACAAGTTTTATGGTTTTACACACATCATCACCTAGGTTTTTATTAAGAGAGTATATGAACCTTGTCCCTATACTGGCTAATGTTCTAACACTCAAGTTTCATGAAGTGATTCTCAATCATATCACATCCTCGAGTATCATAAAATTAGGTCCAAAATCAATATCCTAATTCCTTTGTGAAACTTCGTCTCATCACAAAGAATATGCAATCGTGCATGTGTAGTGCCAGTCATATTCTTTTAAGGATAAAGATTCTACATGAAATATAGCATATACTTCTTTCATATTAGGGAATTTGAATTATTACATCCTTATACCCTAATGAATAAGATAGCGAGATTCTGAGTCAAGTGTCACTCTAAACCAAGTAGTCTGAACTGCACAAGTCCTGTGTGATGTGAAGATTTCAGGAATAAAACTAATAATTAGTTAAAATATTTTTCAAAAAGTTTTCCAAATAGGTATTATTATATACACAAAATATTTTATAGAACATTTTAACCCCTTTATAAACAATTTGCAAAACATTTTTACAAAACATTTCAAATTTTCACAAATAATTTTCAAAACATTTTACAAAATTTTCAAAACATTTTACAAAATTTTTAAAACATTTCACAAAAAATTACAAAGAGCTTTAAATTTCCCAAAATACTTTGTAAAAGCATTGTCAAAATAACACCAATAACCCAATATTTAATTTCAACACTTTTCACAGTACAAATTATGGATACAACATATATGTGATACACAAACCCTCTATACATAGCTTGTGTTATGTCCTCATGACACAGAGTGAAATAAAAACATAGCTTGTACTAAATATAGTGAGTGAAAAATAAAAGATATTAGAGAAGACTACTCACCCATCTAAACTTAGGCTTTTGAGAGCCTAAGTGGAAAAGTTCAGAAATTAAGTTAGTCGAGGATAAGGAAAGAGTAATGAATAAAAGTGAATATATATACCATAAATATCGACCCCCTCTACTTGGGCTCTAGTCAACCTAAGTATGAGAAATAATAACCACAAGTGGAAGGTCGAAAGGTATGATAAATACACAAATGATATAATAGTTGAATCATTGAGATATTGAATGTACGTAGATCTAAATCTCTATTGATGATGAATCTTCATTGATGATACACTATGTGCCTTTGGAGAACTTGTGTACCATCACACCACATGAAAGAAATTTCCTCAATTACGACTAGTTGTTCATTAGATTCAACAAAATACTTAAGCAGTTGTCCATTCAATAGGAAAGATCATACGCCATATGTGAGATCAAATATCTCTACACCACCGTTATTGTGCATATCTTTGATAATATAAGGACTCGTTTGTTTCGACTTTAATTTTACATGTATTAACTTAGCATTAAACAACCATACCTTCTGTCCAGGGAGAAATCTCTTGCAATGCGCTTGTCATGCCATTCTTTAACTTTATCCTCATAGACCATGCTGTTGTCATATGCTTTATTTCTGATCTCAAGGAGTTCAGTCAAATTCATGTCTCCATTTTCTTGCCTAGGTGACTATTCTAGTTAACTTTGTTTATTGCTCATTCAAATTTATGCACCAACTCCGTGGGCAAATGGCATGGATTGCGATAGATCATTCTGAATGAGGAAGTTCTAAATAGAGTCTTGTAGGCCGTCCTATAGGCCAATAGAACATGGTCCAACAGTTGGGACCAATTCTTCCTATCAGGAAGAACTATCTTTTGCAATATGATCTTTACTTTCCTATTGGATACCTATGCCATGTCATTAGACCATGGGTGGTAAGTGATGAATCTACAATTCTAATTCTTTATTCATTTTATTTAGCTCTTTCTTTTAGCAAAACCATCTATAAATACATGTAAATACAATAAATTAACTCTATGCATGTTTTTGTTAATATTTCATAATTAACACCTATTTTTCAAAAATAAAAGAATAAATAGAAAATAAAAATAAGGATGTATTTAGATTAAATACAGAGTGACCCAAACCCCAAGCGAAGGTCAAGCCTTGACATGATCGCAAAGAAAATAAGTAGAGAGAGATAAGTGTACACTATGTATTGTACATACTACGTATACTTGTACAAAATATTTATTTATTTATTTTGACATAATATAAATATTTTATTATTTCTACACATTTGTACATACCCCTACAAATAGTATAAAAAGAAAATAAAAATCATAAAAATAAAATAAAACAAAAATAAAATTCAACAACTCCTTGTACAAAAGATACATGTATATAATACATTAATTATTTGTTTTATAACTTTAACCCATTTATAAAAATAAAATAAAAATCATTTTGTACTCCTAAAATTATTGTGTAAATAAATAAAATATAAAATAAAAAGAATTTTTGTAAAAAGAATAACATAAAAATATTTGTACATAATACAAAGGTATATTACACTTGTATAGAATACTATATACTATATACACCTTATTTTATTTTTCATAAAAATAATTTAAAATCATAGAAAAATAGCTTATAAAATAATAAACATATTTTATTTTATACACTTTTTAATTTAAAATCATTTACAATTTTTATTCAATTTTCTTATATTTTTGTAAATCTTGGATTCTCATTGGTCAACGTTTGTTCGTTGTCCTCGGTCAACATCGCCTCCCTAGCTGGGTCGACCCATCTTTAGCTCACCAAAGCAATTTCTCATATTTCTCCCGGTCGGACCCAACTACCTTTGGCCTCGATTCCACTTCCCGATTCCTCTCCTAGGATCTATGATTCTCGCAGATCCATAGGGAGGATCAGATCGTCCTAGGGTTTCTCTCCATTCATCGATTATTTTATACCCTGAGGATACTATATAATCCTTCCATCCACCTCTAGAGCCTCTCAGCTTGTACCTCATGTGACCCTTGCACCCTAGCCAGCTTCAATAGAGTGACAGCTGCTCGTCGCCTCCTTTGGAACTCGGTTGGTGGCCATTTGGCCGCAACTCAAGTCATGGCCGGAGACCTCTGCCGCAAGAAGCCTCTTCCTGATTCCGTTAAGGAATCGAGGCCACAACCCTCATTGTACGTTCTTCTGGAGCTTCTGATTCATTTGAACCTTCATGTATCATCCATAGCCCATGTATTTTCCATTCCATTCCACTCTTCCATCTCATCGTCACCGCCCGTTCCTTGGCTCCGACCACCGGGTTTGGAGATCGTTACCCATCTTCATCCACATCGATCGACACGTCTACTTGTTGTCACTCTCCTTAGACAGACCCTCCCCTTGAATCCCGCTCATCGAAACAGGATTAGGTCGGGTCTCCATCCCCCACCTTCGTTGGAGACCCAAAGAGCCATTCCCCGTTGCTTCCCCTTATCATTCTATGCAAGAACACGATCGGAGCTACGCCCTCGAGTCGCCCAATCCGTTGCGGGTTCCTGCTCGTGCAAGGATTCCCATTTGACAACCCATCTGTTTTGGTGGAGCGGCTCTAGGAGGAGCTTCACCATCATGCACATCCAACCGTTATCTACCTTATTGGAGCACTTCACCATATGCAGAGTACTCCCACAACAGTACCGGACCCCACAGAGCCTTCATTGGAGCGATGGATCTCGATCCTTGCTCTTTGAAGTTTGCCTGGGTCATGTTCGTCAAGAACCTCTCTTTACCGTTCGATCTGGGGTACCTTTCTAGATCTAATCAGAGCCGTATGCTATGCCTTGATCCTAACGATTCGATCAGATCTTGAGGGATCATCTGACATGCACGTCCTAACAAGATCAGACTCATCAGATAACTTTCCAGGGAATATCAGAGCTATCCACTTCCCCCTACTCGTGGGAGCACCACGTGTCCACTGAGTATATTTCCTTTTCTATCCTGCATGTTTACTTATTTTGCTTTAGTATAGTAAATAAAGTATGTAGTTAAAGATATTTGTAGTTTGGACCCTATACTTTTTATATTTGTATTTTAGTCCTATCAAGTTGGAGTCACGTGTGTCCTCACGTGCTTGGTCGGGATATTTGCAAGTTGTGCCTTAAATTTCTACTGGTTATTGAATGAATGAGGAAGTTTTTATAATCGCATTTATACCCCTGTGAGCCAGGATCACGTGCATCGCGTGTGTTGAATGGACTATTTGCAGTTTTGACCCCGTGCTTTCTTAGTTTGTTATATGACTGGTCCTCAAACTTAAAATATTTGTGTTTGGATCCTTGTAAACTATTTCTAACTTGCGTGTTTGTGTATGATGCAATAAATATCAAATTAACCTAAACAATTGCATAAAAAATTACATGAGCTCCTATGAATGTGTAGTATTTAGGGTAATTTTGTTGGTTAATTTACTTGCTTTTACTATTATGAAAAATTGAAAACCCTGAAAAGTGTCCTGTCTAAGTAGTAAAAATAATGAAAATTTAAAAAATGTTTTAAAATATTTCATAAAAATTTCTTTGTTTGGCTTTTATTGTGTTTTAACTCCAACATTAATTTTTTTTGAAAATTCCTTATAAAACCCTAAAAGTTACAAAACAACAAAAAACTTATAAAAAATTATAAAATCAAAGAAAAAATAAAAAAATGCGTTTTCAGTTTCTGTGTGTATCTTTTTATTTCTATTTTATCATAAATTTATTACCTAGGACTTTTGGGTAATTTAAGTGTTTTTAATTTGCAAATTGGTCCTGGATCTGCACTATTTTGCAATTTTGGCATTGTTTGATTTTTGTAAAACCAGAAAATAATTTGAAAATTCTCTAAACATTACCAAAAACACTTCAAAACACAAAAATATTTTACTTTTTTTTTGAAATTTTTGTCTATTTTGAAAAATACAAAAATATTGTTGTCTGTGCCTTGTGTGTTTTGTGCTTGTTTATCTTTTATTAAAAATTGAAAATTTTGAAAAATTAAAAACCACTAAAAATTGCTTTTCTTTGAGACTTGACTATTTATTTTTTAAATCATGCTCCTGTGTTCGACCATGGTCGCTAGACCAGGTAAATAAAATAGGAGACCGCTTACATACAATTGATTGCTTGTTTTGCTAGAGTAATTTATTTTTCTTGTGACCAGTTTGATTGATTAGGGACAACGGCATTTCGTATTTATTCTACCTTAGTCGATCGAATTTTGGGCTCATCAGTAAGTACTAGTAACACGATGATCAATACCATGGTCTTTAGCCAAGTTCTTCATGTCTCTATTTGCAAAATTGCTACCTGAAGAATCTGCATTTCATCATTTTTATTCATTTATTTAAGCTTAAAATCCCTTATAAAACACATGTATATAATACTTACTCCATATTCTTACTAACTTGCATCTGAGTGTAAATATTGTCTATTTGTATATTAGTAAATCTACCACCTTCGACCACGTACGCTGGCCGGAGAACCAGACCTATCTTTCAATTTTTTGTTGGATCCCCATTTACACATCTATTTCAAAATTTTTTATTTGAATAAGCAGAGCCGAGGCATCATGCTCGTGTCCTCTTTTTTTATGCAGAATTAAAAAATATAAAAAATATAATTTTTCCTTTGTCTAACATTTGTTTTGAAGGATAAAATAAAAAAAACTAAAAACTAAAAAATATATCTATACATTTTTTACATTCTCTGAAGTTTCTGTTTAAAAAAATAAAAATTAAAAAAATAAAAAAAGAATTTCGACAGCACGTGCTGCCCTCCCCATCCGTAGGCGGTGCCTGCCGCCCAGATCTCCACGCCTTGGCGGTCGCCCCCTCCACCGTAGATCTCCATCGACCTCCGCCTGAGGCGGAGCCCCACCACCGTGGGAGTCCTCTACATCCATTCACCGTCGACGCTGGGGACGTGTATCGCCACCTTCATCGGCTGCCTTCTTGACCTGCACGCCATCAACCCCAACGCAGGCGGCGCTCGCTGCCTGTTCCTTGCCGTCGACCGACGGAGGAGCACCCGCCGACTCTGACCTCGCTCCTCCATCTTCGCTTGGAGAGGATCTCACCCCAGCCGTTCGTCACTCCTACAACGTCGAGCCATCCTCCATCGTGAATCACCCGCACTGCCGTGGGGTCCCCACCAACCACAGAGATCCTCCGCTTGGAGCGGAGAACCTTGCGTGAAGCCACCACGTGCGCATCGGCTCTCCCTTCCGCTATAGCTGCTCAAGTCGCCACCCCCATCCTCCAGCATTCCATCACCGCCAACTGAAGCCCTCTCCGTCGAAGAATACCGCTTAGAGGAGCTGCTCCACTCTAGAGCCCCTGAAGTGCCGTCGTCGCCGTTCTCGAGTGAGAGTAAGGAAGGGGCGGCGTCCCCTTCCCCATTGCCCCCTATCCTTTGGAAACGAAGAGATAGAACGTATGTTTAAACACAGGGGATTTTTTTTAGAAAAAATGGGTAAATTATAACTATGACCCTGTAGGTTTCCAAATGTGCAAAATAGCCCCTGCCTGCACCAGTCATGTTTGTCCCACGTTTCCCTTGGGTAAATTGCAACTTCTCGCATATTTATTATCTTCTTATGCAAAAACTTTAAAAATTTACAAATCAATACCTTTTGCATGCTTTTATCATTAAAATAAATAAAATTCTACAAAAAATTATGTACATTCTTATTATGTACATGTTTATTATATATTTTTTTCATTGCATATTCTCACAATTCGATATTATTAAAAAATCAAAAACTTCACAATTTACCCTATTTGTACTTTGAAAAATCATAAAAAAATGAATATTGCTCTAAAAATCCCTAAAAAAATTGTTGTAAGTGTGTTTTTATTTATTTTAATTAATGTAATAACTTCTTGCAATAATAGATTTTAAAACTCAAAATAATAGCAAAATATCATAAATCTTAGAAAAATAGTAAAACTTCTAGAAAAATACAAGAATTGTGATTTTAGTTCCTGTTTGTAGATAATTTTCTCTAATTTTTAAGAAAAATAATTTTCATAACTTTTTTATTTCTTTTCATATTTTTAAATTGCGAAATAGTCATGTTTGTTCACTATTTGTATTTTCTCCTATTTTTATTCATTTTAAAAATCCTAAAAAATTTAAAAATCTATAGAAAATTACAAAAATTGTAAGAAAATAATAAAAACACTAAAATATATTCTTTAGATAATTTTAATATTTTTTTCATATCTAAATAGAATCTAAAAAAATTGGATCTCTTTTATGTATAAAATTGGTTTGAAAAATTATATTTTTGAAAATTAAAAAAGTGCAAAATTAAAATCACTTAAAATTTGAGAATCAGGAAATAAAAAAAAATTAAAAAATAAAAAAATTAAAAAGACAAAAATAAAAAACCGAGCATAATGTACATTGTAAATTCTGGTTTCTTTTAATTGAATAACCCTTGTTTATTGTAGCCTCCTTGAGTTTGATCCTATTAGCAATACAAGTTAATTAAATAGCAAATAAATTCTCTTGCTACAAATTCTTTGTAATTATTGGCTTGAGAAGAAAAAAATAAATAATTTTTTGTTGATTCTTGATGGGCTTGCAACGGCTTGTTAATAGTTCAATAATTTAAAAACCCATGAAAAGCGTGTTAACAAAATGACACCATTATCGGGGAGGCACGACAAGGTTAGTTAGGTTTCTTTTTTGACATGTTATTCTTAGTTGTATAATTTTTTCTATACATCCTTATTCTTTGCTAATATTTCTGTGAACGTATTGTGGATTGCAATTAGTTGAAGAGTGAGCACTCAATTTTGAATTCCGCGTGCCGTGAGGGAGCTCAAACAGTTCTTGCAGGATCCGATTTATCGGACACGTAGAGCTCCCCAAGATCGAACTTAGGGATTTATTTGAGATATTTTCACTTGTTATTCAATTTTTGCCTTATATCCATTTGTGTGTTACTTATCCATATTCACTGTATTTATTTCATTTTTTCGTGCTCATATTTTATAATTGTATTTCTTACACATTCTTTATTTCCTTTGTCTTGCGAGGGTCTGTGGAGCGAATGAGGCAATCCTAGGAGAACCGAAGCATCCAAGCAAAGCGGAGGCGGCTTGATTCATCTTGAAGCCGTAGGAAAGCATAAATGGGGGAGAGGAAGATTTGAAGGAGATCAAGCAAAAAAAAATGCACAGACTCTCATTTATTTATTTCTAGACTTTGAACTCTTGTAAAAGGATACTATATACATTGTTTGCGGGGTTTGTTCTTCCAAGTGCCAGTGCACTTGGGGGACCTCACTGGTTTTGTTTTCATCATTTCATTTTTATTTGTTTCACGCGAATTTTCTAAGCTACCTATTGATTGTTTTAATTAATTGGCTTCAGCTAAGTAATTAATTAGGTCCAAACATCCTAAACAAAAGATTTTGTACCTATAGAATAGAGCGTAATTTGACTTAGTCAAATTTAATTGGTTCTCGCATTTTAATAGAAACTATTGTTAGGATGGTTCACTTACATCATATAGGTTAGTTTACTTTCTGTATTTAAATTCTGTGCGGATTACCCTGCATGTAGAGTGCTGGTGACAAGGTATGCATCTCTAACCCCTACATGCATCATTGTTTTTAATCGTGCATTGGCATTTCCGATCTCCTTCTTTGTTTTCACTCACATAAGTTAAAAAAGAAATCAGACACTCAGTAGGCGATTCATTAAAAATATTTAAACCAAGTGACAACTGCCTAAAAATCGAGACAACTAAAGAAAACTCACCCCTAAAACAAACATAAGGAAAAATCATTGTTTTGGTGAGAGTAACCCTTATTGTTTGAGTTATCTGCAATGAGAGAGAGACCCACACACTAGGATAGAGCTACGCCCAAACTTTCACTACCCAAAAATTGTATATTTTTGACGCTGCAATTACGACGGTTTAGAATATCGACGGAAGCGCTACTAAATTTGCGGCGGGCCATATTAAAGACGTCGTCAATGAGTTCTTCGAAATCTTATTTCAAATGAATTACTTTTGCGGTGGTTTAAGAACCGACATAAAAATGTAATCATCTTAAAAGGTTCTTTTGTTATTTGCGTCTATTTGATAAACCGTAATAACACACATTGATGCATATGTTCTTTAGTCGCTAAAGTATAATATGATTCAAGTGAATCTGGATCTCTTAAAAGACAAGTTTAGGATCACCAAAACATTGATGCATATGTTCTTTATAGAGGAACATTAAGTTAAGTGTAGTAGCAACTACATAGTGGTACTGATGATAAACAAGTTATTATGTGCACTCAACTAATTGATGAAACTCTGTCCAACTGATGGAAACAGATTACTAGAATAAGATGTTTAGTTTTGGGTTAGACAATCCCAATCAGATTGGTGATTGTGGATGTAATCATCGAGCTGGCTCCCCTTCCATTTGTTAAGTGTTTGATATTCAATGATATTGCTGTGAATAGATTAGCAGGTTTTTCTTTAGAGTTTGCAGTGTCACATCGTCAAATGGCTTAGTGGTATTGTTTATGGAGAATTTGAATATTTGGTCCTCAATGTTTGACTGTTCTCTTTAAAAAATGTATGACATTTCATGGTGTCGGTATCCTCATTGGAATATTTTTTTTAATAAACCAACCATAGTGGTTATAAACTGCTGCAATTGTTTTTTTTTATTTTTTTGAACTCACAAAGTTGAGGCGGTTTGGAAAACCGCAGCAATAATAACAGAGTCAATAAGCCTGTCGCCAAGAAGTTATTATTTGTGGCGGTTTATTTTTTACGGTGGTTAAGTTATGCGGCGGTTACATTTGCATACGCCGCAAAATATATTTGCGTTGAGATTTTTGTTGACGGGCTATTGGCGATGGATCGGCTTTATTTACGGTGGTTTTTGACCGCTGCAAATAATACATATTTTAGTAGTGTTTCTTCAGACTGCTGGTCTTGTGATTAGTTGTTCTCCAGTGTGGACTTCACCGGATAGCCGGTAATCGGTTCGGGACTTCCTAGTAGAGTGGGTGACGAGTCCGGAAATCACGGCTTTAAAAGTTGTTTTTATATTTTGTGCTTAAAGAATAGAATGTCGTTTGTTGTAGGCGACGATCGGAATCGGTCAAGAAATAACCACAAATATTATCCAATTTTTAATCAAGTCGTTTTATGTTTATT
The DNA here is from genome assembly GCA_037367405.1 of Ottelia alismoides. NCBI lineage: Eukaryota > Viridiplantae > Streptophyta > Magnoliopsida > Alismatales > Hydrocharitaceae > Ottelia > Ottelia alismoides. The sequence continues at coordinate 602,784 of JAZKJV010004340.1, read as the reverse complement.
TTACTTGGGCAAGTCCCAAGGTCGATCACAAGGAGGCAAAGGAACAATCTAGAGTTGTGTTTATTAAAATTCATTCACGATTTTCAAGGCGGTCTTTTTTTTTGGAAATTTTAATGCAAATAAGGGATGCAAGATGCAATTTCGACCTATTTTAGGGACTAAAATGTCAACTATGTTCAAACAATGTCGAAAATACGAAACTTGGCCGAGAAGATAATTATGACAAAATGAATGCACTGTAATTTTTTTAGAATTTTTGGATGTAATATTAATTTTTTATGATTTTTTAAATGAAAACATAATGATTTTCAATATTTATTTATAATAAATATTAAACCTACTTGTTTTCAAGGAATAAAAATATCTAAGATCTATCAGTAGGTGATTGATCTCAGAAAAATCCTAAACCTCAAAAATGTGAGATCTAATACCTATTAAAAATTAAATAGTGAAATGTGTAAAATGATTTTTACAGAGCAATTTATGCATGCAAATGCCATTCTTTTTAGGCACAATGTTAAGCATAATAATCTCTACAATATGTGATTTTTCGGAGATTTTTAGAGCAATGGTTAATTAATGGCAAATTCAAGAGCACAAAGTGGGGAAAATATGCAATTTTCCACAAAATAATTAATTATATTTAACCAACAATCACAAAATTATCCACAATATGTCAAAATGTAGAAAATTAAATGACGAACATCATGCTATTTTCTGAATAATAAAATAATGTACTGGATATGTATAAACACGAAGAAGAACACATGGGTCTTTCTGCAATGAAAATAAATATGAAAATACAAGGGGGACTTATTGGTAATTACCGATAAGCATGGGGGGTCTGCTGTAATTTTTTCGAGGGTTGCAATGAAGGGCTGATGCGCAAATAGAGGGATGTCCAGGGGGTTTCTCGCAATTTGCCCAAGGGGCACGTGCATATCACGTGAACCCTGGGCTGACGTGTCGCTGATGTCCCCCTGGGCGTACGTGCTTCGCACGTGCGTGGAGGTCTCGGGTTTGAGACCCGGCGGCTGGTTGCGGTGGTACTCCTGGCGCGGTGGTGCGGTGGCGTGCAGCTCCGGTGGCGTGACGTTGGAGCTGAGTGCAGTTGTTGTCGATGGTGGTCGGCAAAGTGGTCGATGACGGTCGAGGCTGACGTTGGTTGACCTTAGCCCAGGTGGTGGAGCGAAGCGGTCGAGGATGGCCCGACCACAGGAGGTGCTGACGGAGGAGTGGCCGGCTCAGGGTGGAGGCGGGGCGAATGCTGGCGAAGTTGTTAGAGAGGCGTTGATGTCGGAGATGACGGTGGTCTATTGGTAGTCGACGTTGGTGTAGGCGAGGCGGAGGCGTAGACGCGCGGTGGAGAAGAAGGTGAAGGTCGAGCGTGGGCTCGACGACGTGAAGCCGGAGCAGGGGCAGTGACAACAGAGGAGCTCTCGATCGTGGGGCTGCGACGAGCTTGGAGCTCGGATCTCGCCGTAGACGAGCGGAGCTCCGGTCTATCACCCCGGAGTCATCCTCAATCGGCGGATATCAGACCTCGGGTGCAGCGAGGCCCTTAAATAGGAGAGAGAGGGGTCGAGCGGGAGATCCGGAGGTGGTTGTGACGAAGGCGGGGTTCGTTGGTGAGGTCGACAACGGTGGTTATGGAGGGGGGCGATGTGAAGACGAAAGGGGAGAGGCGGCAAAGGTTTCAGAGGTTGACGACGAAGGCGGGTCGTCCGATCGGCCGAGATCGGACGGCCCAGGATGGGCCATGTGGCACGCTGGGGTCACAGGCGAGGCATGTGCTGGGCACGTGCGTGGGAGGCACGTGCGCAGCACGTGCGGGGGTTTTATTAATTTTTTTTGATTAGAAACGGGTTCAAAAGGGGCTAAAAAAATGCTGACAGGTGGTGGATCCTGGGGCTGCCATGTGTCAGCTGCAGAAAAATCCGCCAATTAAATACTTTAAAAAATCTATAATAAATAGTAGACGACCTTGGATCGAAAAAGTTCCTTCATGAAAAATGCTCGTCTCAATGAGATTTACAACTTTCATGAAGACATCAAAGCCAAAATAGATCAAATGCACAAAGTGAATTTTTGGGGTATCCTATGTACATAGAACACCTTGATTTTTGGGTTTTATATTTTTTTGTCATTTTTGAATCAGATAAAAAATCCAGAAAAAATATGAAGAAATCAGAGATAAATAAAGACACCTAAATCTATTTTTTTGGATTTTTATTAATTAAGAAAATATGTACATAAAATATCTGGTCAAAAACCGCTAAAATACACAATGTACAAAAGAGGCCCAAAACCCAACTTTCACATACGATCTCCGATTCACTTGAACTTGGTCTTGTTTTGAAGGTAATTGAATGTACATTAGTTCAAAAGTGAGTAGGATCAAATCAGACACTGGATAGGGAAGATATGTGGCTTTTAGTCCGAAAATCCTGAAATTAGGGTTTGGGTTTTTGGTCCACTAATTTGGGTTAGTGATTTTTTTTATATTTTTCATTTATTCTTGTTAGTGATATGTACACAGAGGAGGTAGTTTTGTGTCATTCGAAGTTAGCGTGAATGAGCTAAAAATTAGGGGAGTTAGGCTATTTACAGGTCAAATTTTGGCAGAGATTTTTGGCTTCTTATTTTGTGCAGAAATCATGGATAAAATGCAATTCTTATGAAAACATGCACGAATGCTAATTATGCAGAATAAATGCAGAAATGCTGATGAATTTGAGGGAATGGAGTTTAATTAATGAGAATTAGAGTGCTGAATCTTAGATT